>MEHQ01002696.1:203842-384609 GCA_008828725.1 Saccharina japonica | reverse complement strand
ACCCTGAACGTACTTCGTACGGGTACGACTTGTTTACTTTTTATTATTTTACAGAGAGTTTCCAGTGGATTTCTCGATTTCCTGTAAAATAATTAAAAAAGCGTGCGCAGATAGAAAGTCCATAAAAAATGTCTTCACCTGGCAAGTAACTACTACCGTACGCTACAGCACTACGAGGCTGACGATCTATGATGTGCACACAGCAACACAGCAGTATGAACGCATACGAGCACGCAATATAACAGTGGTTATGTGTAGTAACTCAGCAGCAGTAGCAAAGCAGCAACAAACAATACAAAGCGGCATCCTATTTTGTGTGCCCGAACTCTGAAAATGAACAATTGACTCTAATTCCGGAAAGTACCAAAACGAGCTATCAATTCACCAGGCAAGAAACTACTGTACGCTACTACACCACTATCTGATGATCTGTGAGTTGTACCGCAGCAGCAGCAATAAACGCATACTCGTATGCTCTTCCGCCTTAGCTACCGTCGCAGAAGATGATTGAGTACTGGTACTTGCTGTGCTGCAGTACAGCAGCAACAGCAGTACGCCATGAGGTCTGCCTGATAGTCTGTATGATGGCGTCTCTCTACACCCACAAAAAGCCGGTTGTGCAGCTATACATCATGAGCTCTTCTATCTGATAGTATGTATGCTGGTGTCTCTCCCTGGCTGTGCTGTACAAATGCCGGCCATCGAGCGACGGCAGTACGTCGTGGTGGTTGCGCACCAGAGCACCCGCTGCTTCCGCCCATTGCTGCTGCTGCTGCTGCACATAGCCCCCGCGCCCTGCTGCAAGTAGCTCCCGCGCCCAGAGCCACATTACTTAGGCATGCGCTATCGCAGCAACAGTTGATCTTGTGCTGCTGATGCACATCATCAGCTCTGTCCGATGACCTGTTTGACGATGTCTCCAGCGAACCAGTTGGTAGCGAAGCGCTGCTGCTGCTACTGTTGAAATGCCTGCCATGCTCTGACGTGCGTTGTCGTCGTTACCGACAAACCAGAAATACGGGCTATGGACTAGTCGTGCTGCTGCCAGCAAAAAGTGAAGAGCGAAACGCTATTTCGACGCTGTCAATCGAACGTTGGGCCCTTTGTCACGAAGAATAGCTGTCTTACTGTCCACTCGTGACTAACGACCGATCCGCGTCGACGCAACTCTAATGGTATTTTATATATAAGATTCAGTGGCATACCAGATGAGTTCAAGAGTGCAAACGGTATGCTTCCAAGATATCTAGGTCAAATCATTAATTATATTTCACTTGTGTACAACGCACACGATCTCGAGGGACCGTTCGTAGCTTCCTTCAAGTAAAAGGGACCCATTTATGAAGTCACAGTGGAGATACACGTCGGCTTTACAAACAGTTTACCAAAACCGTAGCAAACAAATGCCCCTGTTTAATCGAAAACGGTACGGCACCCATAATTGTTGTGCGTTTCGACCTCTCACAGCGATCGTGCTAACACGTTTTGTGAACCTGGCCACACATGTTTATAACCTACGGTAGAAATCCACCACGTAAGCAGGTACTGACGAATAATACAATAATAATATATGCATGTATCATCAGGAACACTATCTCCAAACATCACCGGATATAGTAATATTCTAGAAATAATATACCCGGTCATTGTTATAACCTTCACGGTGGAAATCCATCGAGTTAGCAGATACCGTCGATTGATATTTGCATATATCACCAGGAAAACTATCTCAAAACATCGCCGGATATAGTACCAATACAAGTTATAAACCTCTGCACAAATTTGTATAGCCTACGGAAAAAATACATCGCATTAGCAGGAACCGACGAATGATATGTATATACTGAAGTATGCCATCAAGGAGACTATTTCCAAGCATCGCCTGATATATGACGGATAACGATTGCTCAAAATTGTCCTGCACATCATATACCCCCGACTGGTATATGTTTATTCCACTATGGTCATGCTATTTCATTGACATAGTAGGCCAATTTTAAGTGTGACTTGCGTATCCTATAGGGGGGCAGCGGAACATCATCCTAATTTTCCTCCAGAGATAAACTTAGGCGAAACCAAGCGATGCTTACAGCATCTGCTACATGCAACAGCCCCGGTTACTGTGGTAGAGAATGTGTTTGAAGCTGAACTGCACATGTGGCCAGGATCCTCACCTAGAACATCGTGGGCGTAACAAACTTCGTATGTCGACACTCAATATTGTAGCACACCACTACTGTAGGCATGCCGAAGTAAGAGGTAGGCGAGACCTTGTGGGGTTTGCTACTTTGTTCAGCGTCTCGATCAATATCTGTACTCCCATATTGTGAAGAGGGGGGGTCCCGACCGACCTGTGAGATAGATACGTACGGCACGTGCACAGCAAACCGTTACTTTGGTTTTTGTCAGGATGTTTCTAAAAGGCTAACATCAGTGCACGTGTGGCATTTTCATATCCCCTATTGCTGGATCCCAAGGTGTTAATGGATAAATCTTCCTCGCCGACGGAAGAGTCCCCGTACTTGATTGGATAACAGCAGTAGTACCATTATGATTCTTCAGCGTTTTTAATTTTCGTCGCTGGCTTTCTCGGTCTGTAGTGTTTCAATCAGCTCATCCATATAAGCGCATTTTGCGGTTTCATTTGTGTGGTCATGGTAGACACCAACCCTGCGTTTCGTTGCTTCGCAGGCGCCATCTATGCTAATGGTTCAAGGATAAATATCGACGGCGAAACTGCATTCGCTCACAATTTTGCGGGCTTCGAAGGAGGTGTGTAAAAATGCATGTTCTCGGTTAACGTTTGTTGCGATCGATACGCTTAAGGCGGCACCATATCAAAGTGCACTCTCCTGAAAAGTTTGATGAATTGTAAATTACCCCGAATGGCTGGGGTATGCTGTTGCGACATATCTAAATACATGTGGGAACACCGTTATACCCGCTGTACCCACACACACGCATTGGAGGTCATGTGGCCGACATAATTCATTTTGTACGTCGTACCCTACACCAGAAACTGGAGTTTGATAGACATGCCCGTACGTTTAGATATTTTTATAGTCTTCTTCCGGCGAGGTTTCTTCATCATACACCCGTGACCGCAGCAGCCCCCGTCGTCGTTTCTTTGAAAGCTTCACCTAAACATGTATTGGAATGCGTTTACACTTGTGCGTCCACACTTCGCGATTTCCCCTTGGCCGCGGCCATACCAAAAACTGTTGTCAATACGGTGGCAACATATCTGCATCTCACGCGAAGGATAAGGTGTGACATGGCTTGAGCCAAATTTAAATGTAATTTATGTTTACGTTTCTGATGGTCAGTAGGTAGCATCTAATACGCTGGACATATATACACCGTATTATCCAACATTGTGGATGAAGGATACACCCAATAAAACTCCATTGAGCATGCATTGCTTGTGGCCGCCGTGTACAATGACGTTCGGGCGAAGGAACAAGGGTACGATCTTTATGTTCTGGGCTGCATTTTGGGTTTCGATTTGTCCGACGTTGACCTTATCATGTCTTGCCAGGAACAAACAGGCGAGATGTGTCAAAATACCGCTCTCTTTGGGCCTCCCTTCTACACACATGGTGTATGCGCTATGTATTGTTTAAGCTACGACGAGTTTGGCCTTTGATGTGAGCGAGTCCAGTACATACTCGTTCGGCACGTCTGCTTCTAAGGAAGTGAAACGATCGTTTGGTATGTTGTGTACCAGCGATATGATTAAGGCGTAATGTTCCGTCACGACTGCCTATTCGCCTAGATATGAAAACGGTGCCCAACTCTTGCTCGACAGCTCCGTTTTAAACCCGCAACCGGTGATTTCCCTATATATCAGTGTATTAAATCATCCCCACGAAATTCGTTAGATTCGACAGTATATAAACCTTGCTATTTCGATGTACCCCACAACGAGACACTCCAACAAACCATATCACTGTCTGCCGCAGCGATGCCCGATCGTTGTCGCTCCGGGGTTATATTCCTGATTCTCCAACGGTTTTCGTGTCGCTTCGTCGCTGATACAGGTGCCGTGTACGGATATTCATCGGAGATCCACATGGACGGCAGCACCCATTTCAACCAAAACACGGCCGACGAGTTTGGAGGTGAGTAGGGTCAGCACGGGTGGTTTGATACGTTGGAGGTCCCAAGGTACTCGAAATGAATATCGCAACCAGAAGCAGAGACGAAAGCGCAGAGGGTGCAAATGCTATACTTTGTCTGATTCGCATACATATATAGAAGGTATTGAGCTGTGGACGTTTAGTTTCCTTGTTTATCGTTTCAGATTTGGCACGTTCTACACTTGCTTGGATATCGAAACGATACAGGGGGGGAGATCATTTCGTGCATGGTTGTAGTCGTTGGAACATATACCCTTGTACCCCTACAATGCCAGGACAGTGCACGCGTGTTTCACCGAACAGACATATATTGCCTGCACCAAAGGCGAAACGCTTCGATGGGTTCGGCGAGTCGTATTCGTGGCGAGCTGCATCCTTCTAGGAACAATGATAGATGACAGCGTGGACACAATATATATTGTTTGTCAGCGGGTCCACTTCCAGAGATAACAATGGGCATACCTGGGACTATGAAACTGCGTCGTGGGGGGGGTACCGTACGCACACTACGTTATACGTTGATTATGGTTGTGCGGGCTTAAGGTTTTACAACCCGCCCGTACGTTGTAACTCGACCACCAACCATGGTCGTCATCATAACCAAACCAGCACCGAGGGTACACTGGTTGTCTATCTCACGCAGTAAGTGGCGGGTTATAGTTGTTTATGGGGAGCTGTAGGTGTACGCAGGTAGCATGTATACGTTCCAAGCGGAATTGGTGTTTGTCTCAATTCGGGCATCTTGAACGTTGACCAAGTTTGATCATTACAGCACCTTCAAGACGTGTTGTGGGCCTCCGTTGAAACACGGCTGACCGCTAATCTGAACGAACAACGATCTGTCCTCTGTTGAAACGCGGCTCACCGCTAATCTGAACGAACCATGACCTCTTATTTTGATGAAGCAGAAACTCAGATACACCCACTCTCAACTACGGAACGAACCAGCCGGATGTTCAAAACACAGCGTGTAAAAATACCAGTAGAAACTTATATCAAGGAAAGCCGTCTACATACTAGAGCTGCAACGCAAGAACCCGGGGATGTGGGGTGAGTAAGATCCACCGTGGTCTAGAGGGATAGAAGGGCAGGATGGTGACAGGTACCCCCACCCATGAATTTACTGTGGGGAATACAATATTTTGCACCATTGTGCACCGCTTCGAAGTTTTCCTCACTCGTAAGGCAAGCGCGATGTCGGTATCGAACTTTCGTTGTTCCAGTTGAATAAATATACTTTCAGCCAATTCCATCAGCGACATATGGCCTTCTAGCCGCCCCTCCAGTTGATGCAGCATACGTTGTATGATTTACATTAAGTACTCTGCCGGTATCAAAGTATGAGCGGAGCTTGCAGGGTACTGCTCGTCGAGGAGTGCCGGATAGACAACGTGTATTTCAAAATCGAGCGTTCAGCAGCGATACAAAGACAACACTAGACATTGCGCTGCACATACCCCCGAGGGTGTGCGCCCTTGCTGAACACGCCCGAGAGGTGATGAAAAGGTAAACAGTTCCAGAGGCGACGTGATTGATGGAAATTTGGTTGGTATCGCCAAACCTCGGTCCAATAGTTAAGGACAGCAAAGCTCATCGCAATTATATATTGCGCTGGGTTAGGCTTCGGGTTAAAAAGTATTGTTTCTGTTCAGGGTATATTATTTGATAACATCTCAAAACGTAAACTGCACGTGTCGCATCTCTACTATGTGGAGCGTGCCGATGCATTTTCGGGAAACGTCAGGCAGCAGCATGCTGACACCGTGAGCCCGTCAAACGGATATCTTACCAATAGCCAGCTGTAGAACGTGAAGCGACACCGAACCTGCCCCGCGTTTCGACCAAATGATTGCTTATATTTGTACTTCAGACAGAACAGCCTTTTCGTCAGATTCAGCCTCTAGCTTTAGATTCAATGTCAGCTACGATGGGAATACGGTAATTACTAGGGCTGTGAGTCGGCACGACTTAAGTCGCCGACTAGTTATTAGTCGGACTAACAGTCAGTCGTGAAACGGAGGTGCCGACTTTCCGACTTATTTTTGTTTCCTTACCTGTAGTAAGGCTTTTTTAATGCGGGGTACAGCTTTTAACGTGAAATGCCGCCGGCTGCGGATACCCTCACATGCCCTGTGACACTGCAGCACACAGCAGGAGATCGACACACACACGCACACATGCCGGAACAGTCCATCTCTCTCGACGGTGCTGACGGCCTCAGCCGTGACGCAACCAATGTCAACGCTGAGGGCGGAGATCCCGTAGGCGAAGTTGTGGGCATCACCGGTCCGCGAACCGCCTTGGCGAGTGCGCGCGACCCCGAAACGGTGCTCTACCGCGTGAAGCAGTAGCCTTTGCCGCACTACTGAATTATTATCTAGGATAATGTATTGAAAACGGGGAATATTTCCTTATATACCTGGTACCTTTTAGTGTGGTCGACCATTTGAAAAAAAACAGAAAACGACTGATTTTTTGGAGACAAAGCTCGTAAGGGTCAGGGCGGGGTCGGGGTTAGGGTTAGGGTTAGTGTATAAATTGTTGTTTTCGGCGTTTGTCGAAATATTCGGTCTCATAACACTGGAACCACACGCGGGCCACTACCAAGTCCCCGATTTCTATACTTTATCCTATACAATAATTCAGAATTGCGGTGAAGGCGGCTCGCGTGAAGCATGAGCAGAGGCGCAGCAAGTCGTTCAGATCCAACAACCCGCTGTGAAAGGTTTTAGAACTTTCCGTCGTCATTGACGCGCGCGTTTCGCGCAAGGTTGGGAGAGACGTTAATGAACGAATAACATCACGGAGTAGGAATCCACGACCTTTCCTTCTGGGGATAAATTTTGCACCGCTGTTTTGGTGATGAGTTCGCGTTTTCGCTCGTATCCCCGCCAGGTAGTACTGCGACTCAAACAATTGCTGTCACGTTCCTCTAGTGCGGGGGATATCTACCTGGTACATGCGTTGTACTTCTCTTTCTTTTTTAAATTCCTCGGTAAACTGAAGCTTTTTTTTCTTGTGTTTTTCGTTCGAAATGTATGTGAATCTAGGTCATATTGTTTGCGTTTTGCTTGCGTGAAGTGAAGCCAAATAGCATATTTTTGCCTCCGGTGGCGCCTTCAGCGGGATGCTCCGGAGGCGCCGCCGGCCGGCCCTCTGGGGGCGCCTCCAGCGGGCCCCCCTCGGCCGGGCGCGGCGTTTTTGGCTCGCTTCGCTCGCCTGCCTTATGTCGAACAAAAGTCAGCTAGTCGGCTTCGCCAACTAGCGGCTAGATATTAATCGTGAAATGAAACCCACTCACGGCCCTAGTAATTACGCGTGTTCGCATAAAAATGAAACGCATTACGCCGTCAGAACAAGGCAAATTGGAGATACTTTATTTTTACTCATTTCATGAATCATTTCACAGATGCTCTGAGTACCTTGGAGCAAAGTAAGAAGTATTGGAGATAAAATACTTCAGGTACGTCGTGTACTCGGAGCATTTCGGGGTCCGATACTCCGGGATACTGCTCGTACTCGGAGTATTTTGTGTATGAACACTCTTCATACTGCTTGTTCTCGGAGTATTTCAGGGCCCGATACTGCGGGTACGTCTTGTACTCCGAGTATCTGAGGCTTCAGTACTGCTTATACTCCAAATACTCCGAGGATTCAGGCGGCCAGTACTCTAATACTTGTGAGTACTCGGAGTACGAAATGTACTCGATACTGGGAGTATACTCGAAGTGTGAAGTACGTTAAGAGCATATTTGCATCATTTTGAAGACTCGGCCGTCATTCCTCCTAGATTCTGGGAGCATGTGACTGGCGTTCATCGCATTTCAAAATTCCAAGATGCTCCCATTGCCTGGGAGTTTTATTAGAGTATTTTAGAAACAAAAATACTTCAGGTACTTCGTGTACTCGCAGTACTTCGGTGTTCAATACTCTCGATACTCGGAGTTAGATGTTTGTACTCCGATTATTGCTTGTACTCGAATATAAGTACTTCTCATACTCCCAGTACCCGGAGTATTTGGGCCTTCAGTACTGCTTATACTGCTCATACTCCGAGTATTTAGGCCACCAGTACTTTAATACTCTCAATACTCGGAGTACGAAAAATACTCGATACTCGGAGTTTCGAGTATACTCCCAGCATCTGTGCACATTAGTTGTTTTTGACGGTCGAAACATCGACTACAGGTATCGGTACGAACAATATAATACGTGCAGTATAATACACGTAAAAGTCACTTGTATCATGCGCCTGTTTTTATTTTGTAGTTTTTTTATTGCCCTATTCTTTCTTGAAATACGTACGAGATACGTCGTATCGTATACATACGTAACAACAATACCGGGTAAAAATGCCCGGCACACATTGTTTTATACTATGTGCGATGAAGGTGCAAAGCAAGCCCACCAAGAGGAACATTTTAAGGGCTGTGAGTCGGTTTCATTTCAGGACTAATAACTAATCGCTAGTCGGCGCAGCCGACTTGCCGACAAAAGCCAGGCGAGCCAAGTGAGTTAAAAAAAGCACCCCCGGCCGAGGGGGCCACGCTGGAGGCGCCCCCGGAGGACCCGCCGGAGGTGCCTCCGGAGGATCCCGCTAAATGCGCCGCCGGAGGCCAAAAATAGGCTATTTGGCTTCATTTTACGAAAGAAGAGCGCAAACAATATGACCTGGATTCACAAGAGCTTCGAACATAAAAAACAAAGAAGCTTCGGTTTACACAACGTTCACACAAGCAATCCACAAAAACGAGAAGTACAACGCATGTACCAGGTAGATATACCGGGGCATGACAACAATTGTTTGAGTCGCAATACTATCTGGCGGGGATACGAGCAAAACAGCGAACTCATCACCAAGATAGCTGCGCAAAACATATGCCCAGAAGAAAAGGGGATCCCTCCGTGATGTTATTCGTGTATCAACGTCTCTCCCAACCTTGCGCTAAACGCGCGCGTCGACGACGACGGCAAGTCCTAAAAACTTCCACAGCAGGTTGTTGGATCTGAGCGGCTTGCTGCGCCTCTGCTCATGCTTCGCGCGGTAGAGCACCGTTTCGGGGTCGCGTGCACTCGCCAAGGTGGTCTGCGGGCCGATAATGGCCACCACTTTGCGGACGGGATCTCGGTTCTCGGCGTTAACATTGGGTGCGCCAGGGGTGACGCCGTCAGCACCTTCGAGAGAGATGGGCTGTTCCGCCATGTGTGCGTGTGTTTGTGCGGATCTCCCGCTGTGCGTTGCCGTGTCACAGGGCATGTGAAGGTATCCGCAGCCGGCAGCAATTTATGTTAAAAGCTGTACCCCTTATAAAAAAAGCCTTCCTACAGTTATGGAAACTCAACAAGTCGGAAGTCACCTCCGTTTCACGCTTGACTATTAGTCCGACTAATACTTGGTCGGCGACGTAAGTCGTGGCGACTCACAGCCCTAATTATTTTAGACTGCTGTGCTGCTGCTGTGTTATTGTTGTCGTTTTATGTAAATGTACATGTTGGTATCCGCATGATGAGTACCAGGTGATTATCACAAACAACTATGGGCGACTAAGTTAATTGTTGCAGCGTCCAAGGTATGCCATGCTATTATGCAAAACCGGATCGATAGCAGTCGGCATACATCGCACGACATCGATAGGGGGAATTATCGCACGACCTGGTCTGTTGTGGTATAAAGCCGCAACGCCACGAAAACGCTTTGGGAGCACACAGCGGCAGCACATACCCTCTCCTCTGCTCGAGTGTACTCTTCTATATGTTTGAGACCTGCGCAGGCCGTTTGGGTTGCGTCCTTCGTGCCGAACATAGCGGACAAACCACGAGAAGAGACCTTCATGCTTCTTCTTTGTCCTCATCTATAAAACATGTGGCATTCTATAGTACAGTGAATTATTAAGAAACGTCAGCATGTGGTCGAGGCTTAATTTCTTGTTCAGTTTCTAACGTTTTATGATTATCGACCATTTTGTTTTGATATTCGTGATAATCTGAGCTTCGTACGAGTGTTTCTCTCAAACCAATATTTATTTTATGCGGCCGCCCACTACTACTACGATAATACTTCCTTCTTTTCCGTGGTTTGTGCTTTTGCGAGTGTTATATGAGTGATCAACGTTTGAGCTCATGCTGCACATTGTCGGATGGCAAATATGATAATGATACTAATCGCGAGTAGTTTTGTTTTTCATGTTCGCACTAATCGTCAATCAGCTGACCTCTTCGAATCGAAGCCATAACAGGGCGTTTGTTTCGATAAACCAGATAGACGGGTAATGCGTTGACTGATGAACAACGGGTTGCGAATGTTCATGATAATCTGCACAAAATAGAATGATGTGAAGAATAGATTGTGAAGAATTGAAACGACCTTTTAACTTACTAGTATTTTTCAGTGAGCCCAAGGAATCTTCCAGCCATCAATGAGAGCATTACGATTTTTATAATATCACTAAAGACTTACACCGAAACAAGAACCACTCCGGTTAGTCTTGAATCATCATACTCTGCGTACACTACTGGTTGTAGTGCAAAAGGAATATGGCATACCTTGCACTACAGCAACCAGTATACAATGATACGCACGTTAAATATTCCTCATGTTTTCCACGTACGTACGTATGATGTGTGCAGACAGGTACTACTTCTGCTGCTGTACGTAATCGATGTTCCGACTGTTGAAAACAACATATACTTAATGACATACGTTAAACAAAAGTGTCTCCGTTTTGTCTTGTTCCGACTAAGCAATGCGTTTCATTTTGTGTGATAACACGTTTATTTGACGTATTCCTATTCTAGGTGACACTCAATCAAAAGCTAGAGACTCAATCTGACGAAGAGGTTATCACGGGTGTTTTGCGCAAGGCAAGACTTGTGTGTCGAACGATACTCGTGTTAATGGTTAACTTGTGTCCTCGCACACTGCAATGCTTACCCAGGTGCGCCTATACACGCGCGTGTTACTCGTATTAATGGTAAACGTGTGTCCTCGCACACAGTAATGCATATCCAGGTGCGCCTATTTTTTTCTTTTTTTTTTTCATCCCATTCATTATCTTCGCACTTCCGTCTTTCTCCCTCCCTATTCGTAACTCAGATCCGGGGTCACAAAGTAGGCTCCTCTCCCTCCCCTCCCACTACGGTTCTTGCCTTGGTTTTTATCGCGAGAAGATTTCAGCACTTTCTTCCCTCGTCAACTTTCGTCGGATTTTGCTTACCCACGCTATAATATACGCTCTCGACAGTCGGTGTCATTTGAGAATAAAAACATCCATGGGGAGAATCGAACCCTCGACATCCGGCCCTACAGGCTTCGTGGCTACCAGTTAGACCACCGGGGCGACCTATACACGAGCGCGAACTTCATCACGATATAGCCATGTTTAAAATACTGCCATAGTGTGAAATAGCATGCAGTGTTCTCAAGCACTTTCTCCGTGACTCCCAGAACGAACGCACGTACAAGACACAAGTAGGGGGAGAGGCATACAAACGAAGGAAGGGCTCACCACAAAGAATCAAATATTTAAGAGAAGGAAGGGCTAACATAAGGAGCAGAAAGGCTGATAGCAAGTTAGTGTTTTTCGATATCGGTGATCAGTTTCGTGTAGGGCATCCGTGCATTACCTCTTATCGGATATTGTCGCGTATTTAGATGGTTCGTTTCTTTACTTTCCGTTATCGCGCTAAGTGTTCAAATACATATAATAGACGCTCTGGTTCAACCTGGCACGTTTTACGCTGGTATACATGCCTCCTGCGTTCCTGGCCATGTCAGAGGTATTGCCGAATACTACGATGGCTGTCCATTTGTATGGTGGCACTAGTCACACGAGCTGTTGCGAAACTTAGCAAAGTGGGCACACTGACGCCTTGCCAATAGAAAAGGTCGCCCCTCCCCTTCTTTTTGGGGTCTATCGTTCGCTCTAACGTGAACAAAACACAAGACACCACCCGCTTCTTCCTCGCCACCACTATGGCCAGGCACAGCAAGGTATTCGTTTGTCGACTACGAAGTATTACGCGTACTACGTTACAACAACGATTTAGACTATACAAGGAGTCAACATACCTCCTATAGTGGCATTGTGACAGCTCATGTTTGGGCTGAAGGTGCCATTATTTGGGCTGAAGCCCCGCTTGTTAATCAGACCCGAACCACTGAAATACCAACTGGTTTATTACCAAGCTCGGCACGTCGTTCAGCACGCACGAATGCGAAATGCCAAACAGGAATGCACAATTCCTTGGGGTATGTTCCTCGCCAACTTCAGTGGCGAATGTTTTTACCTCGCAAACGACATTTCCTAGCCTTCGAGACCATTTGATGGGCCTAAACTTGCAATTCACGCCGCCTGTCAGGTTGCTGAATACATTGACCGCTTGTTTTCAATCAACACTATCATCAGCCGCAGTCACGTCGTTTCGTTGTTGCCCGCGTAGGGCACGTACTACGCTACAAATATTGGTGTTGTAGAACTGCCTCGTCCCACAGTGCATGTTCTCTCGTTAACGCAGGTGCCGTGTTCGTTTGTGACAACTCAACGGTGTACATGGAAGGCAACACTGTGATGGTCAAGAACTCGGCAGACGCTGGAGGTGAGCAGGTCCACCACTTATGGTGTGGAGGACAGCCGACCGTGTAGTCCGAAATCACGTTAAAGCGCTCAATGGAGAAAACCAGAGGCGGAAGGAACTTAGGTCATATATGATCTTCCTCGTTCTCGACTTGATACCTGATATGTACGTACTGATAGGTCATGGAACTTGGAAGGGTTTGTTTCGTCTCGAACCCCAACGTCTGTTCGGTTGTCATGCGTACATGTGATGCGAGGAATAGTTTAAATATATATCCGTTAAACATGTCTAACAAGTGTTTAATGTGCGCTTAAAGCAAATTCGAAATGTTGACAAAACGAAAATTGATCAGTGTTCACCAACATTAATCTGCATCCTTGCTCTCGGTAAACGAGCAACTGGAGCCAATGCCCGAAAAAATCAAGCTGTAACCACCATTCTACGCTACACTCACCACGCGATACTGAAATTTCAAGCCAAAAACAACGCAAGACGTGTACATGCCGTCGAACGAAGGTATGGACGCAGATTGGGAGCGCCTCTTATGCACTATGGTTTCATATACACAACAGGTTAGACCCGCGATCGAACTGCAGTTGAAAAATTGAAAGCAACCTATATCCACGACGGGGCGGTTTAGCTGTGAGCGAATATTTCTTCACACAGCGCCAGCCGAGGTTCAAGTCGACTTCTTGCCAGAGTGTTGTGGCAAACAGCATTTGACTGCCGCTGTGCTCTACGCCTCTCGACTAAGACCTTTCAAATTTAGATGGCATACAAATCCATCGCGTACCAAGTTCAAAGTTTGGATAACACACCGAACAGTTCTTCTTCGATTTAAAGGGTCCGTCAATTGCACCTCATGTTCAATAGCGTCATACCCTGCAGATCATTGGACTAAGGAGTCCAGTTCGTTGTGTCACCCAGGTGATATATTGTTCGCCCCACGAAAGCGGCCTGTCGGCGCGCAGAAAACAACGATCGCAGACTTTCCAAACGGTAGTGTTTACTGGTATACAGTCGACAAAGCACGAGGACGTCGACGAACGAGCCCACAGTATTCGTCCCGTTAATTGTGTCCCCCTCGAAGCCAATAAAACGACACCCAACTGCCGCTCGACAGCACAGTACTTTGTGTATATAAGCCACTCTAACGCCTCCGTTCGGATACTTTGGCCGGGATGTAACTTTTCGAGACATGCAAGTGTCAAGTAGTAACCGTGAAAAAGTCCCGGTGACGGCGCTAACACATACATTACCGGCAATTGTGCGGTCATAAACACATTTGTAAGCAGCGACCCCGGACGTGTCACCAATTGCCAGATGGATAAGCAAATATTAATTTTACGAATAAAAGTGTTTCAAATCGCCAGGGCAACAACAGCCTAAACTTGATGTTGGGCCTTCGTTACAACCGACTACTAAATCATTTTATCCCTCGTCAGCATAAAAAGCTGAAAGTACGGCACCTAATCTAGTCTCCATCTCGTTACTTTGATCTACCTACCTGGTTTCAACAATGAAGCACGCGAAATATCGCAGAGAGCGAGAAATATTTATCGTACGAGTTTTTACTGGACGTACGGTTATTTTGATTAGTGCCGATGTAAACTCCACGGCACAATGGGATGCTCACAAGAGGATCTCGCACATGTCGCGAGGAATGTGTGGCTTCCATGATATTTGTACAAAACGCTGCAACAGCGTCGACAGTTCTGGACGTTCAGTACTCCGCCTTGGAGCTGATCCTTTGGAAGGCATTCGTGACGTCCGGCACCCGACCTGATCTCTTCAAGGCTGTGACCACTAGAGATAGATAAAGAAAGAACGGAGAACTCTAGCTTTCCTCTTGCACAGGGAGAACAACGCCTTTGGATATGTACGCAATCGTCTGCAACTTTTGCACACTGCCGAAACGATCGAAAGGCACAGCGTACGCATCAACGCCTTGCATCCACGACTGTTGTTGATGCGGCTGTCACTGCTTCATAGATGATGCACTACTATTGCGACTACGCTGAAACTACAAGTTTACTTGTAGTTTTCGATTTACTGCCCGGAATCTGATTCGCGTTTGGTACTTTGAGCCTGCAGTGAGTCTCGCCTAGTTGGCATTGGAACCCCACGAGTGTGACCCACGCAGGGAAGCCAGAGATCTACCGCGCAGGGTATAAACGTATGTTTCCTGTGTACGAACAACATGTATATATACACGGTAAGCCAAGGTAAGCGGACACAACATATGGAATATGGTGTCATGTGGCCCTTTGCCGGCCCTGGCGGGCGTATATAGTGTATTTCGAGGGGTTCGAAATCAGAGTCCGGCTGCAAAATAAGATGGGCTCTACACGAGGTTCGCGTGTCGTATGGGAACGTAGCATCACGGCCGTGTGCTCCCACTATTGTAGTGTCGGTTGATTAGTGCCACCGCTGCAGCTAGAGCTGGTGAAGTCGTTTTGACTTGACTAGAACGTTCTATAGTACTGGTACCCTCCATACAGGGTTATTAATTTTGTCGATTCAAGCATTTGTGCCAGCACAAAACAAGATGCGTTGCCCGCCAGTGTGCTACAGATGAGGAACAAGAGCGATACAGCACGTACCAGCAACCACACTCCATCCATCACCTAAAGCACGACCAGTAGAGACATACCAAACCCTTCATAGCGAGTGAACCGTGCAACCTTCATCAACGAAGGTTGAGAGCTGGTGACGGCCACGAGAGGAGCGACAAGGCGAGTTAGGGGTTTTAGCTACAGAGGACTACGACGGCCACGATCCCAGAGTTTTCCTCCTAATCAGTGCAACAAGAAGACACGAGGGGAAGAATATAGTACTAAATACTGTAGTAAAGTACAGTACCGTACGAAGAGTTACATACATTTTGCTTAATGAATAGCTTGGGACCACGAAATCACGTCATTTCCTTGCGAGGATGTACAGCCTTTGACTGAATGTTCTTCTGCTCACTGGGTAGATGGGCGGGGTGTATCAACCGCGAATACATCACCGACATGCCGGGCTCTGCAATCCTTTACAAGGGTAAGCGCAAACATCCCGTCTTCAGCCGCAGTACATGAGACGAACATGTTTAAAACAAATACAGAACGTGCACCGCATTTAGTGTAGTACGTGCTGTACTCCACTTCACGGTAAATTGCTTCATTCGCCCTCGCTATTTTGTCGAGGTCCCTCTCCGTTATCATTCGTGGAATTATCCCCTAAGGTGGCGCTGAAGTTGATTTTTTGTCGCGCACGACAAACACAAACGACGGGGCCGGATTTCTTATCAGAGATTGTATTGTACAATTTATCTCGTTCGCATGACATTGGTGCTGATTACGACACAAGTATGGAAAACATGGGGATGCGCAATGCGACCCTTTGCCACGCTCAAAACGAGTACTCGCAACAGCCAGGCTCTGGATGCAAGGGATTTTACATCTACTTTGCAATTGATATTTTCAAGTGCAGTTACTGCTTGTACATGATTGGTGGGCGTCGCGTCAAACAACTCCCCATGGAACGAACGCTGTTTACATTGGTTAGTCTCGTTAACCCTACCCGCCGGTTCTCTGGAGAATGCGTGGTCAGGCACGACTTGGCACGAGTTCCAACCCAGGTATTATATAATATATCAATGTCTACAACACCACTTGTGTGGAATAGCACGGGCAAAATGCAACAAAATTTCAACTTTTACTCACACGTTTTTGGCGAATGTTTCCTAAGTGCAGTACGCCAAAAACAAACACAAATATTACACCTGTTTTTAAAAAACCACGTGGGTTGTTGTGTACACCACTCGTGTTAAAACAAGGATCAAGTGTTTTTTTGTAAGCGACTATATGGGAACGATCTCTATACGGTGATTATTCTCAAGGGGTTGCCTAAACACGCACATTGCTTCGTGGTCACATTGTGTACGCGCTTGTCCACTTGCCATGGTCGTCCTTCGGCGTGTTATTCTTTAAGATCGCACGTGCTTAGGTTTTACGGATGACTTTCCCAGCTACTGTTTTTCGCCAGGTCCGTTGTATTGTCAAACGCTAGGCTCGCGCTCGATACTGAAGGCCATAAACGGGCGTGTTTTAAACTAGTAGAAGAGCGTTAAACTGGTGCCATGTACGAGCTGGTTCAGGCATAGCACCCAAAATTTCGTCAGTCACGAATACCGCATGCAATAGCAACTCCAATGTCACATATTTTGGTATCATAGCGACCGCCATGAACAGAGGAAGAGGGTGACATCGCCAGTGTTTTGTTCAAGGGCCTAGAACTGGCGCTACCGCCGAAAATATGGCCCGACCAATCACAGGCCTTCCAAGTGGTCAACAATAGTCAGGCGTTTCCGTAGGAAAACTTGTTTTCCCCCTTTTTTTTTTTTCTGAACGAGCCGCTTCCAGGTGGTCCAAGGCATGTTTGTACAACGTTTCACGCAAATATTCGAAGATCTGACGGCGTATGATCATATTAAGTCATATTTCACGCCCAAAATCGATTATATACTGAAACTAAATAATTATGAGCGAACCAGAGGTAACGCCTATTTTTGCACTTTTACCGCACAAAAGTTCAATGTCCACGCCGTTTTTTGGAGATAGGCCCTGACATTTGTTACACGCGTTTTTTGCGCCCTACCCGATCTTTTTACGGTTGTTGTTTGTTTTGTTTCGCCGGACATTTTGGATATCTTAAGACCCAAATTTCCCAACAAAATACGAAACAAACAATATCTGACGGAAACAAAAACCCATCCATTAAAGTCTCGGGTAGGGCACATAAAACACGTGTGCCAACTTCAGGGTCTATCTCCAAAAAACGGCGTGGACATTGACCACTGAATGGATTTTCCGCGGTATACTTGAACCAGCCTGTGATCGAAAATACCTGTATAAAACACGATCAATACCAAGCACTGTAAATATGAATATATCAACCGACTTTTCCTGTCAACAATATGAGATATGGTAGATGTGCCGAGTACTTATTCAGCGGTCTACTTCTTTTGCAATGGTTGGGTAAAGTAAGCATCCGCTGCAAAAACTAGTTTTCTGTACTAGCTCCCCAGTTCAGAAGCGTCGTCAGTGATAAATGGCCGCCAAACCGGCAACCCGCAGCGTTTCATAGCCCATGCGTATCATGACCCAACCACGCACGCAACGTTGAACAATGTGTGAAACATTTCCTGCTTGTTCTCCGCTATGTGGGACTCTGGTCGGGCGCAGCCGTGTATCATTTGGTCGTCTGCTACCTGGTGCACGTGGCACTCTCTAGCCATGTTTTCACACCGAGTCCGGTTTCAAACACATGTAACCCGAGTCACCATCTCGTTCCGCCGTGCCTTTGGTCGGCTTACCGCAGGTGCCATCGGCGCTTTTTTTTCGGAGGTCCACATGAAAGGGAACACCTCGCTTGTCGACAATGTGGTAGACCATGAAGGAGGTGAGCAAGTTCACCATCGCGGGCACCTTAGTTCGTGGACCACCCTTGACGACGAAAATGAAATCAATCAACAGCGCAGTTCCAACTCTCGTTGGAGAGCTGGATCGAGCAATCCGAGTCCCAAAGACTTGTTGATAGTGCGTTAACTTTCCTCGTATTCGATGATTTACCTGATACCTGGTATACCAGAATATATATATATATATATTATATATATACATATGCTGCCTGGGGCCTTGGTTACGTCTTTAACCCCAGCGTGTGTTCCGTGCCCATGCAAAACTGCGCCATGAGTAAAATATGCAATTAAAACCGGTTCTATCGCTAATTAACACATTTGTTTGCAACACAGTTGTGTATTACAACATAAAAAACTACCATAGACGTTTGTTCGCATCCATATTCAACAACAGTCGCCCCACACTGGCAGAAAAAATGTTAAGCATGATCTACCGTTGTCGAAAGTGGCAAGCCATCGCCACAATCCTTGAAATCATCGCGGCTGAAATCGGGACGTCAGCCAAGGGTTGCATCGACGCTGGTGGTAGGCTGTGTCGTGATTGTGGGAGGCAGCGTTGTTAGGGTAGGTTGCGATTGCGGTGCACAAGGTAATGACGTCAATGCTGGTTTTGGCGTGGGGGCGGCGGGGGGTGATGAATATGACAATCGTTGCAACGGTGGTGGTGACTAGATTCGATTTATTCATCAGCACGACCAATGGTCATGTTTCTGCGGACACCCAATGTCATACAACCACCAATGACGGCTGCTACGTTAGTGAGGCACCAAAACTGTTCCGAGGATCTTCATTTCAGCTCATTATATCTCCCGCTTTCAACGATAAAAAATAAAGCTACAAGAGCAATGCCATCGCCTACGAGAATACACCAAATACGCTGGTATATTATTAATGACTTCCCAACGACATCGGGGAGCTCTAGCAGACACCAATATTTGGACAAAAATGCGATGCCCCTATCATAGCATGGGTCCACCGCCGTTGCCATTGGTATCGTAGTTACCCCACCTAGCCACTCGCCGCTCGAACATTACCTCTCTCCGACGGGGTGGCCGTATGTGAATTTCTCTCAGAACCGGCAGACGCGCACGCTGATTCACGCAAAACACACGCCATACTATCTACCTCTGCGCACAGATGTCGCACGGTCGCAACAAATCGGAACACGTAAAGATCGCTGCCGTCGCCGTAGGTGTTGTAGCACAACTGAAACCGTCGTCGCGTATGCAGTATGCGAGATAAGGGCGCCGGTCATGAATTATGTACTGCCTTGATACATCATTTGACTTAGTGTTTCTCGACGGCCCACAAGTTTCCTCAGAATGCATTTTTCGGGGACGTCCTCTTGCTGATTAAGATGTTTCGCGATCAGACCAGCGAACGTTTCGTGGAATATATTGCCTCATGAATGCGTTAGGCGTTGTGTACTACTTTGGCGCCAGGAGCGCGAAATCAAACATTGCCCAGTTTGGCAAGCGTGTTGCGCTGTTATTTGACCACTCCAAATGCTCAAAAACACCTCGTAAGTCGAGGTTGCCCTCATGCGACTGCCGTCTGGAGCACCTGACGCTGTGATAAACTTGGTGGACCATATCAAGCGCGACTGGTATTGCTTGGCTGTTTGCGTGTAGGGAACTAGCGGTAGCTGTCCGCCTTGTGGAGTACAAATCCGCAGTTTGGGGGTGTAGTTCCTCTCGTTGTTTGTCTTTCGAGTTTCGAATTGCGACCGCAGCAGCAAGCCAAACTCGAGCGAGTAAGCTTCTTTTGAGCAGGTGCAAACGACGAATCTGAGGACAACCACAAGCGGTTGTAGGTGAAGCAGTTCGGCCGTCTGCGAAGACACGAGCCAGGCAGGTCCCACTACAGCGTACAGTGTAGCAATAAAGCGGTGCAACCATCTCCACCGGGCACGTATGTGATGATTCGAGTCACCGAAAACCTCGTGTGTGGGCGATGGACAATCATATTCGTGTATTTAACACCAACCAGTCGTACATAGCCAGTACAATTGGCTGATAAGTCGTCCTGTGCTACGGATAGTATGGCTTCATTACTGTCGTTAAATTCCACCGCGGATGGGGGCCAAACATTTCCCGGTAATCTCACCATCACAAAGGAAGAAAGGCATTCACCCCATTCTGGATCCTTCTAGGTTTTTACACCCGCACCTTGTTAGAGGAATCCGCTTATCTATTTTCTCCCGCACCACTAAACGTAATAGATCTTACCGTCTAATAATATTAGTCACGTACCCAGTATCACTAATCGTTCGTATGGTATTTATAATGATTCTGGTGCATGGGCGGAAAACACGAAGAGGCGGGGATCGTGCATTCGTTTGAAACGATATGGGAAATCCAACTGTCAGCAGTACGGTACAAGGCGTTACGATCCCAATAGTACAATATATATACATACAAATTGTCTTGTTGTATGTGATACGGGTGTGAACAACACCCCATGAAACGAAGGCTTCGCATATTGTCTAACCTCATATACCTCACCCGCACGCGCGCAAAAGGGCGCTTGCCCAGGTACGCCTGTTAATCGACACGAATGTCAACGAAAGTGTGATGTACATTCCATCTGGTAAAACAATCCTAAACTCCTCCCAGCACCATGCTACACTTTTTCTTGTGATGGTGTGGGTGCTTCAAATTTAAACCACACTTGCAGCTTCGACCGAAGGCGATTATTGGTTATAGTCATTTTGTTTCCCATCATTGGTTTGCTCTTGTACACGAAAAACATATAAATCTGCCTCGTCATTTTTAGGCGTGTGTGGTGCTTAGCAACCATTCTCTCTGACCTCTGTTTTGACCGGCTGGTGGTACGCACGAGTGATTATTGGTTTCTGGTTTGAACTTTTTAACGTTTCGACGGAGATATTGGCAAAAAGGTGGATCTTCAACGTCGGTTCGACTGTGAATATACGCGGTCATCAAGCATACGATATAAAACCCGACTGCGTAGAACCAGGCATCATCCCGCCCATGCGCGCTGGTCGTTGTCCTGAGTTTTCGCACAAACGGAATTCCGTAAGATGTTTTATTTTCATCATTCACCCGAACAATGACTGCTTTGGATCGAGTTTGTTTGACATGTTTTCTCTGGTCTTCGAGTTTGTTTTTGTCTAGACAACCCGGCAATACTCTTTAAATTTATGTGAACGTGCTTTTGTTTTAACGTTCATAATCTAATTATTGTGTATTGGCGGTTATAAGTTCCGTCCTATCGCCCTAAAATAATCGATATTTTACGAGTTACGACTGTGAACGCCTTTGCGAAATGTGTCCTGGACGGATGACAAGTGTTTCAAGCACTGCCTGTGTGAAATTGCATGTGAAACTGAGGAAGTTTCCGCGATGTCATCAAAATACTATCCCGATGTGTTTCAGCTCACAGTATGCCAACAACCAGTATACACATATTCTACAACTGAGTTGCAAAACCATGTCGTATTACAACATTCGGGTTTGAAGAAGGAATGCTCGTTTTTTTCCTGTTTGCAAGTAGCCATATATGGATGCTATTTGTTTGTTTGTCCGTTGTCTCTTGTCGATGGTTTCTACTACGCCCACCACGATTCGTGCATCCATAGCCGGCACGTTCGTTCACCTCTGGTATCCGCTATTAGTATAGCGACTTGCTCAAATTAATCTTGGCAGGGTTTCAACACATGAATTTATCGTGATTTCCAAGTCCGTGCTTTCATTTAATGGTTCAATATTTTACCAGCAAACCCGACAAGGGGGTTACACCGACGTCATGACTGAATCCTAACTCAGACGTATGCTGTGTTAGGTGTACACCAAGTTGTACCGACACTCTTCCCGTGTTCCACATTGAAGCTATCACCCAGCAAACAACCTTGGAAAAGACCTTGCGTGGGCCCACGCAATCCCATCGTCAAGATTTCTAGCGGATAGTAGCGGACAAATACAACGCCTGCGAGTATAGTCTCTAGCATAGGTCTTCAGTTCAGATGATCGGTCAGTAATAAACTTCGGCGTTGAAACGAACAACCCTCCGCGTTGCACGGTCCCTGCTAGTCGTGATCCAATAACCATGCAATGTTGAGCAATGTCTGAACCAGCACGTGCAATTTGGCCAGATGGTGCCACGTAAGGTTTCATCGTCCGACACTCTATATATAAACTGAATACTCTTCACGGTTGAAAACCCAAGAGAGAAACCGTTTCACGATTCCGTTTTGCACTGCCTTTGATCGGCTAACTGCAGGTGCCATGATCGTGGACGACTCAGATATATATATGTGCGGCAACACATCATTCGTCAACAATCGGGCGAGGACTAAAGGAGGTAAAATAGTCCGCGATCAGGGGCGTGTACGTACGGGGGTCTGCGAGGCTTGATACTGGCCTCAAACCGTCGTCGTGCTTGACACTGAACCTCCTCCACTGGTAGTCGTCTGGGAGTTGGCTCCGTCCCGTATTTCATCCATTGTTAGGTGTCTTTCCGTTCATGTGGCATGACGAATAACTGCAACATATACTGTTTTGCCTTCAACACAGGCTCTAGTTACCAGCTGGTTTAAGCATAACGCCGCAAAATGTTGTAAGCCACGAATGAAAGGTTATATGGCATAGTCCCATCGCCTACTTAGTCACGTTACTACGTAGGTCAGTGGGCGGCGCTATAAAAAGCCCATGCTACATACTTGCTGGTCGGGTGAGTTTCACCTTGCCCGATGGATCTCCGGGGCACACCCCTCGCCACGGACCGGTGTATCCAGGCGCACACCATAAAAACATTTCAGAATAAATCCAGCGCAAACGCTCGCAGTTCGTTATTTCATGAAGTCGGCGAGATGTTTTCTCCCGACCCACCCTTGGTGATTCTTTAGAAATATCCACTGAACCACTTATGAACGTGGCTTAGTAGGCCAGTAAACTAAGCTAAATAACCAATAACGGATGTGAGGGGATTCGAGTCTCACCTTGCTTCAGAATTGTAAGTCTTGAGGTTGCGCGCTGGAGACAGCAGAAATGGATGTGATATCAATAACATACTCCTGAATACTACGTAGTAGGTGACGAGGAGAGAGCTTCGTAGATCAAATGCAGCGCGGAGGGATTCCCCGAACCAGAGAGTATAGATGGTGTTGGTGTGATAGTATAGTAGACTGGCCTACATAGTCACGTGGCTAAGTAAGCCAGGGCAATACTCGTAGTATATATAACACCAATCGATACATGTATACAAGCATCGCAACACAATATTAGGATTTATTCGGGCTAGAACGTTGTCAACCTAATTTACACAGCTCATTAGCCGCCTATTCCGCTAAGTTGCTATTAATAACACATTGTGAGAATGTGCGAGGCGGCTATTGGCACAATGATTTAACATAACGTTAGTATTAGTAGTTGATTCTCCTGTTATCTATATCACTGGCGTTCTGTGAATTGAACGTTAATGTGGCCGCCTTTCAAATAACGTAACGTAAACGTAACACTTAACTTACGTTAGCTGAGTAAATCGCTAAGCTGGTCGTCATGTAACACAATGCCAGCATATGACGTACATGCCGACGTGTGTCTACCATACTGTTAGCATGCTACAGGCATTGGAGATCTTACTATCACGTTACGTTGATATGGTGTTGTCAAATGACAACTCGAACATGACATTACGCTACTACGTGACGGTTGAGCCTGATATGACTACAGCATAGTGTCGGGTATTACCGTTTTGGTCTTCCCGGTTTCTAGCATGGGTTAGCAGTGTCACACTTAACGCGGTGTTGCGGAGTGTAGCTTATTCTCCGTTATTTGTCTGGAGAATAAATAGACCGTGGCGCACGCGGGGAGATACACATACTATCCTCGGAAAGGGAGGGATCAGTGAACATCCCAGAACAAACCATCGCCTCAAAAACTCCCGAACCGTTGAAACCACCGCCGGTACGTTCAGAATTTGTAGAACGTTCTAGATTAATTTCCGTACACTCGCATGTAGGAGCTAACACAGCAGTAACATTATGTTTATGTTAGATAGGGGGAATATATTGTCTTGTGTTGATACGTCTTTTTTATACGAGTTATCACAGTGGCAGTATCTTAGAGTTTGTCATGTGCGTCGTCACTTATTACTTACCGAACGTGATTTCGGACGCAGTGCCATTTCTGCTAACATCCTACCGCTGTGTTACTCGGTTCGAACTGAATATTATAACACAGGAAGACTACGTTGTCGCCAGCACGGAATCGAGCTAATGCGATAACATTGTGTCATGCAATGTCCCGCCAATATCGTAACGCACAATAGTATTGTCACTATGACACCAAAATATGTGGGAGTCGGATGACATGGTCAGGTATTGTTAACATAAAACATCCGCCGAACATGTAACATGGATGTGGATCGATGAGTGTTGCGTTGTGGAAGGTGTGCAACACTCAAAGATCTGTGTGAACCCTGTCTTGAGAATGCCCAAACGACCAATCTGCAGATAATCACGGGCGGCTGAATACATGGTATCAAACAATTCCACTATCTTCTCAGTTATGAACCAGCCTACGATACAAGCACAGCCTATAAAAACAGGCGTTTATCCAGGTTCGTCCAACCTCACCGAAACGGTATGTAGTTTTTATACTTCATCTCAACGCTCGGTGATGGAGCGTGGAAATATGCTTCCTCGTAGTAGATTCATGGTCAGCATGTCTTCCTAGCACCTAATCTTGGCACATAGATATCCTGTACTACATATAATGTTGAAATGTTACTGAGGTGTAGCACGGCCGCGGCTGTTGTCCATACAGCTGCCGGGAATGTTGCGATTTCCATACTACATGTATCGTGTTGGTGGTTAGATCTTATCTACTTTCATACCTTCAAAGACGAACGCATATATAGCAACTTGCAGATATATCTCGTCAGCGTGTGTCCTGTAGTACTGGTCGTTTGTATGGTATTCATGATTATTCCGATGCAAGACTGGAAAGCGAGGGTAATCGACATTCGAACACCCTCTGCACCCGAAACGATGGTTACTATAATCTAGATGTAGGATACAATGGATACGAGATATATGTGCAATTGGCAAGTTCTTGTATACCTACTATTTGAACGCGATACTGGTGTGTCGCACCGCAGAATGCCCCGTTCAACGAAGGCTGCGCAAATATAATCATATGGCGCCCGCACACAAGAGAATGCTTGCCCAGGTGCGCTTAAACAACAGGGCCAACCCAGACGTATTTGTCTGAAGCAGTTCTTTGGGAAATTTCATGGGCATATTAGAAGAAGGTTAAACGCTTTGCTCAAGGAATGTTTGAATGCATCCCAGCAGGCAGTATGCCGAACACCGAACCAAACAGGTTCCCAATCATGTGGCGTGCTATCGACAATACTGTATGTAGGTATATGTACTGTACCTATTGCCAAGGCGTCGCCAGCACCTGCGGCACGGTCTGGTTGTGTAGTCGGTACGTTTGCCCGCCTTCCGTGGTCGCTGTTACGCATATTATTAGCTCAGGTCAAACTTTTCTGGTGTTTGCACGTGACTCCACCTGCGTGTGCTCGTCGCCAAGCCCACTTTCAAATGCTACGATGGTATTCTATCCTGCACGTCGACCATACATGCCTCGCTGATGTTTCAAATTTCAACACGGGCGCTACACTGACGCCAAAGAGAACGAATATGCTATATACCAAGACCGAATCCGACGGATACTGCCTACGTAAGGAGTATGTTCACTCTCAAGACCCATAAACCTTCTTTGAGTTTCGATATATGGTGGGCCCAGTACACAACTCGACCGGCTATGTATCTACGATATATGTAGAGTCTCATATACATCTGTTCCTGTGGTGTCGGTCAGTGATATGTGTTCAGTGTAGTGACGCCACGATTTCGCGACGTGAGGCATTGCTTCAAACTGACCTCATTGTTTCGCTGCTGGAACTGCGGCCAGACACAGCCTTGAAACGTTCCATTGTCTTCTGTATTAAGTAGTGCACGTGGTGCGCTCTGGACATGCTTATAACTACTGTATATCCGGTTTTTACTACAACAGGTAACCCTCGTTACGAATGCAACCGCCCGCGTCTTTGGTCAGGTGCAATAGAAGTGGTCTCCTCAAAGGTTTATATTTTGGGCAACACATCATTCGTCAGCAACGAGGCAACGGATGGGGGTGAGCAAGTCAACCGTCAAGAATGGCTTGGTTCGTCGGCCACTCTTGCCGCAAGAATTAAACAGCAGGCAACGTAGTTCCGAATCTCGTTAAAGGGCTGGGTCGAGAAAATCGGGCCCGCAAGACAGGTTGGTTGTGAATTATCGTCACTGTGGTCGACTCAATGCCTGAAATACTCTGATGGCGGGAAGTCAGCAGTCTGACGGGTCGTTTCCGTTTCGAAACGGACCTTTGTTAGGTGCCCGTGCGGAAATGTGCCCGTGAAAAACAAATGGTGAAATCGTTATCGATTGCACGGTTTTACCTCAAAATGACATTTTCGCTTGAGGGCTCACTTCGGAAAAAACATAGCAGAGTACTGCTGTCTTGACGCATGCTACGATAGAGGTGCGCCATTACTTTTCCGAGCTCCTCACTTAAGGAGATTTATGC
This sequence comes from Saccharina japonica, assembly GCA_008828725.1. Lineage (NCBI taxonomy): Eukaryota > Phaeophyceae > Laminariales > Laminariaceae > Saccharina > Saccharina japonica. The sequence goes on along the minus strand of MEHQ01002696.1, from coordinate 357,835 downwards.
CTCAATACCTGCAGTAGTCTAAACACTGATTTTGGAGCAAAATAAAATGTTCTACCCGATGAACAATATTATGACCGAAGTACGCTCTGAAACGTATTGCAACACAACATTGAAAGTGCGACGAGTTTGGGTTAACGAACCCGATCATTCAAAGAGTAGCATTTCAGCCAAAACGTGCTATATACCTCTATCGTAGCGCGCGTCTCTTCTGAAACTTTGGAAACAAAATGCAAATCCTTTTTGTTTGATACAAGTGGCAAGTTTACATCAGGTATAGCTTCTATCGTGCATGCCTACCTACCGGAAGCGACATTTCTCCATTTTTAAAGCCCACGACCCACTCCCTCAAGTATAGAGAGCGAAGGCATTGGGAAATAGTTTTATGTGAGCCACCGGATCGATCCGACGCCTTTTGTACCACCAACCAAGCCACTTGCTAACAACCAGACATCTGCTACCTATAGATGTTGAAAAATAGAAGTTGTTCAGGCTGCTGATACAGGTTTACCTCAAACGTGCGAGGAAAACGCCGAGCGAACACTACTACAGTAGTAGGCTAACCTACGTGGGTCTCTACTTCGACCGCTCGTACATTCCAACGCGGCTACATCGGAGTGTAGATGCCAAACATGAACTCTGGAATTATAACAAGTCTCGCTGCAGAACATTTTCGTTTTGTAATGCGAACACAGCAATACCTGCCTTCCTTTGCAGACTCAAGGACCCCAACACAACGCCTAGAGACCACAACTGACAATATATACGTCGGTTGGGACCGTGTCTGAGCACTTAATTGGAGTTATGCCGTGTTCGGTAAAAAATCATGATATACGTGGCGTTATTGTACCGAAGACAATATTGCCGCTGTAGAAAGGGCGAGCATTGTTTTTCAAAAGACTAGGCAGTACGTGGAGTAGTGTCCTGCTTTTTATTTTGATCGAAAGGCCTGCCTTCGGACACCAAATAACAGAGAACTGCTGTTTTGTTTTTAAGTGCCTTCTTCATTTTCAGTTTCGATACTATTTCTAGTATAGTTTTTACATTTTATGACTCGTTACCGAAAACGCCAGTTCTCGACTTGTAATTCTCAGACTCACTCCTTGTGAGCAGGTTTAACGAGCGTGAATCATGGGCAAAGTGTTAGTCTCAGGAGCCGGATCGATCCAACACCTTGTTCAGTCCCGACACGTGACTCTTACCCAAGATACGACTGCCCATACCTCTCGTACCCAAACACGAATTTGGAAAATACCAGTTTCTCAGGCTGTGAACACTGTTCTTACTCAGAGTTCGAGGCGGACGCCGAGCACTATTAATAGCAGTCATTCCTACTTTGTACTCTTGTTTAACTGTCCGTAGCACAAACGCGGCCACAGGAGAGTGAGGATACCAAACAGGAACTCCGAAACGATAAAAATTCCTGTTGCTGAGCACTTTCCTTTTATGATGCAACCACAGCAATGCCTGCCCCCCTATGCACATCCGAGGGCCCCAACACCTCGTACAGACCATAACGAACAAGGTATACGTTGGGCGGGAGCAGGTCGTAGCATTAGAGCTGGAGTTATACCGTGTTTTTGTACCATAAATACTGGATCATTCCCTGAAAAACCCTTCCCATGTTTACGTGCAAGATACATGTATCTCCTTTCATATTATTGTGTACCTCGTACTTGTAAAATTAACGTAATATCTGTAACCGATATCATATTGACCCTCCATTAGGCGGGGCATACGTGCTCTGCCACTCCTCTCCATCAAGCAACCTTGCGCCATGCACGGACCGCTTCTCCAAACGTCTGCCCTGCTAATACGTGGGGCTTTACAAATATCATCATGCCGTCTGACCTGCGCCTCCATAGACTCCCGGGTTCTGGTAGCAGTATTGGTTAGCCATCTTCGTTCCGTCTCTCATCTCGATGGATTGACCGGACAGGTGCTGTTAGCGTGGTTTGGGTCTCAGAGTTCGTGGACTGATCTTGCACAGGAAAATCTCTGGGGGCATGTGCTCTCCACTTGTAACGAGGGTTTCACGGAGGAATTTGTTTCCTGGAGTTTTTTCTCATCACTGACCCTTTTGGTTTCAATTGGCTGACTGCTCGGCATGGAACCCGTCTCTGCTCCGTATTTCAGCCTCTCAGGCAGCCTCTATTAGGCAACCACTTCGTATGGAACCAATCCAGCGGATGCACTCGTACGGCTATATTACAGGCTTTTCGATGCCTACCTCACCAATGCCCTGTTGCGTCCAACCGCCGTAACACTTGCTTTGGGAGTCGGTCAGTCGTGTTTGTATGAAAAATGAAGCAGTAAACGCGGCAACTATATTGAGTCCCGTGCCGATGGGTGTGGCAGCCTCAGCACTCCAAGCCGTTTAAACTTCTGCATCTGGTACTTGCTTCGGGAGTCGGCCGATTGTATCTTTACAGAAGCTACAACAGTAGTCACAACAACTCTAATTTCGCTGTCGTGGCTCTTTCTCGCGGATGGCTTCTGCTTGATGCTGCTGTCGTCGCTGTCGTTCCCGGTGAGTTCTTCCCAACTGCTGTTGTCAATTTATCTTGCGAGGCTGCGGCTTGCTACTGTGGTTCCTCGCTTTCGCGATAGGCTGCTGCTTACTGCTGCTGCTGCTGCTGCTGCTGCTGCTACCGCTGTCTCTGATTCGCCTACATATTGCTGCCGGTGTGGTAGTGGGCTGCGTGGATTCAGCAATGTTAACTGCCCCTTGACAGTCCGGCGTGCTTTGATGGAAACTACGGCAGAAATACCCAATTAGCTTGCAGCTTTGCTTTGGTATGTGGCTTAAACTGACGCTGCTATGGACGCATGCTACGGGAGAGGACCCGATGAAACAACCCATGGCCTTCGTATACAATCAAACATAGTGCAACTCAAGAAATATAATTCCGACTGGCCGCATCAATCAGAAGAGGGTTTGAGCCGAACAGGTCTGTACGAGCCTGCTTGCCCCTGTTACTCCCCGCGCAGCTGTTTTCCCGCCGCTACTGCTTTTGTTGTGCTGCGTTGACCCCTCGAATAACCGGTTAGATTGTTTCGAAAGGCACAAGCACGTGTCACTCTTTGATATTTGGTGAAACTTCGGTGAGGAGTCGGCAAAGGCATTCATAAGGGGGGCTACGCTATTGGTGTATGTTTGTGAAGTCTTCAGGGATGATTGATAGGTATATAATATATGTGAATGGTATGATTGAAACATGAGCTGCACATTGTCAGGTGGCTAATATTATTATAGTGATGATACTACTGTAGCTGGTGTGATGGCTGGCTTTGGGTAGAGGACATGTGTGTTCGAGAAGTACAATAACAAGTTTTGTGGTTACGAGTTGCCAAGGCGAGGTTCCAACACGCTGTGACTTTAGATCTGACGGAACCACGACCCTCAACAACAGACCTTTCGCCAACGCAAGTCGTCAAAATATTTTTGAATATGCACCCACCAAGACACGATCCCTGAAAACTGCATTCTTGCGAAGGCGACCTATCAAAGCACTTGCATTTCGCTCTATCCAACACATGAATCACGAAAACTCTCTTCTCGCTAATTCGAGCAACCAAAAACGCTTTGACTCCGCTTCGACCAGCACACTAGTCGCGAAAACTACTTTCCCTCCAACGTGAGCCACCGAAACAATGTGACATCACTCAAAATGCGCTACCCTTCGAGTTTCATTCATGAAATAAGGTACTTCTTGAGCGGGACGTAAAAATAAAACAAGATGCATCACCCACTCCACTCGTCGCGTGACGATGGCCTGGAGAGGGGTAGTCCCAGCTGATTGTGGGGCCGCACGCATGTACCAAGCTTCCAGATTATCACGTGCGCGATCGGCGGAAATGAACCTAACGCGATGACTATACCTGCATTGTTTAGTCTAGCCGAGCCGTTCTCTCGTTGTCCTGGAATATTCAACAGCCGATTTCGGTTTTCCTTGGTGTGGATTTCCTCTCTGTCCATTCGTAGTTGTCATCATCGATATATATAATATATATATATATTTGCTAGATCGGATTTGCTTGTTTTCTGCATTCGCTTCGATTTGTCGTCTCACAAGTGTTATGACCACGGTGAGGTGTATGCATTGCAAGACACCTGTTGGTATAAGGAGTATTCCATATTTTGATGATCCGCAAAGCAACTACTGTGGGCCAGTCAAATTATTTGGCATTAGTCCCACATCAGATTCACACTGTCCCAATACACCATACCCAAGCACACTTGATCCGTAAAATATTGATGTTTGGCAAGCGCCACGGAGGCTAGGGCTTTTCTCTACGCCAGGAAGAACACATAGTGCACTTATGTTGGATATAAACAACTCAATGTATATATCGTACATACAATACGTGCATATGTACTTTCTGTGGTTGACAACTGCATTAAACATCAATCAGCAGCATCTAACGCCGCAGCATACGTAGCAGCAGCTTCCTAGTCGAAATAATATGCTCCAGTATGTAGTTGTGCCTCATATCGGGTAGGTTGGTGTAAAACCTTGTCGATTATTGTTTTAGTTTATGGCAAAACTGTCCCTGACGGGCTGCCTCGGGGACGTTGGCCAAGTGTGAACATGTTCAAGTCAGCCTGTCATTTTTTATTTAGAGACTTCTGTGTCAATTCGAGTTATAACTGAATTTGTCTTTCGCCGAAAAATGAAACTGCCTTTGTGGGAATTCATTTTCGAACAAACATAATGAAATTAAATTCGATCACAAACACAAACATGCCGTTCAAGTTTGTATTTCTTTGTTAATGCAGGCCATTATATGACGGCATACGGAACGCGAGTGGTTTGAAAGACGAACTACATATCTTAAATTATGATGTTTACATACTTTCACGTGTTTATTACACAGAGTCGGACATATTTGGTCCCGCTCTCTCCTGAACACTCGCGGCGCTTTGGTGGGAGGTAAATTACCGGTCAATTTCTCCGGGATAATTGTTCGAAGTATTTCTTGTTTAATCACTTGAGGACAACAGTAGCGATAACATATTTCCAGGCATGTATGTACGCAACATCCGAACAAATTGCATATATGTCGGTTAAACTTTATGTCAAACTAATTAAAATTATTTGAAGTGTATCGCCAATTTCCAACTTTGTGTACAGCACAAACGCGAAATGGTGTTAGATGCCTTTCGCGAAAAATCTGGTAGCATTTCAAAACCAGTGTATCGCCAATTTCCAAATGTGTGTACAGCACAAGCGCGAAATGGTGTTGGATGCCTCTCGCAAATAATCTGGTAGCATTTTAAAACCAGAAGGACCGATTCGCCCGTTGCCCGGGAAAAGCACGCCTCCGAAGGTGCTGACCCCTCAACTTTCAAATGATATATCAGTTCAAGTTTGGTATAAGTATTTGTTATGTTGGACTTTGCTTTGAGGCTGCAAACATATTACTTCAATTTAATTCGCGTTTTGGCGGCGTATGTCGAGGAACGCCAGGGAACTCTAGTCGGCCAGAGTTTGCCTACTCTCGGAAAGGTATCTAGACGAGTTTCCCGCTTCTTGGTCACAGTTGCGATAAATTCAGACCAGCTCCTTTTCCTTGTTTCTCTCTAAACGCATGCTACGGCAGAGGTGCACCATTTCGTTTGAGAGAGTGATCACTTGAGGGGCTATGTGCCTTATCCGATAACCGTTCTTGGAGGAAAACAAAAGTGCTATCCGATGAAAAATCCGGTGGCCTTAAGTATGAAACGAATAATAGTGCAAGACGGCACTGGAATCCCGACGATCTTTGTTCAGGGAGCCCCATACTTCCGAATAAACTTCAGTCACACTATTTACCTCTATGTCAGCACGCATCTCTAAATTAGTCAGCTGAACAATCAGAGCTCCCGCTGTGTTTCACTGCGATTGTTCTGAGTTGGCGATTGAAAGACGAGGTACTGTAGTTCGCATGTTTCAAACCTGGCCCTGCCCAGAAACTAGACCCCCCCTGGAGACGTCTCCGTGGGTTATGAGACTCGTTTGGAGAAGAGCCTGCCCAGTGCGCTCACTTTCAGGGCCAAAAATGCCCTGAAACAACATCCCGCAGGAACAACCGTTATTTATGAGAGCCGAGTTTGCTTGGGTTATTAATTGAGCTGTCGTTTATTTCGAAGTCGGTATTATCCAGAATAACAAGGACCTCGGGCCGGCTCGCGTCTTCGGGTGGATCAGACCTTCTTGAGAGAGGTGCTTAGATGGGGCTCCTGCTTCTCGAGTGTCGCAGTTTCAACGGTTTCGGTATGTAACACTATTATTGGTGTTATTGCCAAGAAATATATGTTGACCAAACAGAGCGCCGTGCTTAAACAACTATTGGGGTTAGGGTTAGGATTTGCTTAATATCACCTAGTATGACCCCATTTGCAAAGCTGTACGTGAATCCGAACGTCTTGCAACTGCAACCGCCGATAATCGGGGAAAATGGTATGTGTACCTCTTTTTGAGTGGGGTCATTTGTTCCGTGGAGAGCCTGCTCGGTCTGCTGGTCCTCCGGGTCAAAAACGATTTCGAGTCTTTCTTCAAATCTCAGAAAAACATCGCGCATGCAAATTTCCTTACCACTAGCAGCACGCACCTTAAATGATGCGCCACATCGGGAGGCGGCATGCGGGCATCGGTTGAAATCGAATCCAGAACATGTGGGCCGGAAGCAGTATAACCCCCCCCCCGTGAAAATTGAGTTTAATGTATAATTCTCGGTGTATGTGATAAAGGCATTTCTTCGCAAACAACGTTTCACGAAATAAAGGCGACGCAAAATGAATACGTAGTCTGGTGTGTCATGCCGGGCATTCACACAAGCGTTTGTTTGTGTGGTACGACAAACGTTTAATACGAGTGCGGACATCGGTGTAGGGTGGCACGGCATGAAGACCATATTGTGTGCAAAGTCATGGTAAAATTACAAGCAATTTCAACAAGAGTTCTCCAGCCTTGTCCGACTGTCTCGCAGGGCGCACTAAGCTAACACAAAAATACATACATAGTCCACGTTCAGTTTAGAAACCACGTGGTGGGCTGTCGACACCCCTCTTCGTTAAAACGCGGTTATCGTGTTTCTATATATTACAAGTAACAAGCCTGTCCGTGTATCTGCACCGTGCTCTCTCTCAAGCACTGCTAATACACGCGCCACTCTTCCTGCTGGCGTAGTGGGCGCATGTTACCACCTTCTGTACTGGCTTATTTGTCATTCATTGTTTTTAGATCGAGCTTGGCGGGATGAATTACTTGCTTTTCCTCTCATAGAGTCCCTTGCCAAGTACGTGGTGTTGCCAATTACCAAGATGCAGTTATTTACAAAGTACGACATTCGCCTCACGAGTTGTTCCAAAACGCAGCGGCGGTGTTACGCTGACCCCGAGCGATCGAATATGCTATATATCAATACTGCAGTGATCCTCACGCTTTCTACGGTCGGATAACAACCAGTGTTATGGGCGCTGGTTGAATATGAAGTTCCACTACTCCCACCCAGCAACATATTTAGAGGGCCAATATATAGTTGAGTCCAACGCACACTGCTATGGGCTAGGTATCTAACAACCGTACAAGTAAAAAAATCACTGATCGACTATAATCATTATTTCTAGCTCACCTTGGCTGAAATATGTTTGGTGTCGAGAATGCACTCCAAGCGTGACACTGCCCCTGCTTGTCGTAATGCAACAATCACGCAACCTTCAACATATTGGTTAACATTATCAGCTGGTTGTCCCCCCTGCGTAGCCACGCAACGAGTCGCTGTTTAGCACATGGTACATGGTGTACGCTACAAACGGTTTGGTATACTTCATCAAGTAGTACAAACACCTCATACCTCTCTTGGTTGCATTGTTTCGCCGTAAATTTCGGTCGCTTTACGGCAGGAGCCATGAACATCTTGTCAAGTGAGGTGCACATGGAAGGCACCACCGTATTGGTCCTCAACTCCGCAACATTTGCAGGAGGTGAGAAGCTCTTGAGGGGAGGTGTCTAGGTTCGTGCATTAACCTTGACATTGGTGAAGAGCAAAATCGGCAGCATATTCCGCATCTTGTTGCAGCGCTAAGTCGAGAAACCCGGGCCCGCCAAGCGTAGTTTTACATGCTCAACATGCTCGATTTGGAACCTCATATATATACCTGAATAGAAGGGGGTTAGCCGTCCGTCGGGTCGGTTCCGTCTCGACGGACACCGTTCCTTTCGTGCGCGTGCGTAACGATGACGTGAGGAGCACGTACGATACTTACTTCTATACCCATTCTACCGCCTAAATAAAATAGTTTTGCCGAAACCAATACGTAATCCGCCGAACAACTAGGCTTGATAAATAAACAATGTTCAACACTAAAACGCCTTGCCCCTGTGTGCTTGTTGGGATAAAAACTTTAGAAGAAGACTCAACCGCGCAAAGCCGTACACCCTATCTTCGACGCGACCATAAACTCTACCGCGCAACATGATGACGGCGTCCACAACGTCGCCAAACCGTACTATGGGAACAACATCTGTGTGATCGAGGATTTCGCCGACACTCACCTTTGCAAGCTGAGTGTGATACTTCGATCTTGCGTACCTACGACGTTTTCATGTCCTCATGCAGGATGTACATGCAGGATGTACATCCTGTATCTGAGAACAAAATTCAGGCTGTAGAATTCAGCGAGCTTGTGTCTATCTGTGAACAATAAACCATGGGTTTGCATGCAACTTTGCCACTGCTATTAGTAGGAAATAAACATACACGGTATTACTGTTTAATAAGCTGTAACGGTAATATAAGCATACCTAACGTGTTCTTCGCCATATATGTTGATAACCCCCCCCCCCCCCGTTTGATAGAGGGTCTCCTTGCATCTTGTATCATATATTTATATTCACGATGTATGTGTGGGAAAGTTTACGTGCGTACTGCGGATTTTACGTTTACTACTCATGCCAGGTATATACTTCCAGGAATCCGCGATTGACAAAATACTCCCGAAGCCATTTTGTTACCTGAACACTTTCATCTAGTGGTTCCCACACCATCCTGTAGTCACCGGCAGCTAACCACCGTTTTTGCATGGCAGTCTCTTTGTCGTTGCTGCTTGACGTCAGTCTAAGTTTGGCTTCAGGCTTCGGGAAGTTCGGTTTATATATCGCCTCCGCTTTGTCGTGAAAATGGTCTTCGAGTCACAGTAAGGTATACGGATCAAAAGGACAATATACGCGCAGGAGTTGTCCGATACCAGGTATCTAGATGTTTCGTAAACGCTACGAATTTCCCACTGCGTGAAATGTACGACGGGTACTGTGAATATACCTATATTTGCATCGGATATCGAAAACATACACCAGGTATGTACTACTGCCGCTGGCGCACGAATGCATCGGGCAGCCAGATCATGATTTGACAAACACTATGTTAATTTCGAATAAGATATAACCGTTCAGAAACTGCACTATTAATATGAAATATACAACGATATCCTCCAAGGCAAATAATGAAGTTGTGGAGTTCGTTGGGTGATACCATATACGAGTTGCCCGATCCACGAACCGGCATACTGCAGTGTTTTTCAAATGGAAGATCTTACTGGTTTACAGCACACAGAACACGGTGTTGTCGACAAACGGCCTCACAGGGTTTCCCCGTTCCCGGGGCAATCGCCTTCTCGGATGCCTCCCTCTATGCCCTTTAATGACACCCAACGGGCCGAGCGACAGCACTGTACTCTATTTATACGGCCACTTGAACGTATCCACCCAGAGTAGTTGGTCTTTATCTCTTATTTGGTGAATGAAAATGCAAGGAAATTCATGTGGGAGGATGCGCAAATCGGACCCTTACGAACAGAGCTGCGTCGAATATACAACATCCAACGATTCGCCAGGTACTACAGTAAATGGGTAAGTAAATATTGACATAACCATCGACTACAGTTTACATCTAGCGTTAGGAACCGCTGTCCAAACGTTCGGTCTTCACTGCAACAGAGGTGTTACGGATTTGATCCCTACCCATCCACACGTTCAGCTGACACTGCAGATATTAACGCCGCCTCCATGTCAACCCTTCATACTTTAGACGAGTGGTATATACCATATCTCTTCACTTTTACTACACCATTGCGCCCCTCCGGCGAGCGACTCTGTACCATACATAAAATTGGACTCATAACATACTATGTTGACACAAATTTAAAGTCCGATAGAGGTGCATATCCCGCAAGCGAAAACCTTGAAGACATACATTGCGAATACAATGAAATAGGGTAATCACTCGGTCAGGTTGCTCTGGGCAGCTGAACAAAACTAACAATGCAGCGCCGCCCTTACCGTAGGACCAGTCGACAGTACCTGTACGAAGAAACACAGCGATACCATTAAACAACAGACGTCAGCTTCAAAGCACCCCAATTTTATGGGAGGGCCTGCGTTTCCCCGCAGATTTACTTCATATTGGTCGTGCGGCTACATATAAAGACGATTTCGTCAATCCCATGGCATATTGGCTCCTAAACGGTCCCAGCCCACGTTTCTTCTCTGAGCGTTGCTGAGGTTGTACAAGTCACATGTTGCCAGGTGGTTCCCGCGATTGACGCGGTCAACTATGCAACATAAAACACGTACGGCAAACACGCGTTCTGCTGATTGAGAGTGGTCGCGACAATAGTTGGGTTGACCACGGATACTATGGGCCATTCCAGAATGATCGGTATGGCTTTGGCGGTAGTTCTCTTTGTGGTGGAAAATATCAGGCATTGGTTTGTTGGGGTAAGCCGCAGGTAAAATTAATTAATGTGATACACCAGGAGCGGTGTGGGACCGGAGAGGTGTGGGGCCGACGGGCACTGAGACGTACCGCATTCGTGGCGACCACAAAGTGTGGACAAGACTCTACTACAGCGTAGACCGCTGCTGCCGCGGTAGGTGTTATTCAAGTGACCCCTGGAGGGGTACTCTGGGTCGGGGAAGGATATAGAGGCTCCACGTGATGTATATATATTACCGTCGTAGACACGAGAAAGGGGGAGAAAACATAGAGTAGGCGATGGGAATCGCCCAAACCATCAATTGTTCCACAGAGAAACACGCATATTTCCTCTGTGGAACTCCCAAATACCGTTACATAAATATCCCTACACCGAGTACGTGAGCACTCTGAACAGCCTCCCTGCTCTCTGCTTGGTGAATGGGATGATACATAATACCTCAGGATACCATGGTGATACGTCAAGATCACCGAAAAATACAAGAATATCATACTCAAATAAAAACCAAAAACTACCTAGCCTTCCCTTCGTTGAGGTCATCGGCTTAGATCAAGAAGCGGGTATTTAACCATATCACACCAGATGATTATCCAAAACAGAACCTTAAACCTCTAACAGTTCTCAGAAAAATCAATTCTCAGAAAAATGATCAACTCTCGGAAAAATCAACTCTCATAAATATCAACTCTCAGAAGAAAAATCAATTCTCAGAAAAATGATCAACTCTCGGAAAAATCAACTCTCATAAATATCTCAGCTCTCAGGCAGGCAAAACAAAAATAAGTCCTGCCGACGACGCCAAAAGACACAAAAGTCAAAAATCAGTCCTCAAAAAAATAAATCAGCGCTCAGGCAGACAAAACAAGAAATAAGTCCTGCCGACGACGCCAAAAAACACAAAAGTCAAAAATCAGTCCTCAAAAAATAAATCAGCGCTCAGGCAGACAAAACAAGAAATAAGTCCTGCCGACGACGCCAAAAAACACAAAAGTCAAAAATCAGTCCTCAGAAAATAAATCAGCGCTCAGGCAGACAAAACAGAAAATAAGTCCTGCCGACGACGCCAAAAAACACAAAAGTCAAAAATCAGTCCTCAGAAAATAAATCAGCGCTCAGGCAGACAAAACAGAAAATAAGTCCTGCCGACGACGCCAAAAAACACAAAAGTCAAAAATCAGTCCTCAGAAAATAAATCAGCGCTCAGGCAGACAAAACAGAAAATAAGTCCTGCCGACGACGCCAAAAAACACAAAAGTCAAAAATCAGTCCTCAGAAAATAAATCAGCGCTCAGGCAGACAAAACAGAAAATAAGTCCTGCCGACGACGCCAAAAAACACAAAAGTCAAAAATCAGTCCTCAGAAAATAAATCAGCGCTCAGGCAGACAAAACAGAAAATAAGTCCTGCCGACGACGCCAAAAAACACAAAAGTCAAAAATCAGTCCTCAGAAAATAAATCAGCGCTCAGGCAGACAAAACAGAAAATAAGTCCTGCCGACGACGCCAAAAAACACAAAAGTCAAAAATCAGTCCTCAGAAATAAATCAGCGCACAGGCAGACAAAACAGAAAATAAGTCCTGCCGACGACGCCAAAAAACACAAAAGTCAAAAATCAGCCCTCAGAAATAAATCAGCGCACAGGCAGACAAAACAGAAAATAAGTCCTGCCGACGACGCCAAAAAACACAAAAGTCAAAAATCAGTCCTCAGAAAATAAATCAGCGCTCAGGCAGACAAAACAGAAAATAAGTCCTGCCGACGACGCCAAAAAACATAAAAGTCAAAAATCAGCCCATGTTCATGATGAAGTTCCTGTGAAACCGAAAAGCGTTCTTAGCGAGGGATTTCGTCAAAAAGTCAGCGTGTTGGTTTTCCGACTTCACGTGCGTGATCTTAAATTCTCCCTGCTCAACAAGTTCTCGCAGGAAGTGGTGCCGGACATCTATGTGCTTCGAGTTCGAGTTGGTCACGGGGTTGACCCCTATCTGGATCGCGCCCTTGTTGTCCTCAAAAACCTGGATACACGGGTCTCCAAAACCAGGCAAAAGAAACCGCCATACGGACCGCAGGAAGAGAGCCTCCTTAAAGCCCTCTGCCATCGCAACGTATTCTGCTTCACTCGTGGAGAGTGTGGCGCTCTTTTGCGTCCTGGAAATCCATTGGATGGCCGCACCCCCGCACATTACGGCTCCACCTGATACAGACCGCCTCCTAGTGGCCTTGGGGGCATAGGCTGCGTCTGCGTAGACCATCAACTCTAAACCACTGCCCCTCTGGAAAGTAATGCCGTAGCTACTGGTCAGCTTCAGATACTCCAAAATCCCCCTCGCGGCCAGCCAGTGCTTGAGTTTGGGTGCATGCATATATCTCGCAACCGCCCTCACGGCATTAGAGATATCGGGTCTCGTCTGGTTAGAAAGCCATAGTAAACTACCTACCAGTTCACGGTATGGCCAATCACCGGTGGGCTCTTCCTCTTCAAAATCCTCAAGAAAAACATCAGGCGAAAGTGGGGTGTTCTTCTCAGAGGTCACACCAAATTGCTTGATCATCTTTTCCGCGAAAGCTTTCTGCGAAATCGTCAATAAACCCGCGACCTTGTCTCGGGAATAGTGGCAACCGGCATACCATCGTAACTCGCCAAGGTTATTGATGGGGACCAGGCGGTTCAAGTCCTCGCAGAATTGATCACACCTCTCCTTACGGCCTACCGCAAAAATGTCGTCAACGTGCACCACAGCAATGATGGAAACAGACCCCGCCTCGAGTAATCGAAAAACGCAATGATCGGCGAGGCACTGTTCAAATCCAAGACTCTTCAGACGGATGACCAGGTGTCTGTGCCAAGTTCGTGACGCCTGTTTCAAGCCGTATAGGCTGCGATTCAAGCGTACTACTTTCCCGGTCAGAGCCCCGCACCCCTGTGGCATGCGCATCAAGACTACTTCCTCCAGTTCTGCCTGGACAAAAGCCTGTTGTACATCGAAATGACATAAATCCAACTGCAATTCGCAGGCTATCGCAGCCATCAAACGGACACATGACGCGGCTGGGGTGGGGGCAAAAGTCTCATTGAAATCAACTCCCGGGCGCTGGCTAAAACCTCTCGCTACTAGTCGCGCTTTCGCCTTCACTACCTTACCGTTCTCATCTGCCTTCCACGTGAATACCCACTTGGCCGACACCACGTTCCCTCCCTTTTGCTGCTAAGCGTCCTCGAAAGTCCCAGCCTCCTCGAGTCCAAACATCTCCTTATCCATTGCATGGGACCAGCTGGCTTGGTATGGCGAGTGCATCGCCTCCTGGTACGTGGCGGGCTCCGAAAGCTGGCTCGCATCACACGTGGGCAGGGCAGGGGCGAGCTGGTTGGGCGGGCGCTGGTTGAAGAGTGCGTGGTCAGCTGACCGCGCCGCAGTGGTCGCCTGGTGGTACGCCCTCGTCCTCGCACGCGTCCTTCCCGGTTGAAGAAGCTCGTTTTCCGGGGGGCCCTCGTCGTCCTCGACTTGGGGATTCTCGGTCCCCGGTGGAGGTGACGGTGACATCACCCCCGGCGGCGGCGGCACCATCGGTGGCGCTGGCGTCATCACCGGCGTCATCACCGGCGGCAGAGCTACGTTGTCCGGGAGGCCCTCGTTGACCCGGGGATTTTCGGTCCCCGGCAGAGATGGCGGCGGCATCATCCCCGGTGGCGCCGGCGGCATAATCGGTGACACGGGGGCCCGCTCCGGCGGCAAGTAACTGACGTGCAAGTCGGCGTCCCACGGTGCCGGCACGGTGTCCGTCCTCGCCTGCGGTGCAGCCGCGATGATCGGCAGGCGCTCCACCTCCCAAGTGACGTCCCGTGAGTCGCTCGTACGGCCACACGCCGTGACCACCTTGACGCAGTCCCGCGGGTGGTTCCTCCCCCTGTTGAGGTAAAAGCACCGCTCGGCCTTGGGCTCCGACTTGTGGGTGCGAGGGATGTGGCGGAATCCGGGCTGCATGAAAGCGAGGGTGTTGGGCGGCGGAAGCGTCCCAAAAAATGCCTCGTGCGGTGACTTGCAGTTGACGTTGGCCGTGGTCGCAGTGGTGTTCATGCAGTCGTTCATGTAGATGGCTGCTTCCACCCAATAACGGTCGAGGTCCGGGAGCTGCCCGGGAAACAGTCGGGGGGCCTCAAGGCAAGCGGCCATGCCGCCTTCCTGGATTAGGCCAAGTCCGCGCTCCACCACGCCGTTGTGCTTCGGCCCGCCAACCCCGGTGTGCTCATGGCGGATTTTTTCCGCGAGGCACAGGCTCGCGAAAAGGGCGTTCACGAACTCGGCGCCGTTATCCGTCCGGAAGCAATCCACGCGTCCGCCGACGTCTCTCAGAAACTTCCGGGTTGCCTCGGCCACGTCGGCAGCGCTCTTGCTCCTGAGGGGGTACAACCATCCCATGCGCGTCGCGTCATCCTTGAACAGGATCAGGTACAGAGCTCCGCCGGCAGACGCGACGTTCCTGGGGCCAGCAAGGTCAACGAAAACGCGCTGCAGGGGAAGTGCCTTCCGAGATGAAGTCATCGTGGGTACAGACGCACGCCTCCCCTTCGCCTGCACGCACCCACTGCAAGTGACCAGGGTGCCCGTCAGCTTGACGCCTTGCTGCTTGGCCGTCTCGCGTAGAAGGCCCTCGTGTGCGTGGGCATTGCACACGTGAAAGACGTTAATGTCCACCTCCTTGAAACGCCGAACGCCGGGGACGAGTACGGCAGCAGCGATCGCCGGGCGGAACGCGGGAGGGAGGGGGGGAAGGCACTCTACCGGGGGGTTAGCTACCGCTACCGGATTTACCGTTACCGGATCTACCGCTACCATCACCCCCGGCGACGGCGGCATAGAGAATAGCCCCGGCGTCCTCACCGGTTGCGTCGTCACAAGCACCGGCGCACGGGGGGGAGGGGGTTGCATGGCCGCACAAATCGGCGCACCATGCAGGGGGGGGCAGGGGGGGGACGCAGCTACCGACGGATCTACCGCTACCATCCCCTCCGGCGACGGCGGCATAAAAAATAGCCCCGGCGTCCTCACCGGTTGTACCGGCGCACGGGGGGGAGGGGGTTGCATGGCCGCACAAATCGGCGCACCATGCAGGGGGGGGCAGGGGGGGGACGCAGCTACCGACGGATCTACCGCTACCATCCCCCCCGGCGGCGGCGGCATGGAAAATAGCCCCGGCGTCCTCACCGGTTGTACCGGCGCACGGGGGGGAGGGGGTTGCACAGCCATCAAAGTCGGCATGTAAGAGAGGGGGGGCACGGGTGGGGCGCGGCGAGTAGCATTCAGGCGTGAGCCCGCCCTGTCAATGGGGAAAGTTAGACGGCCTGCCAGGAGGTGGGTACCATATGCATCCAGAGTTACCGGTTCCTTTTTCTGGACGGTGTGGAGGGATAGAAGGTGTACCTTCAAACTTGGCAAGAAAGAAACATCCTCGAGGGTCACTCTTACATCTCTCTTATTCGCGTGGAAAATTAAATCCAAGCTCCCAATGAACTCTACCGTAAGTTCGGTGCCGTCCCCGACGTATACCTTAGCGTTCTCGGGGGAGGGTGGGCGACGGTTGTACAAGTGCTCAGGGTTATGAGTCATGTGCGTTGTCGCTCCGCTGTCGGCTATCCAACTCTCATCCCCCCCCCCCAAAACACCATACTGACCGACAATGTGCGCAGTCTGCACTGTGAGAAGATGTGACGGCTCCTCAGGAGTCGGGTATTGCTGCGGTTGCGGCTGTGACTGGTACTGTTCCGGCGGCGGCGGCTGGTACTGTTGCTGCTGTGGCTGCTGCGGTTGCTGCTGGTACTGTTGCTGCTGCTGCTGCTGCTGCTGCTGCTGCTGCTGCTGCTGCTGCTGCTGCTGCTGCTGGTACTGCTGTTGGTGGTACTGCTGTTGCTGGTACAGCTGTTGCTGCTCCTGCTGCTGTTGCACGAGTTGTTGCTGCTGTTGCACGAGTTGTTGCTGCTGCACGAGTTGTTGCTGCTGCTGCTGCTGTTGGTACTGCTGTTGCTGCTGCTGCTCCTGCTGCTGTTGTTGTGATACCGCCGGTTGGGGAGTAGGGCTTGGGCTGGCGAGTATCGGTGCGGTATTCGTAGCGACGTGGCCTTGATTGCGGGGTGGGGTGGGGTAGGCGTTGTCTTCCGCGAGCGTCACGATTGCGCGGCAGTTTGCTACGAAGTGGCCTACTTGCTCGCACCTATAGCACCGAGGGCGGGACTGGTTCCCGCCGTTGCCGCTGGCGTGAGGATTCTGCTGTTGCCGGTTCTTCTTCGGCTTGCCGTTCCTGTCACCCGAACGTCCACCTCCCCAGCCCTGACCAGACCACTGCTGGCCAGGAATGTGTTGTTGTTGTGGCTGCGGTGGGTGCTGCTGGTGAGGCTGCTGGTACTGTTGTGGCGGCGGCGGCTGCTGCTGCTGCTGCTGCTGCTGTTGCTGCTGCTGCTGCGGTGGCCGTTGTTGGTGGGGCTGCTGCTGCTGTTGGTGAGGCTGCTGGTACTGTTGTGGCGGCGGCGGCTGCTGCTGCTGCTGCTGCTGCTGTTGCTGCTGCTGCTGCGGTGGCCGTTGTTGGTGGGGCTGCTGCTGCTGTTGGTGAGGCTGCTGGTACTGTTGTGGCGGCGGCGGCTGCTGCTGCTGCTGCTGCTGCTGTTGCTGCTGCTGCTGCGGTGGCCGTTGTTGGTGGGGCTGCTGCTGCTGTTGCTGCTGAGGCCAGTGTCCAACGGCGCCACCCATCGCGCCACCTTTCGGCCACCCACCTGCGCCGCCCGTGAAGTTGCCGGGGGTGGGGAAGTTTCCCTGCCTGGCTGGTCCACTACCACTGCCACTCGCGACCAAAACCTGTGATCCCCCATCTACCTTGCTCCTGCTCGCTTGTAGTTCTCTGTATGTGATGCGTACCCGGTCCTCTATCATGGTTACTGTGAGGTGAGGGGCGTACTGTAGAATCTTTTTGTCGACCTCGTAGTCGGATGTGAGGCATTGCAAGAGATGTAGGTTCGCTTCCTGGTCCGACTTCGGAATCCCTACTTCGCGCAGTTTCTCACGGATGATGCTCATCCTCTCAAAATATAGAGCGGGGTTTTCCCCATCTGCCATCCTCGCGTTGATGTACTCTCTCTGATACGCCTGCTTGTCGAGGTCGTCGCTCGGTACGTAATGTCTTCTGACTTCAGCCATCGCGAGGCTGGGGCTGCCGATCTCATATATTTTGTGCGTAAGCGATGAGTTCGTGATCGCAGCGGCTATGCCCTCAAAAGCCCTATGAGCTGCTGCTACTTTGGTTGGTCCAAACTGGTACTCTAACTCCTCCCTACTCCTCTTATTCGGGCCTTGAAAAATTATAGGGTCGGAAGTCATTTTTAGGGCCTCATCGCAGGTGTTGGATATGGACCACGACATAAACTGCTTTACCCATCTAAAGTAACCTCCCTCTTTTGCTTCGTCAAGCTTCGGGGCGGGCTTACCAAAACCGACCACGAAGGTGCCAGGTTGCCCACGTGGTTCCGGTGGGCGGGGTCCTCCTCCACCACCCTGCTGAAGCCTCTCAGTTCTCGTCCTCTCCTCCTCTCGGATTTCCATCCGTATCTCCATCTCCCTGATTTTTTGTCTCAAGCTTGCGTTTTCCTCATCGCCGCTTGTTGCTCCCGTGCCCTCTGGCCGCGGAGACTGGTTGCCTCGAAGGCCTCGTGCATCGCCCTCTGGCGACGACTTGTTGCCCTCTAGGCCTCGTGCTCCCTCCTCTGGAGACTTTGTTCGCGCTCCTGCGCTATGAGCTGATCCCGTGGCCTGTGCCGCGGCGATGCTCGCCGCCTCTGCGGCTGCCGCAGCTTCTTCAGCTCGCCTGGCCCAGCTGGCCTCATCGTCGATGAAGCCGCTGCTCGGTGAAAGTCCCTCTGAACTCTCCATCCGAAATACAAAACGATCCGCTCGTCCTCGAGCTCTCCCGACTGATACCCAACCAGCGAGCCGTTCCAATTGAAACAGACGCTAGCGTGTTCAAGTGACCCCTGGAGGGGTACTCTGGGTCGGGGAAGGATATAGAGGCTCCACGTGATGTATATATATTACCGTCGTAGACACGAGAAAGGGGGAGAAAACATAGAGTAGGCGATGGGGATCGCCCAAACCATCAATTGTTCCACAGAGAAACACGCATATGTCCTCTGTGGAACTCCCAAATACCGTTACATAAATATCCCTACACCGAGTACGTGAGCACTCTGAACAGGTGTGATTATCAGCTTCGATATATACTGACAAAACCCGTTGGATGGGTGGCGATGGTCACAGCGTTGTTATCTGCCAACTCGCATATGAGATGTGAGGGGTCACGGATCGAAAACATGCGGTACAGAGCGCGGGCAGGGACAACGAGACCACCATGCCGTGCTCACGTGCGTATGTGAGTACATGGGTGGGTGCAGTGGCTGTGTGTTACGTTTGGTGGGAGTAGGTTAGCTCGTCGTCTGAGTCACCCACAGGAAGTCGGCGAGACGTATTGAGGGAGACGGTGGTCGGTGGGTAGGGACAAACAAGCCATGTTTGGATTGGATTACACTAGTCGGTTGAAGATACGAACATGATGTGTTATGCAAGGTTTAATCTGACGATCCCCGTGACTGCGGCAGCGGAAATTTTCGGTTCGCTGGTTGCTGTTGTGTGGATTTACTAGTATTGGGTCAAGCGATCGTGCTATCTGTATCGGGGACCGGGTGTTGGGGGTGAGGAGGGATAGTATCCGGGAATTCCTCTAAGGTACAGTGCACTTGTTGTAGCTTTTTGAGTAGACGGATATTTCTCTTACGTTGGGCACCGTACTAGAATTACGAGTGTTCAAAGCTCGCACGAAACGTCCAACACATCGCTCGTTGCGGGGAATGGCATAATCTTCGTTGGTATTTTAAAACATTTAGAAGAGATGCGGGAATAACCCTGGCCTAGGCAAAAGACGGCTGGCCGGTAGAAAAACGAACAGTAGGTAAACCGACGGAAAGCCCGAAGGGTTTCTACCTGTATCAACAAGGGCCAGATGTATCTGGATAATGACAACGATGTTGCTGTCGCTGAGTGTTGTTTAGAATAATTAAGTACATGATTTTAATTCTGTCGAATAGGCGATCGCGGACTACCAAAATGTTGCGAAATTTTTATAAACCAAGTATCCTACAGTTGGCCGTACGTTAGGCGATTAGCGAAGTATACATATCTCGTGCACGCCGACGAGCGAGATCCCGTCTACTTGCGACGTGGCAGATGCAGCCGCAGCGATCGTGAACGGCATTGCTGTTGAAGCTGTTAGCCCCCCATATATTTTTTACTAGTTAATGGTTACGATCGACGAATCAGACTCAGACAACCTATGGAGCGTCATATATATAACCGGGTGAGTGTGCCTGGGAGGGCGACTGCCGCAGCAACGGCAACATTGAACAATAAAGATGCAATGGACGGACACATCGTGACGGGGTGCGGAATACAAATCGTGTCATTTCTGGGGATGAACACTGTCACCGCACCACTCAAAGCAGTCGTGGATCGGCTGAGAACCCGCGTGGACGGGGAAACTTGCTTCCGCAAGAAAATATCATCGGTACGATGTTGGTGATGTGACGCCTTCTTCACGGACTGGCGAAGATCAAGTTGTTGTTCATATATTTTATTGACCTCCCTGACATATATGGCTCCGTCCACAAACAATTCCTATAGACTGCCTTGGCTCGCTTTTCCGAAACATATAGGGCCATCTCTATCATTCTACATTTCCACGCCGAGAGGAGACATTAATGGTATCTGCACGATAACTGTTGCTCGTATATGTTTGACACGGAGCAGGTTCTTCGGCAAACATTCGTCGCGACTATGCTCTTAAACATGGTTTCACGGCGGTGCTGCTCGTGGTTTGACTTTTCTTTATTGGCGATGCCGCCATCATTTAACACTATGATTAGCGTGCCCAAACCTAAATCACAGCAGAAGTTGGAAGACGAAGAGTGCCAAAGTTGAGGGTCAAGATGGGAATGCAGGAGACCCAGACGATAGGGCGATGCTTTACGCTGACGATACGGGTAGTATATCGCAGTTGACATTCAAGAGGGTAGCGACGATGATGTCGTATACGTCCTACGTTTGAGTTTAGATTATCGAAATCCAGGACGGAGAACATTAGCGTTCAAAATTATATTGGGGACAATGTGTTTGCAGCGGTCACTGCAGACGGCCGTATCTACATTTTAAACAGTCATTATTGCATACGTGGGCCGGGCTATTAGCATAGACAGCATATTTCGAGTCGAGGTTGAAGGGGGTCTCTAGAGTGCGTGGACTTGAAGGGGGTCTCAAGCGTGACATTATAAGTGTCTAATCACCGGGATTTGCGCTTGCGATGGAGATTGCCGGTGCTGTGCTCGACCGCGGCCGAGTTCGACAACCTACACCACCCGAACCACGAAACTGACCTCCCATGCCTCGGCTGGCGGGAAAGGGAGTGTCAAGACCGCACTCCATTATACACTGACGTGCTTCTCGTGAACGTAGCTACAATTATGGAGGCGGTGATAGGATACTGCCACGTACGGGTGAGCAGCGCTTACCGAGGAGAGTGATGTTAAGGCAATTGGTTGGGGGTAAGTTGTACGCTTCGGGTCCTCAGCGAAGGGCTTGATTTGACATCACACCTTCATAGCAACGCTGGGCAGCACAAAACGACGGCAGTCGATATTGATTGGCAGATGGCGGAGAGCAGGGCGCTTTGCTGAAATGGCATCACATTGAGAGGAGGAAATCGGTCGGGCGACACCGGCTGGCTGCAACCGCGACCTGAACCGCTTGTAACAACGCGCCAAATTGATCCTATACACTGACTTCTGGTCATGGCTGTTATCGCCATGATGCGTGCCCATCACTGTGTATGGTTCTGGTAGGGCCGCTCAGAATCTATCGCCACTCCATGTGCCTCCCCTGCCTGCTGTTACGACTCTCCATATATTTCCTGTCCGAGTTATATTTCGGCGTCACTTCACATATTGTTATCGTACGTGAGGGCAATCACAGCTAGCTCTGCGAAAGTTATTGATACGGACCGGGGTATGAATGTTTGTCATTCACCAAAGACTGTTCATATACACTGTTTCTTGCCTACTGCTGCTCTATTTCCATAGCTACGGCAATACACGTATAAAGTTCTCGCGGCTCCACCCGCAATATTGTCGTGCGTTGGCCAATGAGTGGGTCCATCCCATTCTCTGCTGGTTACCCGAACACGAGCTCACGGGAATACATATTTAGCTCGAGGTGCCACTGGACGGCCACCTGATACTAACGTATTAATAATGTTTCCAGGCATGTACAAATACAATATACCAGCAGTGTACAAAACAATATATATATTGCTCACATCAAGACTACTGTTGTAACATTGCGTCGTAGGTTAAATCGTATATAGTTTGGGATCAATGAGGCCTCCTGCTGCGATCAGCCGGAGACGCTCACACATGGTTACTAATCCCGCGTTGATTGCCTACCTCGTCGCAGAGAGTAGGTACCCCGGTAAAATAAACACCAACAAACTGAGGTCGTTGTCGACGGTACAACCTCGCTACCAACGATGGGCGGGCGGGATGGTCTGTTTTTTCTCCTAGCCTCTTTCTACTTTGTCGTGCTGTTGTAGAGTTGCGATATCGCTCACGGAGTGATACTCAATCACTGTCTCCCAGTACAACAAAAAGGCTTTTCTGAGAAGGGGTTCTGCCCTGCGGGCTTCGCCTCTTGTCTGTGTCAGATTACTGTTGTAACATTGCGTCGTAGGTTAAATCGTATATAGTTTGGGATCAATGAAGCCTCTCTGCTGCGGCATGAGATCACACCCATACTTGTTGACCTTTCTCTTATCTCAGTGACGTCGCTCGTTTGACTCTTACCCTTTCTGCGGGTTCTTTCTCTTCCTTATTGTCCCCAAACTTCTAGCCTAGCTGCATATGGGTTCTGCTACCGTTGGTTGTCCCGTGGGAAAGTCGTGTACGAGTTTTCGAGCCTTACGGTTCGAACTTGTAACACAAATTAGGAATTGGGCACAGTGTGTTAGGCGGGCCTACCACGACCCTGTGGGGCCCATCGTGTTTACAGGATCTCCCTCGCGGACATTTGTTGCTGAAGGAGATGGGCCCACTTCGGGCGGAACGTGCCTTATAGCACCATGGTATTGTCGCATCATATAAAAAGTAGTACGTTCAGTACTCCAAGTCAGTTGTAGAATTAGCGATGGCATTGTAAGCAGTGGCCTGATAAATGGTATAGCCTCGCTGTATCTGCAAGGGAATCCTTATATGCTATCGTAGGAGATATGGATGCGTGTTGATAGAAGGGGGCGCGCGAACAGGGACAAACTCAATACACGCACGCAGACTGATTTGAGATAAATCTCGTTGGCTTACATGTTGAGTAGCTTCAGGTGGTCTGTGTGATATTCCGGTATTCTTTGATTGCTAGTTATTCGTGAAATATTTTACGACAGGGTCACTACAGCCTTTACCTTAACCATGCAAACCATGCTAGATATCCATGAAAACCAGCCACAGTAATATTCGCTTGTGTGTTTGTTTCTCCGCGATAATATGTCAGCGCACGTACTTCTCAACAAAGAACGACAAGTTTCTTATCGCAGTACCAGAACATTGACGCAGGTGCAACTCCCGTAAGTTGAGTACCAGGTAGTTTATTTGTGTCATCGGTGCCCACACAAAAATGAAGCACTCCATTGTGCCATGTTCGTGGTAGATGCTCAACAAAACTGGCGCATACGTACTCGTATGCAGCAAAGGTCACAGAAGAATAGAAACGCCCGTTTCGTAAATACCGAGCTTGTTGTTTTTCGAAAAACTCTATAGGACAAATAACCGAATCAACGCCAGAACAACAACAGGGATAGTTTCAACACTCGAATACACCAAAACGAACGGTAAATGGACATGATAAGGTCGACAAAATACCCAAACGAACCAAAAGCAAACGACCCAAAACAAGTATTGAATAGGGCTCTTCTTCCGAACCCAAATAAAAAAGAGAACATACCCGTTGACCAGTACTATATTATGGCGCTTCTCCAATGGGCGATCTGGGAAGCTTGACAGGTACCAACGCCCCCCCCCCCCCCCCTGTGGAAGGACGGCAAAAGTGGGAAACTCTACAAGGATTACTTGAATTTCAGAAGTAATTCCAGCCTCAGCGCAGTGATGTCCATCGAACACTGGTGATAGGCTTAAACAACTATATGCTCCAAACGTCCATTTTTATCAGCCGTCGTGATTTCCTGAGGTGGAGTGGTATATTTGAGACTCTGGCCCTATCGGTGGACACACGGTAAGTTCCCGGCGACGTCAGCTTGTTGATCGTCCACGAAATCATTGGACGCTATGGCTTCTGGAACGATTCACAATACTCATACGGAACTATGGTTTCGTTTTCAAAGTGCATACTATGTGTTTCCCGCATAACCTACCGTACTGGGCCGACGGCCAACTACATTAAAACGCAATACTAACCATGGCCGTATGAACAATTCCAGCGTAAAAATAACTCTGTCGCCCATGAGGGGCGGGCCCCGTCCGAATCTTTAGAAAACATGTGTTTTTGCTGAATTTAGTAGCTCAGTCAACAGTCACCCAGCTTCACAATATCGTTCCGTCGTCCCTCCATCGACTTACCCCAGGTTCTCTGCAAGTGAGATCCTCAGAGATATACCTAGAAGGCGACATCTTGTTCGACGACAACTCATCTGAGGATGGTGAGGAAGGTTGCTGTTGATGGTCTGCAGTTTCGTGCCCCACGCTTACATCGAGTGAATATTTACCACCAGCAGTGTAGTGCTCAATTGGGTTCAAGCGGTGGATCACGCAGAACAGTTTCGAATTTCTTGTTGGCAGCGTGGAATCGTCATCATGTTACTCGATGCAATTTATCGTGAAGACGTGGGTGTTAGCCTGTCTGATGAACTAGTGTCGTCTCGACGTGGAGCGTTTAGTGGGTGGCCGTGGGTAAAACAGTGACGCGAGAAAGGCGTGAACGTGCAGCCGTTCCAACCGTTTTATTGTAACGTATTGGGTGTTGGTTTAACAAACTCTCCACGTGCGTAGATTCAGCGAGTTGAAACTACAGTACGTAGTATAATTGCCTAGAAAACAAGGGCTCGTATTAAAACATTGGTATCGTGCTAGTTGAAGATATCCTTGGATAAAAACGTAACGAGTATGTATGCCATGCTTCCAATTCCACGGGACACCAACATGGACCACAGGTGCGAAAGTGCGCATGTCGCCGGAACAACCATATATACGATACCAGTTATAGCGGCACGTACGGCCCGTGTTAACGAGGATTTTACGTTTTGGAAGATGAAATTGAGTTTCTCGTCTCATATAGTTTGCATGCGATTGGTCGATATTGTCACGGCGAACAAGACCCGTGACAT
Source organism: Saccharina japonica (assembly GCA_008828725.1). Classification (NCBI taxonomy): domain Eukaryota; class Phaeophyceae; order Laminariales; family Laminariaceae; genus Saccharina; species Saccharina japonica. The sequence continues at coordinate 332,609 of MEHQ01002696.1, read as the reverse complement.
AAAGTTTATCAATCCGACTAGTGTCGTGCGCCTCCCTCTACGCGTTAAAGTGACGTTTCGGCAAAGTACGACTAAACGTGATTGCGAACCACGCAAGAGAAGTGCTGCGTGCGATTTGTTGAAAACAGCACTATTGAAAACTGGTCAACAATCTGCCAATAACTGACTCACAAGTAGTGAGGCGAAAGCAGAGCACGAAACGAATGCATCACACGTCTTACTATCGCTACCTCACGCGTTGAAACAAGGTAGACACGCAAGTATTTACTCATGCCAGTGGCGTTCTTGTCTGGACAGTGTATGTGCAGTCCCTTCCAAATAAGTTTCCAATACACACGCCGCAACTCGCACACATTAAGTCAGCGGATGTATTCACCTTATTTCATCGTTCGTACCCATGTCATGCATTCTCGTCAACTTGATCTGTTTGACACTCGCTTTCGCCTCCTCGGCCATGGCATTTGCAAATCCGACAAGATTTTTATGTAGCGATTACGACATATGTCATACTGCTTCTTTGGGAACGCCGCATAGCTGTCACACTGACGCTTGTCGATTGAATCTGCATATTTTGGCCGTACATTGTTTTCCGCATGCCACGGTAGAGCTAGCAGCTTTATTATCAGAATCTTCACACCTAACGGTGTGTCTTCCCACAAGCAATCGACTGAAATATATATTTGATCTGGGATCCGTATGCCATCGCAGGGTCTAGATTTGCAGCGAACTGTAAAGCAAACTATCAACCGGCTGCATATAAATATTATCTCAAGGAGCTTTTCGGTTCAGGAACTCAATCAGTGACAAATGTGGACCGTTGAACGTGCAACCATCGGCGTTGCTCAACCGCTGCTTGTCGTGATCAGACTACCACACGACGTTGAACTTTGTGCTATCCTGCTTGGTGTCAACTCTGTACGAGTTGGGTCACGCGCAGCCATGTTACGTCTCATCACCCACCACGAATTACACGTGGTACTCAATAAATAAGTTGTATACTACGCCCGTTTGTAGAGGCAACCGGCACCACCGTTCAGCACGTTATTCTGCCGGGTCTTTGGTCGTCCTACGGCAGGTGCATTGGTCGCTGATACATCCGAGGTCTACACAAATGGCAACGTAATATTTGTCAACAATTCGTGTGTTTCTGGAGGTGAGGATATCCACGATCGAGCAATCCCACGGTAGGGGTACCACTTTTAGGATACATATTTTCTGACCGGTTGTGCTCCTCACGTGAGCAACCACCGGGTACCATTCTTATTTTACTGGTATTTCTTATTTTGGACTACCGCATTGGAAGGTTTGGTCGGGTTGCGCGAGCGAATGTTTCCGAAGTCATATTTCGGGTGAGATATTGAGCTCCTCATGTGAGGAGCTCAGAAAATTATGCTGCACCCCTACCGTGGGAGGACTCGATCGCTGGTGTGAAGTTTCTAGGCCCACCGTACAATAATTGACGAAACAAATCTGCGCGTAATTCACAGTGTCTTTCAAGTGCGAGGTCAAGGACAACGCAACCGCAAGCTGCGATGTTAGTGTCCAGTCCTGGTCGTATTTAATTAAACGTTTTATTTACACGGATTGATAAGTTCTAGCCGTGTGATATCCATTATATCTGCTAACTCTTGGTGCCCATGACTGAATGTGCAATGGGAAAATGTGCAATTGTTGTTTATATACAGTTTTACCGCAAAAAACAGTTTTCACTTTCAGTCTACGAGCTACTTACCACGTAGGAAAGCTGGACGTCTGGAGCACAACAATCGCCCGACGAACTCCCCTCCGCGTGTGCTTAATAAAAAAGCACTTAAAGTGGCGTGTAAAACCCATACAAGCTGTTCCCCAATACAAACGCAACTCGGAACAACACCGCGTGAACCTTTTCTGCACGTCCACACATTAACAAACGATGATATGGGTATATATCGTGGATGTTATGGGGCTGCAGATAGGCTCGAAGGTTGCGTTTACAATAGTAACTACAGTATGTTCGCGAATGTATGGAAACTCCCAACTAAAGCCCTGAACCCACAAGTGTTGGTGTAGCCGCTCTGACTGCCCTTTACACGTCTGCAGGCGTTTCTGCTTTGCACTAGAGTCTCTGTCCGTTTGTAGTTTACTTCGCCTCTTGTTATGGGGTTGGTTCAGACGTTTGTCTTGGTATTACCTTCGCGTTGTAGTGGTGTAGGTAATATAATCGCGAAGTATTCTACAGATTGGTAGACACAAGTAGCCAAACCTATATTTGTGGTGGGCTCTACGCCTGGGAGGGTGCTTTGTACCTTAAATACAAAACCCAAGGGCGACGAGTTCACGAACCTGGCTGGGTGTAGATATTGCTCCCTGGGCTCTGTAAGACGTTTGAAAAAACTATCTAAGAGGCTCGTAGGAATGCGGAAATATACCGAAAATTGATTGTTGTTGGCGGAAACATCACAGGTCTCGTAGGAGGCAAGACCGTTAATGGACGAAAAAAGCAAAATCACATACCTCTCCATCTTCAATAGGGCGGATGATATGCTCACTCCAGATCCGCCTCGTTTGAGTTTGGAGTATTTCAAACCTAAAAGCCACCGCGGAAGTCTGAAGAGTTTTGTTTTCGCATTGGCGCGCGAAGGCGTTCCGCCACCACAAAGAACAAGTTTGAAGGGAACCAGGCAAGTTGCAAAATATACCAATTTTCTCGAGTGTCGGAAAGGTGCCGTGTGTAGGTACTTGTATACACCAACACCTCCGCTGCCTTTCACGGGGTCATACTTTCCGCTTCCGTTCGTTGTTCGGGTTCTTCAATAGACACCTGTACGTAGTGCAAACGACATTGTTTTTTTGTCATGCAAGGAATCAGCGAATTTCGAATATGGAATTGACGGGTGCGGCCCTCGATTTAAGGGGTGCTGCCCTCAAGTTAGGAGGCCCTCTTCAGGGAAACAATATTAGAGCAAATAAAAAAGCGATATGTCATTTGGGGGTATACCCCCTGGTTTCACGGCCATTTGGGGGGTAGGGTCAAAACGCGCCAGCGGAACGTACTCCCGCGAGCCCAAACAGGCCTCAAATGCAATTATGAACGCTTGGCGAGGTGCCCGAAGCCCATGCCAAGCACGCGCACTACCTTTGTCGTTTTTCGGGCACGTTGTTAGGCCTAACGGGACAGCGGCGCACGAGGGGGAAAACGAAGCCTCCCTCTGACCGCATCTTGGGGCGGGAAACCTCCACGTATCTACCAAATGTATCTACTCTCCCCAATTGACCACGTGTGACACCCTGTCTGACCGAAACCATACCCCCTTTTGACCACCTGTTACAGCATCAAGAACGACTACAGTGTACGTATCCACGTCACCGTCAAACATCCAGCATAGACCACGGGGCGGAACACGCAGAACTTGACAGTAGTCGGGATCGTTCGTCTCTCAAGAAATAAATATCGGCACAACTATTCTAATCAAATATTTATAAGACGATATGAAGGCATCGACTCTTCTGGGAAAACATGACGGTGACGGGAGGAATCACAACACATACGTGTATGCTCGACTAATGGGTCATGGGTTGCTGGGCCCTTGGTGCTCGGTGCTTGGTTGCTGGGTGTGATGCTGGTGATCAGCACTCAAACGCACCAGCCTGCCGTCGGGGATGGATACCTTGGGGACAGGAGGAAAATACCTCTCAAGAAAACTAACGACCGTTCGTTGCGCCTGATGTTGTTCGTGTCCCAAAGACCCCTCCCGTCCGACAACCCAACACCTAGCATTCATAGCCCACAACACCCAGCAACCAAGCACCAAGCACACAACCTTATGCCGGGCATACACGTAGGTGCTTTGATTCGCAGATGGTGATAGCTCGAGCTTCGCAGATGGGATGGTGTGCAAGGGAAAGTGCAAAGCAGTGATGCCTTATTTAAATTTGTGTTTTCTTGCCAAGTTAGGTTTGTCACGATAAACTGTTGAGGTATTACTGTAGAGCGGGTGTTCAATGGTGAGTGAGCAGCAGGCGGATGCGCAAGCACACACGTATCTTTCGACTGGCAGCGTCACACTCAGCAATTCCCGCTCTAATCTAACTGCCAAACCAAATACGATAACTGCGCAACTGCTGTTAGGAGAACCAAAACTTCGATATAGGTTGGTGTATAGAACAATTATATTTAGGGATCATTGACTAAGAAGATACGCACTCTAAATACATGATGCACCATGTCATATCCAATTCGATTTGGTATGAGCTATGTTTTAGTGAATCGACCCTGCCTCATTTTAGTGTATGTACCATTAGCATGCCGCCCATCTTCTTTCAGGCACACAACGGCATCTAATCCGTCGATGTGCTTCACTACTGACCGCTCGAACACGATTGATGATGAGTTCGAGGTCTCGGACAGCTGATCGCGTATGGCAAGACAGCCTGACACCGCTTTCGCTGGTGGATGTTTCTTCGTACCTTGGTTGCGCCATAAATAGACTTTTGACGTTTAAATATAACAAATGTACCAGGCCAGTTACATAAACAAATAGCCAAAGACCAGCATGATGAGTAGCCCAGGGTAAAACTTCATTCGACTTAGCGACCAACGAATGGTACGACCGAAGGCTGCCTAACAGCAGGAAGAGTCAATATACACATTCTACGGGGCAGACGTTTTGCACCTACAAACGGCTTGTAATCCGTAGGTGTACCTCACATTGGTTTATTTCGAGCAAATACAACCGTGATAAGTTGAAAGGCGCATCAGGGGCTACGACTTGGCAACGTGCATGATCGGACGAATAGTCGTAAAATGCATCTTGTCCCTGTCCATGCCTCAACTAGTTTGCCGCTACGTTTAGGATGAAGCTTGTGGCGCGGCATGCGGGCATGGTCAGGACGCCAAACGATAAATATGAGGGTCCGCATGTAGGACAGAGGGCACACGGAACCTAGCATGTACGTCGTGTGAATCAATGCCGGGTTGTACTCGATATGGACCAGTCGTGACATGGAATGCCCACGTATCGAAGGGTTTGCGCACATTAGTAAAATGGCCCCAGTATGACTGTATACGAGGGCAAAATTCGGCCTAAAATAGCAATGTCTGACTATCTCCTAGTGTGAAATAGCATGGGCATAGTACATGCAATCTTGAATAGGTTTTTCATAAAATCCCATCCCCCCCTTCAGCATATCGTGAGGCAAACGAAATCAAGAACCGGTTTCCTGCTATTTCATAGCCTCTGAAGTTAAAAGAGTATAGCTGCGTTCTCTGCTTGTTGTAATGGTTACCTGCTTAGTGTACCGGTACTGTTCGCTTTCTGGGCCTATGAGAAAATGCACAATGGGCGTTTTGTTCTGGTGTGGTCAGCGGGATTCTTCGCTTTCCGTGATCGCTCTTGGTGCTCAGAAGCCGTACAATATTGTTTGGTCCACATGGGCAATCGATAATCGCGACTCCCCCCACCCTGCGTCCCTCGACACGCCCGTGGTATTGTCGAATGCCAATATGACACCCTAAACTGACGACGACACAAGTCTTACGGGATGCGCAGACCCAATAGGCCAATGTTGTATCGCACACCGTCTACTTGCTGTGATACACGCCTCACTCGACCAACAAAATGTATGTATGTGGACAAGATTCTGTTATAGTTATCTGCCACCGTTCCGGTAAGCCGCGACAACGTAATATGTTGTCAGAAGTACCACGCACTGCACGTGGTATGCTTCAACATTCTTCAATGTTAACTGCAGTACATTGGGTAGTAATTGTTTCGTCAATATCGAGTGCTCCGCTTTGCTGTGTCGGGCTGCTGTGCCTGATAATAATATGCCGCAGGTGGCATGCATGTAACAGACTCCCTGGTCGACATAGCAGGAAACACGTCGTTTCTTGACAATGCAGCATCTCGTGACGGAGGTGAGGAAGAGTACGAAGTATGGTTTATTGCTGTTTGGATCACCGTCGACATACATAAGGGTGCGAATTACCGAAGGCCATTTTCAAATCAAATCGATTTCAAATCGATTTTTGTTTATGAATCGAATCGATTGCTTCCGAATTGAAGTGAAAATACGGCATTGCGTCCTATCCGGTGAAATCACGTATGTTCCGTATGTTCTCGAAATGTGATTGAGATCGGAATAACGCGACATCCCACAAGACGTCCGGCTGACAAGTACCGAGGAGAGAAGCTGAGAGCGACGGCGTGCATCGTGACGCGCACGCCGCCAACAGCCTCTATTTTGTTTTCAAGGCCTAGGCTACGAAACTGTTACTCTCAGCTTCGCTTGGGTGGACGAAGGAAGCCCTCAAACGCCACACACCGACCGGACAGCGACAGCGGTGTAGCTATCGAAGTCTTGAGTGTTTGCTCCGTGTTTTGGGTCGATCGCTCGGTTCTCGTCAGGCTTGGCCGATCGAGCTGGTGATAAAATTGGGCTTGCGACGGCCATGATTTATTTCGAGGAGCCACCGTCGGGCCACGTTGTGCTATGGTCTGTAGCCGTGGGCGCGGCTATTGCTCCGGTCACCACTAGTTGGGGTTTACGATTTATCGCCTCGTTGGTGGTTGTGGTGAACAGCCCAAACAGCGACGGATCGCCTCGAGGCCGTTCACCCAGTGGGAACATGCCATGCGTGTTGGATAAGCTCCAATCGATTCGATTTGCAAGAAATAAAGTATTTTGGGACTTCTTTTTATATCCGGTCTAATCATGTTTTTCGTGCCCCGAGGTGCAAACGTCGTTCCGGTGATTCATGTTTTGACCAATCAGATGAAAGTCCGCGTCGTTTCATCAAAACAAAATCAATTTGAAATCGATTCGATTTGCAACTTTGTTTCGTTAATACGGGCCCTAAAGCTTGAAGGCATCGTACTACCGGTTGTCGTGTTGAAGCGCTGCGTTGAGCAAAGCGGGTCCTGATATATAGTCGTCGCTTGTGCGTAGGGGTTTATTTTTATCATGCTACTGTCGACATGTGATGTACGCGAATGAAGGGCCCTAAGGCGTTTATCGACCCGGCGTTCGGTTGTGTTTATGCTTCACCCTATCCAATTTTTTCTACACGTCGACATCCAGCGCACCAGCGTCCGTGTCGATTCTCGATCGTCAAAGACACAACGTATGTGCTCGCAAAACCAAGAAACAGATAATTCGTTGAAACGCAGCATGCAGTGTAGACAATGTCCGTGTCGATTCTCGATCGTCAAAGACACAACGTATGTGCTCGCAAAACCAAGAAACAGATCATTCGTTGAAACGCAGCATGCAGTGTAGACAATACAATAGATAATACGACAGACACGCATACACATGCTAGCAATCTAGATTCGTTGGAAAACAGAAAAAAACGAAACGAAAGAGTGCCCGGATGTAACTGTGACATATTTTAGTGGTGCAATCCACATTGTGACGCTTGCTACGATAGAAGTAGCATGTTTTGGCTAAACCGGTTCCTCAAGGACGGAGCTCCGTAACCCAAGTTAATCGGAACGCCATTTAATGTGTTGCAATATCGTTCGTTTTACAATTAGTACGTATAATTAGTAGTCGGGCAGCACTATTATGTGCCTCCAAATTCAGGTTTTAGGTGATCCTCAAGCGACCGCCCTCAGAAACAAAATGGTGCTCTTGTACCTTAGCTTATCTTAACCATGAACTGGCAGCTGAACGTCTGTGTTACTGTATTGTCTGTGGTTTGGACAAAGGGAAACTTGCGGTCTATTTAAAAACCATTTGAACGAAATGTTTATTATATGTGCTCGTTGAACTAATATATGTCAGGAAGAGCACACAAGGGTCACGTTTCACCAACGAATCCGGGCAACACGAAGATTGACGGCTTACGCTAAACCCAAGCGTCCGACCACCGCCGAAAACGAACGTAGGGAGAGGTAGCGACAGTTGCGTGGCGACACGAAAAACAAGATTCCAGACATGCTTTTCACGATGTCCGCGACAGGCTGAATACTCACAACGCACTCTTTAAACACGAGTTGGTCGCGAAGCGTTTCTCGCACACCTTGATTTCGAAATACACAGCCGAGGTAAGTCTAGCCGTAATGCCCATTGCCCAGTTGCAACCAACATCATATTATGATTGCTAGCTGTGACAATTCTGTTTTGGTATATTGTATGCATAACGTTGCCGTCGTGATAAACCTCCTACTTTGTCGCATTCACGAGTACCGACCAATCTCCAGCAGTGTCTTTGTGGCGTGTTCAATACTCGGGCAAGCCGCAAATCGGGCGAACATGCCGCGGTTTAAATTAAATGATTTGCGCTGTGCTCTATACGCTTCCTGTCAGATACCGTCATCTCCAAACTTCGCTTTTATCCCATTGAATCCGACGAGCAGACCATAACTTGAACGAACTCTGTGTGGTTTACTGGTTCGATCTAATAATTCAGACACCATGCCCAGGAAACAATTATGCAATCATGGAACAATGGACGCAATGTCCAGTTCGTCGTGGGATGCTAAGGATTTAGTTGGTTGACTGATGAGAGTAGCATGCCATCATACCGGGTACATCGGTGTCTCTTGTCTCCCAATACCCAGGGCTTAATGTTGTGCAGCATACAACCCACGGTAGCTTGAAAGAAAAAGCAGCATATGATTGGATATATGTATGAGAGCCTCACCGTTAGAGGTGTCGCCCTCGAAGCTCAGGCACCAGACATCAGCGTGACGACACAGTTCTGTTTTGGTGAAGCCATTCAAAGACAGTCATCGAGGCTAAATAGCGAGAATGGCATATACGTATAAAATCAAGGCCAAGGGCAGTGCCCGTGTGAAGTGTTACATAACGGCGAGGACAGATGCAATAGAGGCTAACGTGACTTCAATCCGCTTTTCACACCAGCAAAGTGGACGTGTTTCCAGTTGACGGATGGATTGCCTAGTACATATTTCACTCACCCAATTACTTCACATATCAAGGGAAATGTTCAGCAAAAAAACAATGTTGCCGTTATTGTATCGAAGGGTTACAGCTAGACAGCTGATCTCGACCTGTTCGTCGCGGACAAGACCGGGGAATAGAACCTGCTGTGCGCTGTGGTGGGTTTGGTTATCGTTGTGCCGTGTATACGTGCGGTGTACAGCAGCAGTAGTGCTCGATCACGTGAAATATGTCAAATGCGATACTTTTCCATAGCCGGGTCGTAGAGTCTCACCGACATTATAGCGTTGCTTCTTCCTTACAAACTTGCTACTGCCAGGACATGCTACACGGCAGAACGTTGCGTTTTTTGTTGTTGGGCATTTTGGCGATGACGAGCGGGATGGGGGCTCTGCGCGATCTGTGCGAGGTCTGTGCTTGCTGGGTGTACCGTTTTGCTCAATGTCCATTTTTAGTGCTGCTCGCCAATCTGCATGGGTTGCAGAGGGAGTCTCGGTATACACGACGCCGATGTCGAAGTAGGTAGCATATATACAGCAGCAGTTAGAACAGGATCCACACTATTTTTATCAACACCGCAGCAGCGTCAAGTAAACTAGGCGCAGCAGTAGCAGCAGCACCAGCAGCCGTCATGCGTAGCGTCCGCGTGCCACTGCGCTGTGTTTGGTGTGGGCGTTGGGAGTTTGGGGGGCTGTGTGCTGTGCTGTGCTGCATGCAATTAACTGGGGGCTAATGTGCACTTCCTTCTGGTGTGCTATGTTTTACTTTCAAACGATGAATCTGCTACGCGCAGCTCACCACGTAATTTCAAGCAGGATACAAAAAATTCGCTTCTTGCGCAGTGCGAAAACTTCGATGTCGGGAGGAATACCGTATAATTATATACAGATATATGACATGCAAATTACGCAAAAAACAAAGAATACACTTCTCAGGAACTTGCTACCATAAAGTTGGATTCCAGCTTGCCATAATACGTAAGGAACCAACCTTAGTGGTACGGAGGAGAGATTGCTATGTGATCCCGGATCTGAGTTATGACTAGGACGTAGAGAAAAAATCAAGCAGAACAAAATAAAAGTGAATTAACAAAAACAAAGCGCAGGTCGCCCTGGTGGCCTAGAAGTTTTCCTCAAGTATGCTACTATCGATATGAGATTATTAGTGAGTTCAAACTTTGCTGTATTGAATTTGCATAAGGTATAAAAGGGAGGGCATACGCAGCGAGGGAATCGGTAGCGTGCGAATCGGCAGACACTCCAACGCAAGTCGGCGACAGAAGAACGGGCTGTAGTTTTCTCGCGATAGGAAGGCAAAACGCGAACCGTAGTGGGGGGGGGTGCCGTTTGGTCCCGGATCTGAGTTACCGCTGTATTTATATAAGGGAAAGAGAAACAATGTACGAAGATAATACATAGGTTTAAAACGAAACGAAACGTATGCAACGTGCCTGGCGGTACCTGCGGCATGTTCACAGGGGAAAACGTGAAAAACTTTTGGGAGTCGACGCCAACAACAATAACCGACATGTGTTCCGTCCCATGGGGGCGCGTTTTGGGCTCCCCGTGTGCATACTGCTCGCCTGTGTACGCGGAGCCCCTTGCGCGTAGTACTCGGCGTCATTGTGAGTGGTAGTGTAATGCGTAGAGCACCACGTCTGCCCAGCACTGCCCCCTGATCTAGATTTATTATTCTGGCCGGCGGGCTTTAAATTTCCCATGGCCCTTGGGAGGAACATCTCTCCTATAATGCCCCGCCTCGTCGCAGTTGGGGCAGATAATGGAACTGGGATCAGGTGATGCTCATGCTGCTGACATGGCCGCGCCACGCTCCGCAATATTTCCTATTTTGTTTCTCGATAGCTGTGTAGATCCCGTCATCGTGATGCTGGGCGTCGCCTGCCCCTCAAGTATGCTAAATACATGTGAACAGGCGATTCTCAGCGTTAAGCAGGGCTTGCCGTGCACGTCACCAAACTGGTCGGGTTCCTACCATTGAATTGCACTCTACCCCTCAATACGCTTGAACAATTGTCATTCGTTTTGAAATCGCCCATGTTTTTAGCATGGTTGTTGTTCCTCGCCGACGTAAAAACAGCAACGAAGCATCCGCACTTGATTCGGAAGACCCCGTTCTATTTGTTCACGAGGAGGTGCTCTTACTCTACCAACTGCAGCAGAAGTGCAGAAGGAGCATTTGTATCATCCTCGAACCAATCCGTCACGTACACACGCAAGCAGTGTACTCCCATGGTTCGCAGCGGGGACCCCGCTTGTCTCCACGAAATACACCGTAGTTGCCCTGCCTCGTAGACAAAACGAAATGTATCCGAATTAAACTATTAAATAATCAAGCCGAACAAGATTTACAGCAGCAGTACGTGCTTGCAGTTCAGGGTAAACCCAGAAAAGCAGCACAGTAATACTGGTAATCGTATCTCAGAGCAGTTGCTCCAGATGGCGCAATGGTCGTGGTGGCCGTGGGCAGCCCTTTGTATCAGCAAGCAGCTCCCGATAGTGACGATGGTGGCAGATCTGAAAATGATGTTCCTTCTTGTTGTCCGTTGTCGTTCTTCGTACAGCAGCTCGACATCGCGATGACCGTAGCAGCTCTATGTGGAGAAGCTCATAATCGCGGCAGCCCGGTCTCAATCGTTGTAGTTTGTCAATGATGCTGATGGCTCGCGGCTCTGCTGTGCTTACGTGCATCGATGCTCATACCTTATTGACTCATTCCCTGGTCAGGGGTGTGTGCGCGGCTGCTGAGTTAGACCAGGCAACCCGCCGCAGAGGTAGCACTTCAGCCGATGTCACACTGACTTGTTGTTGCTCGAGCTTCATCTCTCAGAAATCATATACATACGTAGAGAGAAGAAAGGCGCTCCAGGCCAGTGTTTTGGTTATCGGTCTTGTCCAAGAGGGCAGGATCGGGGGGAGGAGAACATAAGAGTGAAGGCGAGTGCTTGTGCACTGTAGATCGACCACGGAGCTCACAAATCTCAAGTGCCCCGGCAAGTGGCATGACCCTACGTAAACAACAGGGAACAAAAGACTGTCAACTCAATGGTATATAGCTCGGGTAGGCTAGAACTGGCTACTTGGAGTACCGCCGCACATGCGACACAGGAGGAAATGATCTCGACTGGTTCCACGGAATATATGCTGAATCGGCACTGGACATACCACGCTGCTTGTACTACCGTAGCACTTTGTACTGCTGCTGTGGCCTACTCGCTACAGGCCACTATGTTGCCCATCAGCGACTCGGTGTAGACTACTGGCTACTGCTGGATAGCATAGTAGCTGTCCATAATAGAACAAACCCAATTCACCTGTTTGGTGGTCTCAACATGACATTGAACGTTTTGTACTGATAGTATCTTGTACAAGATGATCACACCTGCAATTTGCAAACGACCCCCCGTGCTGTTCGCACCAGTCGCAATGAACCAGCTTCCCGCGTTGCGGTACATTTAAGTGACAATCTGGCAAAATGGTGTCGCTGCATTGTGTATTTTGTTGCGTTCACACAACGCCCTTCACAAGTCTTGCCGGTGAAGTGGGTTCATTTCGTGGTTTGCATCAGTCGCTACGTTCGGCGTTGGTACGCTCTGCGCTTATAGCTTCATTCTCCAGGTATCATCGCTAACTGCGTGCTTTCGACAGAGAGTACGATGATATGCTGTACTGATCATCACCTCAGCGAAGCTGAGCATATACCTTCATTTTGCTACCTTGCGAGAAATAAAGGAGTCTCGCACGCCCTACATATATATTTACGAGTCCTCGACGGGATATTGCTCAATACCTAAACCACAACACGCTAGTCCGCCAGCTCTCTGATCAGGGACGGGCACGCTACGTTTCGTCATTTGACAGCACATGGTACGCTGTAAAAACATGCTGGCAATTACGCACGTACCTAAGTTGACAAAGTGTGTACTGATGTACCGTATACGAGGTACATCACCCATCTCAACAATCTCTTTCCGTCGCTTTATGTCGACTTACCACAGCTGCCTGAATGTCGCTTACTCCACGTTGTATACTTTCGCACCCCTGATATTTACTGCACCCAGTAGGAAAATATAAAGTGCCCCGCTTCACTCTTTCACGTTGCCGTGCTTGATGTCGATTTATCGCAGGTGGCATGTACAGTTATTCTTCTCGGGTCTACATGGAAGGGAACACCTCGTTTGTTCACAATCGCGCAGGGTCTGGCGGAGGTGAGGAAGGCGACGGTCGATAATGTAAAATCTCGTGGACACCCTCAAGGTATATTCATACCACAACCAGCAGCGTATTTGTGTGTCTCAATAAGTAGCGGAGTCTGGAATATCTTATGCCTGGTAGGTAGTATTGAGGTATCCTCACGCTCGAGTAGTTACGGGATGTGCGCAAATAGGTCGGTTGTAGGTCTTTTTCGGGTTGCTCCCTTCTAAAAACCCAGCGATGTTGGAGCGCACGTGTGCCCCCTAAACAAGAGGAAAATGTGACAAACTATTTTCGTTCTGCTGCAGCTAGATGTTTGTGCTCACAACAAAACTTTAGTCACCACGTAGGTAAACTAGACTTATGTAACATCCAAGTTTGTTTTTGAACAGACGTGCGCTCTTTGCTCGTGCGATAGGCACTTCAAGCTAAACACGTGGAATAAACAAGTGGCACATTGCAAAGAGTGCCATATAATCAACGACTGCCTAAGCGAATGTCGGGCGTCCGAGAATTGCCGAACATGACTAGGGAAACTGGTCGTGAATCTTGTGTGTCAACGCCAAACTAATCAAAATCCCAGACAAGAAACCCATAACGTTCGTCATTGCTGAGGATTCTGAAAGAATGACGCGTATGTCGAGGCTCTGTCTCTGTGGATAGGAATGGCAGAGGTGGCACCGAAGTGTCTGTGAATATCACTTAAGAAGATGAAGAAAGGTCATGGTTTGAAAAGGCGCTCATGTGTCCATATTGGAAAGAAGATTGACCTCAGCGAGACGAATAAAAACAAAATGAAACAAAATAAAACAAAACAAAACAAAGCTTTGCGTGTGATGTTACAAAAATAGTCGGTGGCTAAGTTTTGCAATTACGGCGTAAAAACGATGTTGAATGTACGAGTACGAGTTTCGCGAGCAGAAGCTTTAAACTGGACTCAATACTCGTACATGATATCCTCGTAATAGCGTGACAGCAGTCTCCTTACCTGCTTCGCGCGTAGAAGCGTGAAATAATTATTCCTTGTAGTGACCCTGTCGAACGAACTTGATGGCAAATCGATAGAGATAGTCGATACCGATGCTGTCGGGTACATGATGATCTTCTGATTTTTGGGGCGAAAATAATATTCCTCCGCAATGAAAAACTTGATTTTTTTTCGAATTTAGAACGTGACGAGCTCGCCGGGAGACGTCGTTCCGTGGTGCCAGTCGGTGCGTAGACCAAAGTCGATGCTCATAACCTGAACGAATGACGCGTGTGTCGAGGCCCTGTCTCTTCGGAGCGAGATGGTAGAGGTGGCACCGAAGTGTCTGGGAATATCACTTATGAAGGAGAAGAAAGTCATGGTTTGAAAAGACGCTTATGTGTCCATATTGGAAAGACGATTGACCTTAGCGAGACGAATGAAAACTAATTAAAACTAAATAAAACTAAATAAAACAAAGCAACTATATTTTTAAAAAATGCTTTGCGTGTGATGTTTCAAAACTAGCCGGTGGCTTATTTTTGCAATTTCAGCGTGAAAACAATGTTGAATGTACAATTACGAGTTTCGCGAACAGAAGCTTTAAACCGGACTCATTACTCGTACATGATATCCGCGTAATAGCGTGACAGCAATTTCCTTACCTGCTTTGCGCGTAGAAGCGTGAAGGCAGTACTCCTTGTAGTGACCCTGTCGAACGAACTTGATGGAAAATCGATGGAGATAGTCGATGCCGACGCTGTCGGGTAGATGACGATCTTCTGATGCAAAAACAATATTCCTCCGCAATGAAAAACTTGAAATTTCTTCGAATGTAGAATGTGACGAGCTCGCCGGGAGACGTCGTTCCGTGGTGCCAATCGGTGCGAAAAGACCAATTTCGATGCTCATAACCTGAAGGAATGACGCGTGTGTCGAGGCTCTGTCTCTTCGGAGAGAGATGGCAGAGGTGGCACCGAAGTGTCGGTGAAGTTCACTTATGAAAGAGAAGAAAAGTCATGGTTTGAAAAGGCGCTTATTTGGCGATATTGGAAAGAAGATTAATCTCAGGGAGATCAATGGAAAAGGAAGAAGACAAGAGAAGAGGAGAAGAGAGAAGAGAGGAGTAGAGTAGAGTGATCGAGATGGGGGATGCCTGCACTTGATCATCTCGGTACAATGACCATGCTATGGACAGTCTACCGTAGTGTGAACCGTTCCCTGAAATGTTCTCTGCAACGTTATAGTAACGTTTTAGCAACGTGCACGGCATCGTTCCTGACGAAGATGCTTGGACGTACAATAGATCGCACTACGAGTAAGACAAACTCGTAATATATCCGCATATTGGGTTACCCGAATATCTAGACTAAGATACTCCTATACTCGTATCAGTGCGTAGTGACTGCACGTACCAAAATAGGCACGAATGGATCTCAACGTCCATATGCTAACAGACTCCCAATGCCACCCGTGAACATAACAGCGTCGCCAATCCGTTCTCGGACCTCACGTTTACATCAACCACCAAGTAGTGTATACCCCTACATGATATCGATACCCGTTTTTAGTTGATATGAAGATCGTGCATGGTGTTGTGTGTGGGATTAAAAAACGTCTTCGTGTAGATGTGAGGTGTACGCACTACACCACAGTTATACTTGGAAAGCCGACTATAGTACGAGTATGCCGTGGCTTAAATTGATATCCTCCTCTTTACTAACTACGTCTGCAACTGAATACCAAAGAGATTCGGAAAAAATACTTAACGTATCAACGCATCGAGCACCCACCATTGTTGGCAGTAACGCTACGTTATATTTCGCCAAGATGAAAACGTTTAAAGAACTGGACCATAAGTGAAACATGATATGACGTGGAAAACAGAGCAGTAAGGTGTCTGGTTGCATCGTGTGATACACCACATTAGTTGGTTCACACACGAGAGCCGCATGCAGTCACGCCGGGCACCACGGCGCGCTCGTCGTGTATAAATGGGTAGTGTTTGCTGCATCCTACAGCCAAGAAAAACGTTAGCACCAAAGAGAGCCCACACAACAACATTGTTGTAGAAACCCCCGCCGCCCGTGTTGTTGCCCTTGCCACTCAGATACTATACTCAAAGCCCGCTGGATTACACTGTAGTTTTGATAGCTCAACTAAAACCTAGCAATCAAGTGTCTAAACCGCGGCAAGAACAGAAACAGTAGCGGCCAATGCGAACTAAAGCACCTTTTTAACTTCGGCGAATTCCACGCGTGGCCAATTTCGCCGAGCTGTTTGGCGAACAATATTAAATAACAATTAGTCAAGGAGTATACCTAGGGGGTTTGACGCCCAAAGGGTTTGAAGTGGCGCGTAACCGCAATAGGTGTCCCAGTGCACCCCAACCTGTATGACACGCGATTTCGTTCTCGTGGCGACGTACCCGCCGCCGATGCCGTGCATGGACGAGCTTTTTGTGTCTTGCTGGGAACGTTGTTGGGGCTAAGGTTACCTCGGTGCATTAGGTCGTAGGCATCCCTCCTTTCCACTACGTGTTGGGACGGTAGGCGCATTCATATCTACTGTTGTTATGTAGTACACCCATGGTTGTCAGTATTCCTCCCTCTCGGCCGATATCATACACCTTCATGACCATTATTTACAGTCTCAAACGCAGATACTAACACATGTTGATCTCACGCCCCAACACCCGGAACAGCCCAAGGGTGGAACACGCAAAAATTACGAGTAGTGGAGCGACCATTTCAAGCCTTGTTTCATCCACGGACATACAAAACCGTCATAAATTTTAACTCAGTCCCCTCAAAAAAGAAAGCCACCAACAAATTCGGCAGGAAATTGTCGAATAAATCACAAGAAAAAATCCTAAAAACATTTCGCCTGCGGCGAAAACAGACCCAAACATGTTTCGCCTGCGGCGAAAATAGGCCCCATATTTGTTTTTCGCCTACGGCGAAATGGACCCGCACAATTATTTGGCCTGCGGCCAAAAAGTGTGCGGGGGCCTAAAAAAGATGTGCGGAAGGCCGCACATCTACGTACTGCTTTTTGTGGTCGCAAAAGCTAATATTTGATAACTTTGGTGCAATTGCGCACGTTTCACCAACTAATTCGAACCCCGCTGTACACCACTGCTGCTGTGCGACTATACTCGTAGTGCCACGCAGGCAGTGTGGACAGCAAGAATTTCCAGTAGTATGATATTCCATTTTTTTATGTCGTGCTGCTATAAATAATATGAACTGAGCAAGTTGCTGCAGTGTGCGGCTTTACGAGTATATATTCCGGATTTTTTTTAAATACGACAGCTGTGAGTTTTACCCGATCTAGTGTATACCAGGTACTACTGAAAAAGGAATATGAATGACGGCATGTTGGCATGTTGGTACGAGTACGTACAGCTTCAGAAACGGGTAGGTACAGCCAGCAGTAAGCTCGAGCTTTGGATAGGAGTACGAGCACGTACTGCTGTACTTCGAGTATGTAGAAGTACGAGTACTCACGCTCTGCGATGCAGTGCTGTGCAGGGCTAAGTACTGCTGGTATGTGCGTCTCACCACGGTTTGTAAACTCTGCTGTTGTACTCGTACGTTTTTTTTCTGTTTTTTCATGCGCGTGTTGTGCAGCTACTACTGCTGCTGCTGTACTACGAGCTGGGCCAGCCTTGAAACGGTTTAAACGTCGGATTGGCGATGCCTCCATCAATTAAAAAACATTGGACTTGATTTTTGGACACGGGGTATCTCGGGCCGTCATCGACTCATCGACATTCGGCACTACTCTAAATTTCATTTTCCCTTCCAAGAGATATGACCGATCCAACAACCCCAAAAAATACAAAAGCGACCAAAACTCAATCAAGTGGGGGAAAAAAAAAAATGGCCGACAGTAAATGCCTTCGAACGTGTGATTCAATTCCGGGGTTAAAAATCAGGTGCTAAATTATCTAAATTGAGCGGGGCATCGCAAAAATGGCACTTTTTTTCGTATTGACTTGACTTAGTGTGTGGAATCGGTTTTGGTGACAACTCTTGATGGATGGCGAATTGGGCAACGAGACTTTCATCGCTCTTCTCCTTGTGTCGTCAGCACTGTCTCCACGATAACTTTCGTTTTGATTAAAAATTACGATTTTTATACGAATTGTGGGTCGAAAAGTTGGTGTTTTGAGTTTTTGCGGATATCTCAGCGAGATAGAATCGGGAAAAACAAAGTATAGAAAAGTTTGTATCACGAGATACGACTGTAGGCAGCTTGCTCCATTTTATGTCTGGCCCTACTCGTATGCTTGATTTCTTTGTTGTGGATGTATCTCCTGATAAATTATGAATTTCGGATGAGACTCTTGGCATTCGTTTCGATTTCTATGTATTTTCATGTCGGATGGGATAATTTTAACTCCTTTCCTGCCACCCGAAGCACGGGTGCCGACGAATGCCGGCACCCATGCGGAGCCCTTGTATATATATATATATACTTATATATTCGTCCTTTTACAGTAGCAATAATATTCCTGGTACAATACCACCATATCAGTACTCCTTGCCGAACACGGCACAGCTCCCGCTATAATGCTCAGGCGTTCGATATAGTATTGGGGCTCTTAGATATGCATGGTAGGGCAGGTATTTCTGTGTTTGCATCAAAAAAAGAAAGTGCTCAGCCCTGTCTCAGCAGTTTTTTTTTGTCGTTTCGGAGCTCCTGTTTGGAATCTACACTGTGCTGTGGCCAAATATGATACTACGGACGGTCGACCTAATAAAGGCACATGTCGATTAATCGAGTATCAATAGTGCTCGGCGACCTCGTCGCAAATCTGAGTTGAAACAGCGTAAACCGCCGGAGAACTTTCCATTTATCAAATTCCTCTTTGGGTATCAGAGGCACGGAGAGTCGTTTTTGAGAATGAGGCACGTTTTTTTATGAACAAGGCTTTGGATGAATCCGGCTCCTGAGACACAAACGAATGTTGCCCATGACCTGCGCTCTCTTAAACTGTTTATAGGGAGTAGATCTAAGCATTATAACTTGAGAAATGTCGTTTTCCGTAGCGAGTACTGGAAGGTCGAAATTATACCAGAAATAGTATTGCAACTGGAAAAAACATAAACAGACTCGTTTCTGCAGTGCTCATGGAATTCAGTGATCGTTCGGTACCAGTGCGTTTCCCTCCTGTAAGTTTGGTGTGCTCACCTATATCACTGCAGGTCCCGATATGTCCTACCGAACACATGCGACGAAGCTTTTGCCAGGAAATTGGAACCTACACCGCGGATAAACACGAGTCTGTAATAAGAAAAAAGTACTCGGCATTCTGGGTTGGGCACCCATTTGTGGTGGCGCCGTCACTAGTTGAAACTCGTAACCCCTCCACATAAACCCACCCAGGTGACGTGTACATCTTCCTCGCCACCAGCTGTTTATTGCTCTGAGGTGGAGCTTAATATAAGCCCGTGAGGATCGTCAAATCTTCCCATCTCTCCAGCAGCCGACTTCCTTTCCGCGACGTTTCTCCGCCTAGGCGACGATCACCCTTGTGTGCACCGGTCTGCATCGTTGATTCGCTCGATCCGCCCGCACGCGTCCCTTTTGAGGCATACACTTGGGGGTTATGCCGCACAATAGCGGCTTACGACCGTGAGGCGTGCCCATGATATGAGGCTCGAGTTTGAGGGATTATATATGCTGGATGCTCTCCGACCTCAGATATCACGGGAGCTTGGGCTTCCCTGCAGGGACGCAGCCGCAGGAGGGCGTGCAGGCGTCCGTTTGCTACATAAATCCCAGCCCCGCTAGAAATATGCCAAGTTACTGTTTCTGTCAGGACACCATACTTTAAATTTGTTTTGTTCGGGCGTCAGGCGAGTATAAATTCGACGAGTGCTCAGCCTACAGATCACCCCGGCAGCTCAATTTACAGGGGATGTTGAATGAGAATACATGCCGCTGTGCATCAGTTTGGGTAGTTCTGTGGGTTTCCTGGTCCTTGCACAGTCAAGATCATTTGTCGAAGGAAAGGATCGACGGCCGACGTGCTTTTTTGGGGGGTGGGATTTCCACAAATTCAGTGGATGTTCCAACTGGGGGTCAAAGAACGCATTTAATTACAGAATGAACCGTGTCTGTCGTCCAGACAGACAAAACCAGACAATAGAGAGCTCTGCTGTCTCTGGAGCGGGCTCTGGCACGACGATCTGGCACCGAGGCATGCCGGTGAATCTGAAACCGACATAGACGAGTGCAGCCGATGCGCAACATAATATATCGTGGTGCGTATAGCTCTGTAGCCCTAACTCTCACCGTCGTCACGATATGCTTTCAGTACCTATAATACGAGTCTTTGTTCTCACCAGGTGCAATAAATGGCACCGAGCACGTGTCAGCGTATGATTAACCATATTTTCAATACTGCGCGGACGTACCGCTATCCACGACGGCAGTCAAATGAACAAAACATCCGCAGCAGTAGCCCGAGGTGTGAGTAATTAGATCGCGGTCGTCGGGACGAGCATGCACATACACTCTGAGCATCTGCGTAAAATTGGTCTGATTTCGTCGACTGTGAATAACACCCACTGAGCGGTCAATACTAAAATTTGTACCCTGCGTCATACTTCAAACGCACTCGTCATAGTTCTACAAGACGCAACGGGCAAGGAATGTCTGGTAAGCACTCCAACACGCCATCCATTAAGGAACAACTGTGCGGATGAGTTCAGGATGAATGCGATATTTCCGGTACATCTCGCATATACTCTCAATAATTGTATGTGTTTATTTGAATACGGTGGGCATCTACTGCACTACTGCTGTAATAAGCTGCAGTAGAGAGCTCGTGGTGGCATCGCTGTAGTGGGAAGTTCACGATTAAACAGCATCATCACGGTTGCTACAGCCAACCTTATGAATGACCCATGATCAAGCCTCAACTGAAAACGCATATTTTACTATTCGCTTTCGGTTCCCCCTATTCGTCTTCGATAGCAGCTGTGCAGCGTGTAGCAGGAATATATATATGCAAGGGGTTGCTACTATGCAACAGCTGTCCAGCAGTTACCTATCAGTGCCAGAGATGTAACCACTGAAAATCGTAAACGACAAGAATCAGTGCTCTCAAGTCGTTACGCGGGTTCTGCGTGGGCAGAGTGTACCCTCCTCCTGACTAGTCACATCACGTTTGCTCTTCCTCCTTCGCCACAATCATACGCCTTACGTAATAATTTCGGGCGTGGCCAAAGCCGACGAGTGGCGCCCTGGACGGCCGTCAGCTACGCTTATTGTAGCTACTTACAATACAAACGTTGCGTGTTATCAGCGATTTCACCTGCAGCCCGTTCGTCCCTTTGTCTAACACTTAACTGTCGCCAGATTAAAGAGTGTGACGCCGTTGCCGCGAATGTGCTGCAAACTATATTTAATTCGTCGCTGACAGGTGCAATTTACGCGAGAAACAGCACACTTACCAACGGTGGCATGATTTATACAGGCGGACTGGCAGGGAAAGAAGGTGGGGCTGTGGCAACGCGGTCATCTCCAACGTTTTTGAGAGATTGCGGCCGATAGACCAACATCAACGAATCCGTGATGGCTGGGTGAACAACAAACATATGGTTTACGGTATAACTCGGAGTAGTATTGGACCACTCTCGTGATAACACGCGAGGAATGTCCAGGACACAGTATGTACACTTCCCATTCTTGACGAGACATCGGTAGTCATGGCGAGATCACGCGATGCTCTCTGCGTCGCGTGGGTATATCACAGCGAAAGCGTTCTGTTTCACACCAGGGAGTATGCTGCAGCCCCATGTAATCTTATTGTTAAGCACGGTACTTGTACACATTTACAAACAGCGTGTGTCATGGTACTACTGTTCCTGTAATCATTCGGAACCTTCGCCGTCTAGCTACGGGACGCATTTGGTTGTTTCAGCTTTCTGAGAAAACAATGTGTATCTACTCATACTACTCTCGTGACACATAGAACCTCTTAACGGAACATTTGGGAAACCATATCGTCTTCCTCTTGCTGAGGTGTACGATGAAGATGTGACGGTCTTATAAGCATAAGTAATATTCCTTTCTTCGTTTGCCACATGTTTGTTCATAGCCTCCGCCACATCAAGCCTCTCTTTCCCTCACTCAAATGATGGTGCGCTGACAAGTGCGGGGTACCGACTTGACGATTGCTACGCACGCGTTCACCGTAGGCATTCATATTTGGGACTTCCACGACGAAAATGGGTTGCCGTTGTTTAAAAACCACCGACCTCATTGACGATCAGTTCATAAATCTTCCGGCTAAGAAGAGACGAATGTCCCGATTTCAGAACGAACTGAAAACATCACGTAATCTGCTGCAAACTGGGGCTACGATGGGATGACATAGACAGATAGTCAGGCGCTTCCCAGTTGCGGAGCTCCAACCGAAGAGTTCGATATATTATAAATATAAGCCCTGTACCCGATAATAACGGTTAGGTATCCAACGATAAATTATTCAAATATATTCGGTATGTAACGGTCTGTGGTGGCTCCTCAAATATTGAGCTTCATGAGTGAGAAGCGGTTTGGATTGTACACTGTAGAACGGGTCCGTATGAACGAGCTTTGCCAACAACGTTCTGGAGCTGCTGCCGATGTCACCAGACCACAAATCTCTACCGGGGCCATGCTACACTCAGCAGCTATGCCGGTCAATGTGCGCCACCTGAACAAATTGTTCGTCCGAAAGGTCGTCTTTACTGGTACCGGATTGGTTTGACAACTCTAGGTCGCGATCTCGCTCGAATGGTATTGTCTCCCCAAATGTTGTCCAGGCAGCTTGGCAGTCAGTAAATCACTAAGTATTCCGAATATGCCAACCTCCAGCTCGTTACAACGATACTGCAAACGCCGCTTGAACAAAACGAGACGTTACCTTTAATGTTGGATTGATATTGCCCTAACGAGGAGTTCAAGGTAAGCGTTTCCTTTTTAGTTGCACTCGATTTGTTTATGCGCGTCGTGCGTATGATATCACAGTACTGTAGTACGTTTTGGTTTCGAGGATATGTTTCCTTGTCAAGGTGCGCGCGCTCAGTCATAGTGCGTGTTCGTCGTTCATCTGCAACAGCCGTACCCAACGTTCGACCCTAACGATATTTGTGGGGTACACGCGTGGCGATTGTTAGGTACATCTTAGCCATATATATCCACCACTCGGACTGTGAACGACAACGCACGAGAACAAGAGCGATACTTTGGCAATTACCTGCTCGCCTGGCGTACAGTGCTTAACTTCACTGGCCAACGTGTTATGGATTTTTTAGTCTGGTCTTGAGGAGGCATAGAAGCTGACCGCGACAGGCAGCCCCATCGATTTGGTATCCAAATATATATATTTGATGTAACTCTTCCTTTCATACAGCGAAGTGGGAGCTCCTGGTTCAAGGAGCGCCATCATTGAAAAGCGTTCATGTTGATACTTGCCACTCCCACTGTCCAACGGGTTGGCAACGCAGAATCTCTGTTTCAAAGCACTAGTTTGGATTTGTGAATGAAATTGCCCCACCAAAAACCTCTGCGACAATGGCGGGCACAGTGAGACATCGCAATAAACCGTTCGCACGCAAGAATGTACTCCGGCCATGCGTACGTGTTTTGTATCTTGGGTACTCTATATGGCCCATTCGCTTCAATTCGAAGGTCGTGAGGGATGATTTCAGTTATCTGGGCTAGTCCGGTCAACACTACTTCATCGGAACCATCAACCCTGTTTCTCGTCTTGCTAATACTGCAAATGCCGTGCTTGGCACTAACAATGACTCCTCTTGAAAGTCCGGTAAACACCCACGCCAGGAGGGCTTCACAGTAAAATTTTCGATTACAGTTGCTCTAAAACGTGTCATACGCGTGAAACGTCCTACCCGCTACGTAAAGACTGAGGGTTTTACAGGATGCTGTTCGTTTCGAAATGGTGCACGCTCTACTCTGGTCCGTATTCGCCGTTAAATATAAACGTCTCCATTTATTACCCGGTCGCAACGGTTTGCATATAATACAGGTGATCCATACCACGCAGTCGGATCCGACCCAGCCTTAGCTCCAAACCTCCACTTCGTCAGGAATACTGCTGTAGGGCTCGGAGGCGCCATTCACGTAAATGACGTTCAAAACATCGAATTAAAGGGCTCATCGTTCGAGTCAAACAAGGCCCTGCTTGGCGGGGGCATTTTTATTTCTTCCGTCACAGACGCTTCAACGGAATTCAGTTCGTGCATTTTCAAAGGCAACGTCGCGTCAGAAGGGGGCGCGATGTACTTGGCGACGGGCTCCGGGGTTGACAGGATCACTGCATCTATCTTCCGGGACAACGTCGCCGGTATTCCACCCAAACGTCGGCAATGTGGTTTTGTTGCGGCCATCACTCCCAAGGACACGAGGACTAAACCAATGTGTCCGGCCGCGATACCCGGTCCTATGTACTGTGATACGTTCGATCCAACTTACCCGTTGTTGTTCGTATGTACAAATATATATGTTGGTAGTACTTGTGTCACTCTTTACTTTTAAGCACTAGTTCCCTACCATACTTTTACACTCTCAGTCGTCGTTTCATCAAAGTATACACCCACGGGGCACCTAAGTGGTTTTTTCGCGATGTGTGCATGGTTTGCCATAGCCTGGTAAAAGCGGGTCATCATTTGTGCTTTACACACCCACAATCATCAGGCCTTTGGCAGTACTTTGTTGAAACAAACGAACACTTACTCGACCAGACGCGCTTTCACTCCATCGATTTCTCGCTGCCCTCGGCAACTGTTCAGTATTCTCGGGGGGAGCAATCTTCCACACGGGGTCTCTACAAATTGCCGACGCCAGTTTCGTGGCAAACATGGTTGGGGTAGAAGGCCCTGCTATCATCAGCATTGGGACGATCGAAGAGGTATCTAACGTTTCTTTCTCGGAAAACTCGTTCTACTGCCGGGCGTTTTCGTACGGACTCGTCATTAGAAACAAGGCAAGTGAAGCGCATTCAATTTAGTCCAAACCTACGATCTGCTCCATATCAAACCTAACATAGTATACACAAGCCAAACTCCGGTATTCTACGTACATGGTCGAACAGGTACATATACCGGTTGATACTCGGGAACTGGTGATTTGTACACAAACTTGTTGATAGTCGGGGAATGTTCTTAAGATGCTATTTCAATTTACACGGGGTATCAGCAATATATATCGCAAGGTGGGGGATAAGTTCAATCAAACGGCCGATGGGGCTCGAGAGAACTTTCATCGATGCTAGTGTTCGTTGTTTACTGAGTAAAACGTTCGTTTTTTCCTTCTCGCCACATTTTCATCCTAGGTATATGGAAACCGGCTGGTATAAATGTTACCCAAACATTGTTTACTGGCTGCTATGAAAATGTTAACGTCCCTGCTGTTTGTGTATTCCAGGACGACTTCTGCGATACCTGCTTTGACGAGGTATGTGCGCGATGTTCTACCGGGCACCTCGGCGACACAGAGTTCAACCGCGTTCGAACTAACGGTATGCCAGTTTGTAAAGAGCCGCCCGCTGGCGCCATCGCTGAGTCAAGCGGCACCACTGTCGCGACTCTCAGCCTGGAGAAAGGTTACTATCGTACATCAAACCAGAGTCACATCATTCTCAAGTGCTACCAAACGGGTGCCTGCCTTGGTGGCAACGACTCGGCGAATTACTGTGCGCCTGGTTACACCGGCCCATGTGAGACCACAACTAACTGTATTTGCCACGTCAAACGAAATTAAGTATCTCACCCCATATCCCGTGCACGTAACAGCGCCCGTTTGGCCGGATACAATTGAAACAGCCAGGAGAAGGGTTCTGTATGCGTATATCCGTCAAGGACGCTGTTTCAAGAACAGATGAGGTCAACCCTGGTTAGTAAGACCTATTGGTAAAAGCCGAGCCTCCTACCTTTCGACTGCCCTGCAGTTGGTCGTTGCCGTAAACATAAGTTTGAGCACGGCGCATTTATCCCCCGCCCACACGTTGCTTGCAGACTGTGCGGTTTGCGTCGACGGTTATACGCCAGGAACCGGTTACAGCTGCCGTGAATGCTCGAGAGATGCGAAGCGATCGGCGGTCGGGCTTTCAGTGGCCGTTAGTGTCATTGTTCTGATTCTGGCGGTTCTTCTATTCGCTCGTCTGGGGTGTGTTGTTCAAGATGCTACCGGGGGTAACACGGGGGGAGCGCGACGCTCATGGGTGCGAAGGTGTTGGTCTTGCCGAGGCTGCATCGTCAATGTGCTACCACTGAGGGCCATTAAAATTGTGGTCACCGTCTGGCAGATCATTTCGCAGGTATGCCAATACTGGGCTACAGATCTTGACACGTTATGCTTGTTTCATATGATTGGCCGACGACAGCCCACTGGCGTATCGTGTGTGATATCATGTTGTCCCACATTGGTCTCGCTCTGCGGAATACTAGCCATTGCATTTTCCGTTTCATCGATATATCGGACTTGATTGCTCGCGGTGTTCTAAACTGCAGCCGGTCAAAAGGTTTCGTGCTTGTATTTTCAGTCGAACTCGTAGGACTGGCAAGTCGAATATACCAAAGCAAACGTCGATTATCTTTTTCAACAAGATCATTCGGAAATTGGTGTGCCTGAATATGCCCATGAAAACATAGTAGGGTGTTGAAATTAACGAGTTCGCAGGCAACATGCGAAAACGCGACGTTGTATTTGAGTTGATAACGTGATAGTTCACGCTGAGAGCACAGCGATCGGCGTCCACAGTGAAAAGGTTGACGTCGTTAGTTCATGCACCAGACGCAGATAATGACCTTTTATATGCATGTAATTGGGTAGAAGGTGGGTTTGCGCGTTGTAGTGGTTTTGGCGCCATGTAAACACAGTGTGAGGCGTTGACCCAGTTGCTCCTTCCTCGTGCCTTGCATATTTTTTCCACTGTTCATCATACGTCCCCCATCAGTTCGGCACTATCGCAGGACACGTGTACCCGGAGCTTTACACTGCATTGGTATCCAAGCTGACCGCGTTCAACCTTGACGTGAACTTCGCTTTGGCGTACTCGTGTCTTGTCACCACCGACTTCTACCACCACCTTGTCGCCGCCACGATTGTTCCACTTGTGGCGCTCGTCATGCTGGGGGGAAGCTATACGGCCGCCAACAAGCGAAACGACAGAACCGAGTCCGCCAAGCGTCTAGTGCAGCACAACCACCAGTCTACTCTGGTATACTTCGCTTTTTTCGTTTACTCTCCAGTTTCGTACAAGATATTCCAGACCTTTGCCTGCGACGAGTTAGATGACGGGAATAGCTACCTGCGGGCGGATTACAGCCTTAGCTGCCTGACACCCCGTCACAGCTGGTATAAGGCTTATGCCCTCGTTATGGTGGCTATTTACCCTGTTGGCATAGCTGCTGTGTTTGCATGTCTGCTCGGTCGCTACAGACACGACCTCGTTAGGTCAGACCGGGACACACTAGTGCATCTTCAGCCGTTGAACGGTATATGGGGTGCGTACAGGCCGTCTAGGTTCTACTACGAAGTAGTAGAGTGCGGCCGCCGGATTTCTCTGACCAGCATTGCAGCGTTCGTTCCTGCGAATAGCGTAGCACAACTCGCCATTGTTCTCATATTTGCGGTGGTCTTCGTGTTCATTTCGGAGGCAATATCCCCTTTCGCGAAGAGCGCCGACATGAACTTATACCGTTGGGGTAATGGCATCGTTGTGGCGAGCATGTACGTAGCCTTCCTTATGAGGATTGACGTTGGCCACGACAACACACCGGCTCTCTTGACGTTCTCGGGCGTGCTAATTGCCGCCAACAGTTTCATGGTTGTCACGGTGTTGCTTCAGACAGCTCTTTTGGCGAAAGAATGGCGTAAGGTCAGAAACTCGGTCATCGCATTTGACACGCCCACCGGCCGTGCACCTTGAGTTTGTGCGACAGCCTTAAGATGGCCAAAAACAAATGGAAGAAGCTGATACCGGAGTACATGGAGCAATGTCTGTGTCCAGATATTCTACAAAGCGACTGAAACCCATCGAGGCACCGACACGAGCCTGTACGTCTTCGTCCTTCAAAGAACGAGGGCGATGCTACGCGGTGGATAAGACACATGACGAGGAGGGGGGAGGGGGATAATGAGGGACACTACTCTGGTAGGGAGTGTTGCATCTGTTCATCAGTACGTTAGGCGCTTAGACAAGAAACGTTCCGCAATGGAGACGGTGTGCGGTTCTTTCAGTAATCACCCTTTCATTCCTTGTCTCAATTGCGAATATATATGATCTTGTCGTAGTACCTGGTAATCGTAATTGCGTTCGATGGTAAAAACCTCAACACCTTAGCAACACCTTAGAGGCTCACAGCGGCCGATTGTGGCCGATGGACATGAAGTATAACCGTGTCTTGCCGCCTACCACACAAACGAGTGCTGAACGTTGAGCCTGTATCCAGGACATACACAGTAATGGGTGGTGTACAACACAAATTTGTGGCTTTGTGCCAGGTATAGTTCAGTTTTATATTGGTAGTTTGGGCAACCCAGATGAAGTACGGCTTGTGTTAGTCCGCCCGCACTTTCATTTGTTACCGAATGAGCTTCAAGATACTTCAGTAAAGAGTTTCACTATCTCGAAACGCCTGCAGTCATGCATGTAGTGAGCAGCGGAGTTACCGTGTTAACTGACTCACCCTGTGTGGGTGGCGTACCTCAAACGTAAACGATCGTATCATTAAGCTAGAGACAACGCATAGGGGTAGATGTAGGTGGTGTGCTTGTGTGCGGACAATTCAATCGGATTTCCTGGTGTTTCTAAGTAGGTTTACGTTAATGGTCTGAGGTGCTGGGTATTTGTTTTGGAATGCTTGTGGAGATTCATTTCGTGCGACGAGTGTAATTGTTGTTGAGTGGGATGTTTACCACGATGCGGCCGTAATCACGTGGCTAGCCCGCTTTGAGGCTTTGGGTATTGAGAATATTCGGCTCATGCATGCTATGTATGTCTGGTGCAGATAATAAGTTTTGTTACGGACCATGAAAGCGCTTTTGGGGGGTCGAATAGAGGTCTGGAGATCCGTGATACAACGGTTCTGCGTCGACTAACATCTGGATCATTCATATCAATGCGGAATGTCACGTGGGACACGAACGGGTATACCATTGCAAATAGACATAACTCGTGTGGATACCATTTCTGACGCACCGTATGATATGGAGTACCATTTTCGTGGGTTGAGGTAGGCCACATACTGGCTATATTTGAATCTTCAACCTAGTTGAGGACGATCAGGGAAGGTCTAGTTTTTTTTAGTTTAGGGGTTCAAAGCAATGCCCGTTCCGTGAGCGCAATGCGAAAAACCGTTTCCTCATGACTTCGTGACAAACGTTAGATACTCTACTCTGTGCTCGGCAGACAGACAGACTATTTTGTAAGGGTTCGGTCGATTAGGACTTTGTAGTGGGTTGTAGTTTTCACGGTATCGCAATTCGTACCATAGATGTTCGACATTGTGTTTTGCGTTCAACAAACAGGAGGGATCTTGAGTGTCGGGTACGTGATAAGAGAGAGGGATATTGGGGTTGCGTTTCCAGATCGCCATGTTGGACATTTTTTTGTATTTGTAGATATCAAATTGGCGATACTTTAGATATGCAACTCTGGGGCGACCCGCGGGTAGTATGTACTTCGCTGCTATGAATCGCTTCTATCGGGTGCATGTTGTCGACGGGTAGTTCGAGGGAGCTCACCTACCGTCGGCAGTGAAGCGTGTTTAGTTTCCCACTAAACAGCGACATACGAAGGCGTTGAAAGTCACCACAAAAGTGTGATGGAAGTTTAACTCATTTCATGTTCACAGTTACTACCTCTTAATGCTGTGCAGTCATTCGGTTGGTTGGAAAGGAGGGGGGGCGAGAGGGTGGCGATTGCCAGAATATGATGGGCGTCCAGTAAGGTTACCACGCTTTCAGGATATGCCGCTGGTCTAGATTAATGGAGTCGGATCTTTTAGGTCCCGGTTCATTTTTTCACACGGCTAAATCTAACCATTCAGCGTCAACCGTACCTCACCACCGAGTCTCACCCGGTGGTCTGGTGGTAAACCTGCTCAGGTGTAACACTACAATGATTGAAATGATGGGTTCGAGTCTTTGTATAAGACTGGTTAGTGTACCTGCCAAATGTCGAGCGCCCCAATAAGAGAGTGGGTAGGCACATTTCGTCTAGCTATAAAAAAGCAAGGTGCGAATCATGCATAGTGGGGACGAGGGCTGTGAGGCGCATAATCTCGGGTCTGGGTTACAACTAGCCAGGGAGAAAAAGAGCGAATACAAAAATACGGGATATATATTAAAATTCAAAACCAAGAGCGCTCTTTAACTCAAACACAGCAGGTTGTTGTTTTTGTATACTCCCTCGGGATACATGGAACGGAGGGGCTGCTACAATTCAACTATGCCTTGTTTTATTCGTATGCGTGCTTCGTTCGGTCGTTATGTAGGATACAGCACGAGGGCCAATACTATGAGGTGGACCGATACGTACTAAGGCTTGCTTAAACCAACACATCGGACTCGTTCAACAAGGTGTTGCGCATTGTTTTTCAAGGTTTTACCCACACCTACTGGTCGATTGTACTTTAATGTTTTGCGTAGCTGCCGACTTTCTACTAGGATAAGTTGTGTCTAGGTCGAGACTCAGTTATACTGGTAGGGTACTTGGGTTGCCGTTTCATCTTGGCAATTCGAATGGTGCAAATTGATATTCGTTGTTTGGCGTTTCAATTTGTGATGGGTTCTTCGGTACCGGTCGTATCTCGCACATAGTAGGGGCGGTGTTTCTTGGACTCCGATGGCTGGGACGCTTCTTTAATCGTGGATTTGCGGTTTATGATTGGTGATGAGCAACTGTGGTTATGAGTAATGTGTTTTCCTTTATACAGCCTTGATGTAGTGGCTTGTCTGACTTCGAGTTTTCCCTGTGATAGCAATGATACCACTCACGTGGGATGTATGCTTGCCCGTTATAATAATGTCACGACCGTGGGGCTGATGCAATGTTGGGGCCTGTGATGATTGCGATACGGCCCATGCAGGTGTCGATGAAGCACGAGTAGTCGTTTGCAGATCTTTGGTCCAACGCTCCTAATCGAACCCCTCTTCTCCTCTTCCGCCACAAAGTAGTGTACATTGCAGACTGAAAGGAAAAAATGCATAACCACGATAGATGGAAATTGTAGACGACACATTGTTGGTGATTTTGCTGCTGTAACATCAATCGTTGGAGTAACATTTCTTGAGGATTGGGTAGGATGCATACTGATATGCTATGAGAATCAATAGGTTCTAAGGTAGTACATGATTGATCTATCGATGCCGTCGGCGCGATACGATACGCCGATTTATACTATAGGGAATATACATCTGAATACTGAATGATCTAGGTTGGTGTGTTTTGGGGTTTCTGATTTGAGGTTCAGTTTAGTTTTGTAGTTCACGTTGTCGTAGTGGATCTTGGGGTCATCATGTAATCGCCATCCCCTTACTGGTAGTATGTCAGCGATATATATAACGTGTATTATGCTATGTTTCGATTCGAGTAGTCATATAGGAGAAACGTGTTAACGTTCTGCTGCGGGGGGGAGCTGACAGCCAGGGGGGCGACGTTATCGGGTGGTAATCTATCTCCGTAAAAATCGCAGTTTATTGTTTGTTTCGTCGGGGATTTTACCATCAAACCTTTGTTTGTTGGACGTTTCCCTTTCGGCAGGTACTGTGGCTACGTACGTATGGACGGTCAATGGAAAATTTGAAATGGAGGGGTTTTGTGCTCGAGACGTCGTCTGGATTGTCAACGTTCAATATCCTATTCGAGACTTGACCTTTGAACTTCTAGTTATGACGTGGTTTTCATTGTCTGTCGTATTTCGCACTGAGTCGAGGGCTTGTTCATTCGGCGTTGCGGTTGACGGTACTAGTCTACTTAGATGGTGACGGTTGTTTCAAGGGACGAGAAATGTGTTTGCGGCTGACGTGGTTTCGGAAGAGACTCCAGTCCAGTGGCTGGTCCGGGTAGGGGTAGTCCGAAACGACGAAGACACAAGAACGACTTCTATAAGGGGATCCGTGAGGATTACGATACGGTTAATATAAGATGTTTGCAACCTTGTGATAACAATGACACATGTATATTAAGTGCGCATGATACGTGTGATGGTGATGATACGGCACATGCATGTGTGTGGAGTGTACGTGGCGGTCTGGAGGTCGGAGATATATGGGTATTGCTCTAAGCACTAGTTATACTTCACGATAAAGCGTCATGTCACCGTAACATGAGGGACAACGCATGGCACTACGTCATCCATAGTTCGAATCAGATTAATTTTGCCTTCGGGCAATGTGCAAGGCATAATATATGCATTCCTAGTGAAAACGCACAATATTGCAAAAACTAAATGATTTTTTGACACGATACTGCCGTTTTCCCGGGCGGTGCCGAGCCCGGCAACGTTTGTAGTCGCCAGTAGTGTGCGGTGGCCTCTCAGAAGCAGCTCTGTTTTGTGCCCCATAGCCCATAGCACAGCAAATGATTGAGCTCGAAGAAGCTTCTTCGTAACCACTGAGTTGGCGAGGTCGCGAGACACGACACTAGTCGAGCTCCGCTAGCTTGGTGCAGCTGCGAAGAAAGTAGTAGAAACACGACGGTGCTGTGCCTGGGCAGTGGCAAGCCCGATAGCTTCTGTAATCGCCAGTGGTGTGAGGCGACCTCTCAAACAAAGCTGTATCTTCTGCCCCACGCACGGCGAATTCGTTGAGCTCAAAGCGAGCATTTCCATAATCACCGAGTCCGCTAGAACACCCACAAACAAGACACGATCAGTACTAGTCGTTTGCGTTGGCGACGGCATGAGAAGTAGGAGCAAGGTGCAGCTGAGTTTCAGCGGTTGTGAGCGTGGTAGCTGCTGCATTTGCTTGCGCTGTGTGTTGCTGATATTTGCGTCGCGGTGTTTCAAAAGGCAAACACACAGAGGGACGCCGATCGGGCCACTCGCCACTGGACACTAAACTGCAGTTGGTTCTTAAGGCCAGAACAAACGAAACAAATCCAACATCTTTGAAATAATTCAAAGCTTTGGCAATCACAAAAAAACAAAGTACCAAACAAACAGCGACGACATGGGCCGCAATCGCATTTGGCAAACAATTCCAAGCTAAATAACAATATCTTGAATTGGTTTGGACAGGGGAAACCCTGTAGTATCCAACCAGTGTATCCAGTTCGCCAACATGTCTCTAGTTCAATACTTGTATCGTAGAGATTGATCAATGGTGCCAGCCTCGCTGCTCGGAACCGTAGCCGCACCGGCTCACAAGAATCACAGCTGTCAGCCTGATATCATACCGTTTCGGCGGCAAATAACGCACTTTCCCACATGGACAGGTATTCACACGTGGTATTTGTCGACTGCCTACCTATACTACAGTAGTTAATGTACCATGTGCTGCGCCATTTAAACGACACACCGATAGCTCATTCGTCAAACATAGTCGATCATCACTACACTTCTCCAGTTTAGTGCGTCGTCGTTTGATCCTTCCACTGTATCCCCCGCATTCAACGTGACGGTGCGTATACATAAGCACCTGCTTCGTCACCCTCAACCCAGATATAGCAGGGCGGGGGGGCTGCAAAAATCTCCAAACCACCGCGAGGTGGACCAGCGGCAAAGGAGTACACGTGCTCTGCGTATTATTGAAAATTTAAACGCAATACGTCTTCGCTTCCCGTTGTTGTGTAGGCCTTCAGCACAACGCGGTGATCGACACTATTTTCTGGCGGACATACTATACCAAACTGACTTTATAGAAGTATACCCATTCCGCGTTTACTGCAATGCTCCACACAAACCACGTACTGTAATAACATATGATGCCTTTTCTCGATTTGGTTTGCGTCGTGTTGATTGTTGCTGTATTAACACAAGACCTCCCGTGAGATCCCGCGCATGGTGGGGTAAACACGAGCTTGAATCGGAAATCCGGCGGATTAGGATAGCATCCCATCGGAACCCAAGACGTCTCAGATGTTTCCCATGAAGTTGTCATGGAATCCCAAAGGACCCGGTAAAGCGTATTGCGGGAAATTCTGCATCATTAATCCAAAGCTCATTGGTACGACGTTTTGCATGGTAACTCACGGGGTCTCATGGGGACACATCCGAACCGATTTGAAATAAGAAACACATGAATTCCACTGTTTGAATCTACTGTAAGCTTCCTTTAATTTGCACAATTATTGCTTGAGGGGGACACCTGCGGAGGCTGTGACCTCTTTCTATACAGCACGATCCCACGCGAGTTTAGCCGTATCCTATGCTACTTTCCCGCGGGAAGCCAAACAAAATCCTAACGGTTGCTAAGGGAAACGATGAGGTCCCATTGGGGGTTACAGGGGGGGTTTCACGTGAAAACAATCCCACGGAATTGTAATACGTTCTCGTGAGTTCACGCAGAACGCCGCGTGAGACCATGAAAAAAAACCCACGCACTTCCCGTGGGTCCCGATTCAAATCCCACGTTATCACATGGGATCCAGTGGGATCCCGTAGGGACGTCCCTCCGAAGCACTGAGTACCTAATGGAATCCAACCAAAGTTCCCAAGAGACCCCGCTGAGTTCCGGGCATCCTCCGCTTGATGGATCGGTGATCTATGTGACGCATAATAGGGTAGAGGAACACCACGGTTTTGTTTACCCGCCTCAGGCGAGGAGCATTATACCATTGGTAAGTCAACCAAAAACTGGTTTTAGACGAACCTAAACCCGCTACTACTGTATAGATAGATTAACAATCCCATGGCATAAGTGTATACTGGAATGAAAGGCAACACACGAATGAACTTCCGACGATGTAGGGTTAAGGAGGACCGGGTATTCAAAACTCGTTTCAGTCAAAAAGGGCCACCTCTATCGTAGTACGCGTCATCTGAAACTTTCACCACCCCCCCCCCCCCCCCCCCCCCCCCCCCCAACACCTCCAGCGACCCCACCCCCACCCCCGGCATTGTAGGGATGCGAGGGTCTATGGTCATACGACTACGGCCATCCATGAATATCGAACACCCCCCCCCCCCCCCAGACAATAAATACAAAAACGGGATCTTGTCATGCGGCCCGTTTGAATGTCGCCTAGATTGCCATGCGTTCCCATGCGTTCCCAAGGATACCCATTTTGTTTTCATTGGGTTCCGACGGGGTCCCACAGGTCCCTATAAGTTTCTACGGGTTTCCATGGGTTCCCGCGAGCCCAGGTAGGCCCCGCGAAAATCCCAGATCTTCCCGCAGAAAGACATAGACAGTTTCCCCGAGGTACCTGGTTTATGGATGGGAGTCCTTCGGGCCCCACGAGTTTTATAGAGCGTTCCCGCAAGCTGCCTTCCGGATTCCCGTGGGTAGTAGGATCTCATGAAAGCCAATTGAAGTTTAACTGTTGTAGGTTCCCAATTGAACCGAAACATAATTTGTGGCAGCCTTGTGAGGTGCGCGGCTGAAGGTTGCGGACATGCTGCTAGGGAATGAGGCAGACAATGGTCCAGTGAGAGAGCACCGTTGCGACAAGCTGGTGCTCACTCATTGGCAGGGGTCGTTAAAGGTACCATCGACCGAACGTGCAAGGGGCTGGACTATGACGTCATGGCACAAGACTACGTAGGGTGAGGTGCTAAAGCGATCAATGGGAAGGTATCAAAGTCCTAACCAAGAGGTGTGGACTATCAAAAGACCTAACCTAGCCGAGACGCACGGACAAGCAAAGCACTAACCAAGAGATATGTAATATGAAACCCAACTGTCAAAGTCCCAGCCAAGACGTATGGGATATTAATGTCCTAACCAAGACGTGTGGAAGCGGAGGGAGTGCAGAGTGGTAGTAGCGAATACCGACGCGAGTCATCCCACGGTAGGGGCGCAGCAGACTTTTCTGAGCTCCTCGCATGAGGAGCTCAATATCTCACCCGAAACATGCCTTCGGAAACATTCGCTCGAGCAGCCCGACCCGAACCTTCCAATGCGGATACTATAATGCCAGTAAAATAATAATAGTATCCGGTGGTTACTTACTCACGTGAGGAGCACAACCGGTCAGAAAATATCGAGCCTAAAAGGGGTACCCCTAGCGTGGGATTGCTCACGCATGTTTTGTTTACATGATCGACTCGCCCGTAAGAAGCAAGCGAGGCTGATGGTGACTGGGTGATGGATAACTAACGGGCAGGAAGGGTAGGGTATTGTCCTCAAGATGGTAGCGAGATCTTGGTAGAGGGTAAACATCGCGAGTACAGTCGGTGGCTATTCTGCTGCGGGTGCGAACGATCAAGAATAAGAAGGGCTGAAAGCATGTTTGACAAGGCCCTTTGTGAACAGAGTACAGAGTTCGTGACCGTAATAGGTACCGGAGATACAGAGTTAATAAAAGGATACCATAGACAGCCAGGCCACGGGAAAAGACGTGTAGGGGGGTAGTGGAAGGATGTGAGAGGGCGAAGGATGCTTCTTGCCTCCCGTTAACGTTCAGAAATTGGATAGATATTATTCATGTATACGAGCCGTACATCTACACTGTTGCTACGTAGGTCGGTGATAGAATACAATAGTCAAGCTCTAAACGTATTTTCGTTAATTTCAACTTCAGGGAAAACTGTTCGCACAACAGTTTTCGAGCAGCACGGTAACTTGCTCATCAGTACAAACGGTAAGTTCGTATAGCTGAACGACCGGTATCGTCTGCATAGCTTTGCGACGCCGCATGCATGGGGACGGGAGGATGCCTTCGCCGTTCCCACGTCCAAAACATATATTCAACTAGCAGCTCGACACCGTTGGTGACATGATACGAAAAACGGCTACAGTTGTTTTGTTCACACCGCTGACGGCTGCTGACCGGTAACCTGTTGTCTGCACACACACGAATCGTACGGGAGAAATGAAACTGCCGCGAACACAGTTCAATATCATTCGATACGTACTATACGCCAGCGTAAACCCAAACACAAATAGGCACCACTGACGGTAGCATAAGGGGCAAGGTGGAGTGCGGCGGGCCCTTGTCGGTGGGCACACCTCCGCCACTTCGACAGAAACCTAGGCGAACTCTGCTTGAACCTACGCACAGTTGCGTTGGAACATCACGTATATGTCGACGACCACGTTTTGTACGCAGGGCTCAGCAAGTGCGTGCTCTGCTGTCCATGCAACTGCCGTTACTGCTCGACAGCGGTATTCGTCGATGATGTATTCGACAGCCATTGACCCGCGCCCAACAAACACTGTCCCGATGCCCTCCCTCCGCAGTCAAAGTACGGGCCTGTTATTTCCAGGGACACCCGACTAACCGCGCCCCGTGAGCAGCGTGCATCTTCCCTGCCCAAGACGCCATGCTACACATCCTTTCGTCCCAGGGGCAACCGTTTTCGTGAGTCCACTGGAGGACCTGGAAATGCTCCCCCAAGCAGTCAAGTGACGTTTCGCCTCGTCCCAGGTGCAGCCGTTCGAACGTGTCAACTGAACAATGCCCAGGTAACCTCCACAAGCACCGCTGACGCATGTGTCTTCGTCCCGACAACAGCGGTTCAAACCGGCCAACTCAAGAACGTCCAGGTGCCCTCTCTAAGCAGTATATCAGCATGTGTGCTTGTTACAAGGACAGCCGTTCGCATGGGCCCACTGAAGAACATCTCGATGACCCCACGTTGCCGCATTATCGCATGTCGCCTCGTCCCAGGGGCAGCCTTTGGCCCGCAACCACTCTAGGACACGAAGGTTTCCGGAACTAGCGGCCTCACTGCACGTATCCTCGCCCCAAGGGCAGCCGACAGATCGCGCCCACTGAAGAACGCCCAGATGGCCTGACTTAGCCGCTGCTGTACACGTTCTCTTGTCCCAGGGACACCCATTTTCGTGGGCCCACTTGAGGAGTTCGAGGTGCCCTCCGGCAGCAGCTTGAACACATGTCACCTCGTCCCAGGGGCAGCCGTCAGCGCGCAGCCATTGGAGCATGGGAAGGTGTCCTGAACAAGCGGCCACACTGCATGTATCATCCCTCAAGGGGCAGCCGGCCAGTCGTGCCCACTGAAGAACACACAGATGGCCTGCCTTAGCTGCTGCAGTACAAGTCCTCTCGTCCCACGGACAGCCGCGGTGGCGTGCCCACTGCAGGACTTCTAAGTGACCCCCCGCGGCGGCATTGTAGCATGTTTCACGATCCCAAGGGCATTTCCTTGCACGAGCCCACTTTAGAACGCCCAAGTGCCCCCCTTCAGCCGCTTTAGCGCATGTCGATTTGTCCCATGGGCAGCCGTTAGCGCGCAACCACTTTAGCAACGTCAAATGCCCCCCACGAGCAGCTCCATTACATGTTTCACGCCCCCATCGGCAACCGCATGACCTCAACCACTTAATCAAGGCGATATGCCCTCCGAGCGCAGCTCTAGAGCAAGTATCTTCGTTGACGGTGCAGCGGTTGGCGTGCGCCCACTGGAGAGCCATCATATGTCCTGCACCAGCAGCCACATGACAAGTATCCTTCTCGAAGGGGCAGCCGTACGCCCGCGCCCATGTCATTATGTCAACGTGCCCTCCCTTCGCAGCCATACGATACAGCCCGTCAGGCCAGGGGCAGCCATACGCTCGGGCACATTGCAGTAGATCCAGCCGGCCAAGACGTGTGGCCGCCGCGCACACTGACTCTCCCTGATCCAGGCCGCTTCTGAAGCTTTGGGCCAGCTGAGGCACAGTCGTGTGGGCCGCAACGGCACGGGTGAGTTTGGGACGCTGCCCCCACGCCTCCTTCCAGGCAGTGGACACAGACGCAAAAAACAGGTGTTGCAAGTCATCGACGAACTCGGCCAAGTTGAGGATAACATCGGGATTTGTTGCCAGCGGGTGGACCATGGGTGCTGCGTAGTATACCTGTTTCGTTCAGGGGTAGAGGTGGTGGGTCGTTCGCTGATTAGCAAGATAGTGACCTTCTCTCGCACATACATACAGCAGCAACAAATGCATCTATTCGTACTGAGGGGATAACGTGTATCATCCATCTACAGCAGTGGCCTTGCATTGAGATATCATTAGGGCCTTGCTGCATGTTTAAGTGTGCATCGCTGTTACAAATGGTATGTGCTTGCCGATATTCAGAGCGCAGATGGTGAAACGCTGTGTTGCAAATTAACGATGCGCTTTGCGGAGCCTACTGTAGCAGAGGAGGTATATATGTACTTGTGGTAGCAGAAAACACATCGGTATTCATGCGTTCACCGCCTTAATCGGCGACCAGACGTATCAACTCAGGGACCCAGTTCCTTTTTGGTTATCGTTGCGGTATACGTCACATATCCCTTATACTGGAGTATTTACTGCAACATAATGCATTGACAATTTCAGACAATGAAACCAAAACATACTTTGTCTGCTGTCCCTTATCCACCGTTGAAAATACTGTCGTCTCACAGTACCGCGTCACCATGACCAAGGCCGAAAACAAATGACAGACCATGGACGGAAACGTCAAAAACAGAGTGTCCAAGAGGAATACACAACTTCGATAAGCACCCAAAACGGCACACATCAAACGAAAAACGGTATACACTACTCTGTCGTATTATGTTATACGAGTTTCAGAAAGTCTGCTTGTGAACCCGGGAAGCATTGATTGCTCCATTTGCCTTGGTGTACCGCAGTTCCGTGGTAACGTGTCCTGCGGCTCGTCGAATACTGCTTGCAGATGAAAAACGTATATGGAAACATATTATGGACTCTCTGGTGAAGGTCAGGGGGGGGGTGTCAATCAACGCTGCCCCCCGCCAACAGCGATGCATACCATTGATACTTTCTGTGGCCATTGTCGGGCTCCTTTCCGGGGCATATTATGACTGTCCCATGGGGTACCGGCTGGATCCAAATGGAAATCCTAGGAGACTCCCATGTGGGCCCATCGATCACTCGGTGAAGTAAATCAATGGTTGACCCGCACCCATGGTTGATCCATGGTCGGGCCATGGGTAACAAATGAGTAACCCTTGGCCGACCCATAGGTAGCACTATACAGCACATTATTTGGGATCCATGTGTACGCTATATATTCCAACGGTAAAACCAAGGGCTGCCCATGATTTGCCCGTGGGTCGGCCGTGGGTTCGCAGCGCAGGCAAATAAGTCGTCCACCAGCCACCAATACCGTGGTAGGTAAAATGCGTGTTTGCCATGAGATTATCACAAGGTTTCAAGTTTTGCATCATATATCACCCATGGGGCTCCCGTGGCTCTGGCCCATCTGTTTTTCATGTGTGGCCTATGTGTTTCCCGCAGATCATCTCTGTGTTTACCTAGAGTACCGGTCCCCGAATATGCCATATATCTCTCATAGGTGGATATTGTGTTGGCCCACCGGTCGCCCACGCGTCGGCCACAGGCCAGACGGGTGACCCACGGGTGATCCACGGGTGACTCATTTGCAAAACCAGATAAAGAGCTGATGATCAACCCACGACCAACTTGTCAAAAACGAATCAATGGATGCAATGGCTGACTCACGGGTAGCTGACTCACGGGTACCTTGTCTGTGACACATGCGTGACACATGAGCGACCCATGGGTGACGTAGACGTGTCTCAAGCACCCATAAGACATCCATGATAGGTGGCCCATGAAGTAGCCACATATACCAACGATAGACCCATGGGTCGCCCTTGTGTAATAGTGCTGACTCGCGGGCTCACGGTTCAGGCGCACGGATCACCCATGAGTCTGTTATGTTCTTGTTATATATTGGCCGCGGGATATCCATGGGCTTTTAATTCTGGCGCGTGGGTACTGGACAGGTCTCCTTTGGGTCTACCATTGGTCTCCCATGGGTCTGGCCCATGGGTCTTCCATAGGTCTTTCGTGGGACTTTCATGGGCGCTCCGTAGGTCACCCGTGGCTTCACGGGTAGTACTGGCCCATGCGTCGCGCATGGGACCCTCAAGGGCTATAATCGTGGCGCCGAACAAAAGGTCAGCTGTGCGTCCGCCATGGGTCTGGTGGATCTTCAGAGAAACGATAAAGGGCATACATCGCCTGCAACGTCCAGGAGGAGTTGTCCATTTGCACTGGAAAGACCTGCAGATATATGTTTTGTATAGCTTTCCTTCTCTCGAATGAAAGATGCGAGATAGAAAATATGTTATGTGAAACACTGATGAAAAGACGGCGACACATCGTATTGGGCACTACATACCATCATATTAAGATGAAGCAACTGCTACCTCTCGATACGGTGGCAAAGTATCCACAATGAAAATGCCACAACCAGCTGCCTTGCCCAAGGCCCTTACAGTACATATGCTGAACCCAAAAATATACCTCGTTATTTTGTATTATAAATGCTCGCGAAGCGAGGCAAACCCAATCCTGCACTAACATGAAGGGAGAATACAAGGCGAGGGCCGGCCTGTATCGGTTTTTGCAGCTGGCAAGAGCTGGCAGGTCGCTGGTGCTGTCGGTGCGGTATGAACAGTGAAACGCTTCGAGTAAAACGCCTTGTCAAACATTATGAACCCCTCAAGTTCCAATTTGAATTTGCCACAGGGGGGTCTCTGCAAACTTCATATCAGGCACCAGTACGATGTACCTGGTACTGGTATATGCATGTGAATGTTTATCTGAAAATCGGAGCGGTCGGCGACAGACACATGTAATCCGTTGTGCAGGCAGACAAA
Organism: Saccharina japonica; assembly: GCA_008828725.1. Taxonomy (NCBI): domain Eukaryota; class Phaeophyceae; order Laminariales; family Laminariaceae; genus Saccharina; species Saccharina japonica. The sequence continues at coordinate 290,769 of MEHQ01002696.1, read as the reverse complement.
GAGTTAGCATGTGTGAGGTTAAGGGTTGTTCACCCGCTGCAAATAGTCCCTCGAGCCACTTAGCCCTTCCCCCCAAAGCCCATGACGATCGTCTCTATACCTTGATTACGTCGCAGCTTTGAGTATATCTGCTGCTGTATGCACGGCCTCGGTGCAACTACACAGTGCCACAGCGTCGCAGCGGCAGTCACACTGGCCATAGGTTCAGGGTCGCCAGTCATTTCTCTTGTGTCGCTGGTGATGCGTCACATCCTGCAGCCAGTACGGACGCTTAAGGATGAGCTATACCCACCGCAGCTTAGGCAGGAACGCTAAACGTCGAGGCTCACCAAGGGCCGGAAGATACACAAGAAATGTCTTGTGAGCGTTTATAGGAAGTTCGGAGGAATGTTGTATCGTCGCGCACGCACGTACAAGGTACGTACAATACCCTTATAAGGCTCGCGAGGACATACTCGCGACTACACGAGGTATTTGTTACTTATTATGAATCGCGAGCACCCGTATGTCGGCTGTGCCAGAACTCGCATGTAAAGTGGAACAACACAGTAACGAGTATGGTATCGATTCCGGTATCTGTCCGCTTTTGAAAAGCCCAGCCTCCAGAATAACCCAAGGCACCCTTCGCTCGCAAGCGAATGAAGCGACGTAAGACTCGGGAGTGCTTAATCATTTCAGCTCTTGGTACTCTGGAAACTCGCGAGTACTCGGTAATTTCAGCTTTTGTACTCCAGCTACTCGATAGTTCAAAATGTCATTTCCGCGTTCGGTACCCCCCATATGGATTCGCGAGTACTCAGTCAGTTCAGCGTTTGGTACGTCAGGCACTCGCGAGTAATCAGTCATTTCAGTGTTTGGTACCCCAGGTACTGGTGGGTACTCACCCATCTCATATTGTTTTGTTGCTCCAGGTACTCGCGAGTACAGCTTTACGAGTAGCTACTCAAGGGACTCGCGAGTACTGAGTTGTTTCAGCTTTTGCTACTCCAGAGATTGAGTCAATCTACAATAATACTGGAGCCCCCGAGTCATTTGTGACGCACCAATGACTGGTGGTACTTGTATCCCGACACACTTTCTTTGCAAACTGACATTCCATCAACTTCTGCAGTTTCACATTTAGTTTACCAAACACGCCACTGCAGGTTGTATCGGTGTGTGCGAAACAACTAATACGTCACTGGAACTGGCGTGCAGCCTACTCTGCACGCGGGGTGTATCTAACACCACTTTTCTGGGGGAAAGAGCTGCGGGATGCAACCCAACGATGTACTTTACCACTGTGAAGTTTTAGATACAGTGCACAGGATACCATATCCCACTCTAAGGTGAAAAAGTGGCATTTTCTTACAATAGAGGTCCGCGATGAAAATGCGGAACAACAGAGGAGATGGCCCACGAGAAAGACGCTGTGCCAAAAGCACAAGATACCCTCTCTCTTTTCCGGGGTAAAACCAATGTTGCACTTGCCTGAGGGTAGAGCACAAGACCGGAACCGGCGTCTTGGTTGTGTGTGTGCAACTGCAGCTGGGCTGGGGGTGTGCGTGGCTTCTCTGGCGGCCGCTGTGATACAGTGCACGACGCCCACTATATGATGAAAACGCCTCCACCATCACTGTGAACTCCACCACCTAAATTCGTTACACAGCAGATAAGTTCGTCGACCTCATCTTGCCTCTGCCCCCACCCCCCCGAAGGGTAGAAGGGCTTCGGTTATTCCCGCCGTGCTTGATCGTTCCCATGTCGCAACACAGTTGTATCTGCAACATCCGGGCTTGCGAGGACGACGGAGCAGATGCCGCAATACGTCTCCCGCCCGACGATCCAGCCAGAGGCTCGTGGTTTGCTAGGCATCGCCCAGACGAAGGAGTTCTCGGTAAATGAGTCCAGGCTTCTGTGTCACATTTCACTCAACAGAACCTCGTGGCTAGTATGGATGGTCACGACTTCGGCGGGGCGTTCGTCAGAGTGAGAGTACGGGACAGCACCTAGCCCACCGTATCGGACGACGAAAAAAGGATTGCTGCAAAGGGCGCCCTTGAACGGCCCCTGAAGTCCAAGACTGTGGCTGAGTGCCGTACGGCAGCCTCAGTCGAGTCTACAAGCCATATTATCGTACTTCATGCCGAGATTGCTGAACTCGAATCCGCTGCGGAGGTACTAAAGGGCCGTTTGAAGGAAGGAGCAAGAGGGAAGGGGTCTGCGAGGGGTCGACCACACCATTTCAATGTACAACAAGAAAGAATCAGACGTAAGCATTCAGACGACTATCATACCTACCTTGTACCAGGTATATAGTTTCAGCTTATATATGTAGGTCCCGTACCTGTACCAGGCGCACGTCGTTATTGGTATGATACTGTGGAACCGTGTCGCAAACACATCACGTAACGAGGGCATTAAGTGCCAACAACTGAGGTTTGGAGCTGCGCGAAGACGACAGTTGTGCTGTACCAGGTAGTGTATTACCAGGCCATGCATGTTGTTGTACGCCTGATGTCTATGATAGCTCAACAGCTTCTGCAGAATATGTGGTAGTCGGCAGGGTGGAGCCACAACAACTTTATTTCCGCCAGCTCCACCAGATTATTGTCATTGCTTCAACATTATACTACACCTGAGTACAACATATGTACTGTAGTATATCACCAAAAACGCCCTTATACGGTACACGTATACACCTGGGGCGACTGTAGTCTACACGCTAAATAGTACAAACGCCCTAACGATGTGCGAATAGGTATTTCTCCGCGATGTCCACTCGCTGAGCCGACCACCACATCGGCATGTGCCCTCATGAAAGCCATTTTTTACTGTCGCGGGCAACGAGTGGCGTCTCATCGCTGCTGCTGGCTCCAGCGTTTGCTTCTAACTGCCCGAAGACCACTGAAATATCTCAATAATAATTTTACTTGCACCCAGAGGTGTCGCGGTTGTGAGAAAAGGGACTGCATGTGTGGCGAGGGGGGTGGCCGTGCCTGAGGGTGTCTCAAAACGATTTTCAGAGTTGAGCTCGTGACCATCACGAGGCCACTCGCCCTGTGCAAGTACTGAATGTATAAACAGCGACTCACCTGATAGAGGTACAGTACCTATTTACGTCGGTCCGCCGTATATAGGCTCCTATATAGTTGCGCCACGAAGTTTTAGGCTGCTGTAAAGCCGTAGTCGACGTATATAGTGTCGCCATATATCGGGACCACCACTGAATCATCCTATCATATCTGAACATATGGATCCTTTACCAAAAAGCGAACGGAGAACCTTTCAGGAGTCTGCGTTTTGAGTAGGTGCGCGTAGTTGTTCGACAAAATATGAACACTACTGGGAAGCAGAGGATGGCATTGGCAAACAGCATCCGTATGTCGAAATTTCATCAAAACGACTAAAACAAAAACAAAGTACGAGTCCAGGGCTATTCAGTTTTTTTTTTATTGTTTGCGCCCAAAACTTCATTACCTCTCACAGGAAGGTAAATTACTTTCAGAATTGTATTTAGAGTAGATTTACATAATTGCTACAAATATCCACCGGGAGAACTGCAAACGTTTGAGAATACTGTTTTTCGTGGTTGATGTAGCCATCGTACCACAGTAGGCTCTTGCGCCTGAAATGAAAGATTTAGCACTATCTAGAGCTTATTTGTCCTGATGGCTCGCAACGTCGAGGTTTGGGCGATTGCTGTGGACAACACGATAAGCTGATGCTCCCGCTCCCTAGTGTGGCACGAAAAACCCGAACTCCAACACCAGCTTCTCAAAATAGCTATTCAATTTAACATTCCGATAACAGATCTAGATATTATAGTCGCTCGGAAACCCGTGGATACGATCTTCCATAGCTCTGTGGAGATTACTAAAGCGATGCCAACAATAAAAAACGAAATGGGAGACCGATGCTCTATTTGAGATAGGAGAATGCTGGCCAAAAATGGTGTGAAGACGGTTATCTTGGTTCCGTCCATACCCAATCGGCAGCACCTGCTAAATATAAAATGTCAGGGCGTTTTCAAACGAATTCCCCTGTAGCGATGACAACGATCACCGTCCCAAACCTAATCGTCTCCCAGGGACACAGGGCTGTTGTGCCTTCTCGCTCGTATGAAGGTCCGGGTCTGTCGAGTTTTTGATCAGCGACATGTATAGCTGTCGAGCGCTCCAACTTCACTTTCTTTTAGCTGTACACGTGCGTAATAACGTGGAAACAAATATTTGATATTTGTATATGTTTACGATCCGTGGTACACAGTAGACTTCATTGGCCCGTCGCACCGAACGAAAAAGGGCGAAGGCCGAACCCTCGTACACGAGTTATCTTAGAAGATAATTAAAAACCAAACACAACCCATGAACACTGCTCATTGGTCAATCCTAGTTCGGGCCTGTATTCAACTTGCTCACTTTGGTGATTGGTAAATGGAGTCATCCCACGGTAGGGGCGCAGCATAATTTTCTGAGCTCCTCACATGAGGAGCTCAATATCTCACCCGAAACATGACTTCGGAAACATTCGTTCGCCCAACCCGACCAAAACTTCCAATGCGGTAGTCCTAAAACAAACATACCAGTAAAATGATAATAGTATCCGGTGGTTACTCACGTCAGGAGCTCAACCGGTCAGAAAATATTGAGCCAAAAAGTGGTACCCCTACCGTGGGATTGCTCAATGGTGCTTTCTGCTTTGTGAAAGAGTTTCGACAAAAATTAACCCGTGGTCACCAGACAGGTTGCGCTGTTGTTGTTCACACGTTATTAACTCTTGTAAAACGTATAGAACGTGGCCGCGCGACGGTGCTGGAGCCCTAGGAAGGTTCTAAAACTAGTACAAAAAACGAATGTTCGGCCGGGAAGCACGACGCTAGACAACTTACCACACACAAGGCGAACAAGGCGCACCGATGGAATGCATTCAGTGCACAAACGGAAGTAACCTGGCCGCGGGTATCCACTCAACTACATCATACAGTTCCCCCCCGTTCCCACAACTAGCCACCTCATGGCTACGGCTGTTGTTAGGAATGCTGCCTGCACCGTGCGAAACACACGGTAGTTGTCCACACAGAAAAGGAAACGACTTCTGCCTGAAGTGCTGTCGAAGTGGCGGCACCTGGGTGTGCAGTGGAATACGAGCAACCGACCAAAAAGACACCATGCAAATATCCACGATCACGCCGCTTTCCCTCACCGCCTGACAACATACAAAAGAGCTATTACAGTAGCACCAAGCCCCTGAACACTCCGGGGGGTCATTCTTCATGAAGAGTATACAACGCTGCCAACTCTCCAAAAACGAGTGACGTAAGAATCAAGAACCTCTTCGTGAAGCAATCCAAACCGAACCGATCATTACCGCTCTCGTAATGTTGTGCGTGCCGGTCGTGGGTTTCCGTGTGCCGTCCAGCTGCCGTCCTCCTTTTATATTAATATTTCCTGGCGCCATGGTCAGGCCTGTCATATGACCTCGCCGTAAAATATGGTGAAGTCGTGGCAACTACAATGGAAAGGCGATACGTGTAAGAGACAATAAGGAAAAACAAATTTCGTGTGATTGGGGCGTAGGTCAAGGCCCGAGGTGACATGGTTGATCGTCGTTGGTGAGATCAGTCGTATGTCGCACAGCAAAAACCCACCAGACGGAAGGCAAGAAGCGGGAGTGTTCCATGAACTAGCGCCAAAATGTGCACTCCTTTTTTCAGCTAGTGGGCGGAAGACGACCTAAAGAGATCAAAAGACAAACCGAGAGCAGGCAACAAAAACAGGCTGAAAACCAAACACAAAACGACATGAAAAAGTCGAAACACAAAATCAACACAAAATTGAAAATTAACTGGCACAGGTAACGCAGAGTAAAATAATACGGGGGAATATTACATTAATATCTAGCCAGAGAGTAGAGCACCACAATTGACGGAACAGCAGGGCTCATCGCACAGTGAACATTTGTCGCCGGGTGCCTCAACTTGAACTGCGGGTAGTGGCACATTTTAACGAGGTGTTCCCTAGCTGCTATTGTCGCCTCTTTAAACGATTCTCGTGTTTCTACCCCGCCCGCACCTTGGGCCTAACGAAGGCTTACGTTACTGACCAGTTTGCATTTCAGGCTCCGGTTGTTATTCCGAATCGCTCTTTATCTTAAGGAGCCAGCGCTTAATATTATTACAGTATATACCGTTTTTTCAACACGCCTGAATCACGTTTCTCATCAATTTTCCGGCCAGCCTCCAGTTTTTCACTTCGATGCCTAAGTCGAACAACAAAAGAGTGTTCAAGACAATCCAGTGCTGGCCCTCTAAAGTAGATATTTCACCACTGCCTTTGGAATCCTCCTGGTACCCTTGCAAGCCGCTATTTCGGTGATAAAAGCAACGGCCTTCCCGCCGTCGTCTCGACGCTCTCGGAGTCGGTGTGATCGAGCGCGTTTCCGTAAGATGTTATGTGGTACCGTCGCTAAGCTTTCGATTGCACGAGTAGCAACATAGGAGGAATCGGTGACGAGGCTTGATGAGTATCGAGAGATTGCTCTGGATGCGGCTAAACGTGAAAACCTGTCACAAATGATCGACATAGCATCGGCATTGAACATCCGAACCGGAGCGGTACGGTGGGCTGGTCGCATCGTGGCAGGCTATGCCGTCTGGCATTTAGGACGGCCAGTAGCACGCTCCGGTTTATCTCGACATCACTGTAGGACTTCGGCCATACAGTTGCCTCTCGGTAAACTAACTTAGATGTGTATTTATATAGACATATATGCCCGGCTGCCTTAGTAAAGAAAGTGTCCTGTCCATACGCTAATCCATCAAGTAGACGGTTTCCAAATGTATTGCGATACGGGAAATGGGAACGAAATGCACACCCCACCGGTATCTGCTAACATATTCACAACGCAGTTCCTCGACCTGGAACCGCCCGTAACGCCTCCATTCCACCCCCTCCCCAATCCTCTTCGGGTCAACACATTCTTCGGGGGGCTAGGTCGCCTTTTGATCTGACTTTCAAGCATCGGTTACTCCTTCCACTTTTTCACCACTTAGTGCACCCCACACCGTTCACCACATCTGTATTGACTCTAAACCACTCGACCCTGGCTAGGTTCGGAGTGCACATCTCACCCTCGTCCGGCCGCGGAGCTATTGGGAGTCGATGTAAGTTGATAGAGGCCACTTTAAAGAATGGGCCGAAACAACATTTTTGTTTCACTTATCACATGTATGTTCACACTGCTGTACTCACACGAGGAATGTTCTACTACGTCCATGGAAGTCTCACACTACGTGTACATGAGCCTCCTACATCACGGTTGGGTTGAGCCCACGATCGGGATGCCGCCAGTGCTTGCGCCACCGCCGCCTACCGTAAGGATCTCGCTGCTGGCGGTGTTGTGTCTGGAGCCGCCGATAAAGCCGGTGCCACCACCGCCAGTTGTTTATCATTATTGACGGCGACGCCCCCGAGGGTGGCGCCTCCGCTCTAAAGAACAATACCAATAACGCCTGTTTGCGAGCAGTGCTCCTGCGGCGTTGATGTCGCGTGCCTGTAGGCAAAGTGGGTCATTTCTCGCACGAAGGCGTGCAGCTAGATCGCCACCAAGGAGGTCATCCGACCACGTCCTAGTCAGCCACCGCCTTAACAATGAGCGGAAACATCGCGACCTACCGACATGTTCTACTAAGAAGCGTTCGGAACTCGCTACGTGCGTACGCTGATGCCACGCGTTCGGCCCATCGTGCAAACTGGCACGATGTTTGATAGCGGAACATCAGTGAGGACTGCAAGGCAAGGACGGCCTCACAAATTGTCAGCCCCAGAGGAAACCCGCTTAAAGCGCGAAATGGATTATCACTCGGAACGTGTAACGGCCAGGCGCGTATACCATGGGGTGGCGACGTGAGTATCTCAGCGGCCGTGAAAAGCTTACTCCAAAATGTATTTCCTTTCAATCGAGCCCATTTCAAACTAGAATACCATACAACTATTACGGGGTGGGCTAATGTAGTAAATAGGACCTACAGTACACACAAAAACCTATATATTTACCTCTTTTTATTAACAATGTTTGGTCCTATTTACTATGGTCCCCCGTAATAATAGGTATACCAACGTAGACGATGCAGTGGAGCACGCGAACGGCGGTATTGGTTGATTGTTAAGCCTCAGCTCACCCTGCTCGAGGTCCCACCGTCAAAGCAAACACCCCTCCGATACGGTCATATTTGAACGAAGTCACGCCTGACTCGAGGTATGATCTGCGGGAGTTTTTTTTTATGCTGCTGTTAGTGTCGCCTAGCGCGTGTAACTCACGCCAGCTATAGTGTGCATGCATGGGTACACCCGTGTTCATACGGAAGTACACGACTTGTCATAGACGGTACGTTTAGTGTAGACCAATAGGCCTCAATATCTGTTTTCATCATTTAGAATCCCAAGTCAATTTTCGACTGGAGAATATTCTCGACTGGCCCGGTGTCTTAACCCACTACTGTTGAGTACTCGTGATATTCCGGTGGGGTCTGCGGCCGTTATATTGAATTGCACGTTTACATTTTCTAAAAACACGTCCATAAGTGATAACTACAATGATAGCAGTACTCATAGCAGAGCACCAACAGCACAGATACTCTCAATGAGGAGCTTTGTGAAAAGTAGGTGCTACCTCTACCGTAGCACGCATCGTCTGGCCATCGTCGAAACGGGAACACGGGTGCAGGATTGTGAATATTGTTTCGGATGCCGTTAACGCTGGGCAGCATCAGGATATGGCGGAACACGCGGCAGGAGTAGAGTTTGCCGGAACGAGGGAAGGAGGTCTGCCGTTTCCATCCCACAAGTCGCCAAGTCTCGACACCGGGCTGCAAACATAGTTCTGAACAACGAAACAAGCACAGCGCTACTTCTATTATAAGCTGCAGCGGCAGAAAATAATGGTGCAGGTTTACAGACATTGTGTCAGTATCGCAGTAGAGTGAGTACCGTTCGCGCTGCTTGCCTCTAGTCCCAATTAATGAAAATATGTTAAGAGTGTCATTTTGGGAGAGGGAATGGCAGCCCAACAATTGTCATGACCGGAGTATCCAAGGTAAAACGACGGGTACTCGTGTTTACAAGTGCACCCGGATATAGTGTAGACGCACGAAAAAACAACCCATCAAGAACATGCTAAGGCTAAGGTTTCCAAAGATACTACGTAAGCAAAAACGTCAAATAAACCATATATACGCGGCAAGGATTGAGTGGTACTCTAACCCGCGACGGAAAGCAGCAAGAAGACGAGTAATACACGCGATAACTCAAACGAGTTCCCTTGTAATGTACGTTCAGCAGGCAACGCAGGAAATACAGTTGGTGGCGTACAGAGGTATATATTTACGAAGAAGTCGAGAACCGGACATAATAAGTATTCGAGAAGAAAATTAGGGCGAAAACTAGCAATTACGTAGAAGGTAGACAAACAAGTAGAAAGACCCCAAAACATCAAACACGTAGTAGATAAACGTGTATAATATAATGGGGAGGTCATGTTGTATTAATACGCTATGGTCGGAGTCGTTCCCCTGGCGCTACGAATATGGCGTTAACCGGACACAGTAACCGAGAATACGCCACGGTTGTAGACGACGGATGCACCTGCTAAGACTACAACAACTATTGCTAGCTACACGGAACCTCCCCGGGCAAACGAAGACGGGGTGCTGGCAAAAACACACAGAGAAAATACGAGACAAAGCTGAAGACAGACCCAACTAAAGAAACCATAGCGATCACTTGTGATGGCAACAACAGCAGCAAGAAGCACGCAACGCCAGGAGGTGGGAAACGGGGTTGGGCAGCACCAACTTGGAGATCAGAAACAAAGTCTGAACTCGAGGGTGGTAGTGAAGCATGAACGACGCCTCTATTTAATGATAACGATCCAGCTGCCGCAGGTACTCCTACTATTATTGTAACTGTTAACGGAAGCAATTTGTTTTTAGCAAGACGTGTAGAGACATGCACGAACCTCTCATTAAAGCCGATGCGCAATGGTCGCGAGAAATACACTAAGAACATAAAAGTCAAAGCAGACAAAAGATGGCACAAGGTGACACAACCCGCGACCAAACGAACACAATACGCAGACTCAGGAAACCAGCCTGTATTGAGGTCAGGGAAGTACAACCCGACGGATAGGAAACAGTGCGAACACTAATGTAGCTGAAAATGTAGACACGTGACCAGTAAAGTCGAAGGATGCAGCCACTCCTTGTACCGGCATAGTAGTTCATCCTAGCCGTAAACCGAAGAGAAACCGCGCTGGTTACACTAAAGTGCAGATCACCATGAAGGTACTAATACTATAATACGTGAAATGGGCACACATAAACACTGAAAACACCTACTACGTATTCAGACGAGGTATTCAGCAATGCTAGACAACCAGTGACAAGCAAAACAGCCAGATACCCTAATGCACACCAACGAGTACTTCACATACTAAGCGGGAGGGAAAAATAAGTATGTACCCCGAAAATCAAGACACGTATTCCTAAAACATTGATACAACAGAGGGAACGGACGTGACAAAAGGAACGCACAAACAACAATAAATAACAAGAAGGTAGATGCCCACACCTAAACTAGAAAACACCACCAGAGTTATGAGATGAGAGGCGATGCAATGATAAATAACCGGATATCAGAAAAAGCTCAAGAGACGCTGACCCACATCCACACGAGTACTTATTAAAGTACGCGTGATAGCGAAATCAGTACGTGACCCTAAAAACAAGAAACGTGTTCGAAAAGTAATGACACGCCGGAGGGAACGGACGTGGCGAACGGTACACGCAGAAAACAGGAAACTACAAGAAGGTTAATGACCAGACCTGAACATAGAACATATGAGAGACGCTGCAATGATAAATAACCGGGTACAAGAACAGCCGTCAAATACGCTCAGTCACAAGAGGCCAAGAAGCCAGGAACTATCAGACAATAAGGACAGACCGGGAGATCCGAAACAGAGACCTTATATCAGGGTGGTGAAACATGGACGATTAAGGTAACTAGTGCTACCGATGGGGCTCTGCTGCACCATAAGGAAGACGATTTGGAGTATCCCATGAATGCCGCACCAAACAAATGCATAACAAGGAGCCACGAACACGCTAGAAGCTTCGAGACCCACTATAAACTTATTGTCTGTCAACAGTTCAGCTATTTCTTGAAGCACGTACGCCCTGTAGTTTTGTTCGACTGGTGGCGAAACTCGTGCTACAATAGGTCTTCATGCCCCTCTGAATAAACCACAAAAACAGTCGAATTTAATTCGCCAGGACGCGGAACAACACGCGAAACCGTTGGGGGAAAATACCACTGACGGCGAAGTGCCTCCACTATGGTCCGCAAACATCGCATCGGTTTCGACCCAGACAACACAACTGGCCGCGATTGCAATCAAGTTGGCCTCCGTCGCAAAGCACATACCGGAGAAAGTTCCTAGGCACACATGCCACCCCAAACGATGACATACGGAGCAAGACAGGGAGCCTGGCGACCCCCTGTCGGTTGGCACACCTCGCCCAGCTAACAAGAGCTCAAGCTTGCTATGCCTGAAGCTACGAACGGTTGTACGCGGCAAAACAACCATTACGACAGCCAGGTTAGATTTCAAGACTCAAGGCATCCGTTTGAGGTTTATTCGCGGCAGCGTACTGGCCAATACCAAGAGCGGTATCGAGGCGGGCTGCATTTGTTTAGAGTCCAAGGGGCAGCCATTCGCTCGCGCCCACTCAAGAATGTCGAGGTGCCCCCAACGGGCAGCAGTAGTACACGTAGTATGGTCCCACGGGCAACCGTGCTCGCGGAGCCACTGCAGGAGCTCGAGGTTTCCTTTATAAGCAGCCCGTCGGCATGTTGTCGCGTCCCAGGGACAGCCATTCCAACGTGCCCACTTAAGAACGTACAAATTACCTCGGTCGACAGCTGTAGTGCATACCTTCTCGCTACCGGGGCAGCCGTTATCCATCAACCACTGGAGCACGCGACGATCGCCCGAGCTAGCTGCCTCAACGAAAGCAGACTCACGCCAAGGACAGCCAGCCGCTCTCGCATACTGAATAATGTCGAGACGCCCCCAACCGGCAGCAGCTGTGCAGATAGTTTCGTCCCAAGGGCAACCGTTCTCGTGGGCCCACCGCAGGACCTCGAAGTGCCCTGCCTCTGCAGCGTTGCGACATGTCTTTTCGTCCCAAGGACAGCCGTTCAAACGTGCCCATTGAAGAACGTCCAGATGACCTCGCCTAGCAGCTGCAGCACATGACCTCTCGCTCCCCGGGCAGTCGTTATCCAGCAACCACTGAAGGACGCCAAGGTTGGCAAACGTGGCGGCGGCAACGAACGTCCGCCAATCCCAAGGACAGCCAGCCTCCCTGGCATACTGAATAATGTCGAGACGCCCTATATGTGCAGCAAAAGTGCAGGTAGATCCGTTCCAGGGGCAACCGTTGCCGTGAGCCCACTGCAGGAGCTCGAGGTGCCCTCCCTCTGCAGCGCGGTAACATGTATCGTCGTCCCAGGGGCAATTGTTCTCCCGTACCCACTGGAGAACTTCCAAATGCCCTCCCTCGGCAGCTCCAGAGCATGTCCTCGAGTCCCAGCTGCAGCCGTTAGCCCTCAACCAACGCAGCAAAGGTATATACCCCCCACGAGCAGCCATGTAGCACGTCATTCCGTCAAAGTTATAGCCGTTGGCGTGCGCCCACTGGAGAGCCGTCAATTGCCCAGAGCCAGCAGCCGCGTCGCAAATGCCCTCTTCTAAGGGGCAGTCGTACTCCCGTGCCCATGTCATGACGTCAACATGCCCCCCCCTTGCAGCTTTACTGTACAACGAGTTCGGCCAGGAGCAGCCACACTCTCTTGCGCATTGAAGTAGATCCAGCCTGCCAAGACTTGCAGCCACGCCAGGCACTTCCCCTCCCTTTTTTAGGCCACTCTCGAAGCCCTCCAACAACTGAGGCACTGCCGTATCGGCCATGACCGCTTGGGTGACTTTGGAACGCCCCCCCCACGCCTTGTTCCACGTAGTCGAAACAGGCGCGAAGAACAGATATTTCCGGTCTTCGACGAAGCCCGATAGGTTAACGACCACATCAGCGTCTGTCTCGAACGGATTGGGCATGAGTGCTGCGGAGTATACCTGATGTAGCTGTGGTTGCAACAGCAGTGGGTGGGAGGCGTAAGAGGAGCATCATATTTCAGCGGAACTCAAGGCGTTTTTAGAGAAACACATGCGATGGTGGCCAGTCGTCTCGCAATATGACACTACCAGTAGAGCTTCCGTCCGTGCACAATGATCCAACGTGACTGCAGGTCAGCACATACCTACTCATGCTCAGCGCGCGGGCGAATAAACACAACATGTTGCAGTTCCGCGCGGTGAATGCAGTGTCAGCCGGCAGATGCCCAGCATCACTTTCGGCAGGAAACGCTACGACGGGCACACGGTTCTCGCCACGTTGCCCAGAGCAAACTCTTTGAATCCCGACACCCAACTGGAAGGATGTAGTTGCGTGGTGCCCCTCCCCGCCTGTTCCTTGCAAAATGTCACAAAACGAGTTCAAGTTTCACGCCCTTAAAATAATCATACTACTGTAAGTTGAAATACCCTGCTGTGGTGAACCCATCGGTGTAGCTATTTGCACAGAAACGCATCGCCACGATCGAGATACTGATCACACGAAAACAAAAGGGAATGAAGACTAAGTATATAGAACATATAGGAAATACAACACGAACTACGGTATTCCAATACAAAGACGATAAAAAACGAAATAACAACGAACCAAAATTTACCAGTCGACGATGTTGTATCACACTTGTTTCCGTGAAAGCAGGCATAACGTCTGGACGTAATCATCGTTGCGTTCACGCGCGATGTCTCTATGGATAACGTTTACGTTTGCGTAGCTCGGCACTAGTGCGCTCTATGCCTAGCCCATAACTGGCTACAAGCGAGACAATGTAATGTAGACATATATTACACTTTTTAACAAAAAAACAAAGGGAGCTTCTTGGAGGCAGGCTGGCGCCCGCCGGGCTCCACTGATCGCTACGGGGTCTTCAAATGAGGGTAAGCACGAGTGACAAACGGGAACCGCGTTGCTAAGGGCGGGTGGAATACCGGTCGGTTTTTGAACTCGGAAATATCCTCAAACACCTTGTGGGAAACGTAGGGGACACAAGGTAAAACGAAGTCAACATTTGTGTTTAACACAATCAAGTACACTGGACGGGCTGTTTACGTTGTGCGCGTTTTGGGTGGTGTGCTAACAGTTCTAAAACGGACCCCGTCATGCCAGTGAACCGATCCTTCATGAAAAACTGGCTGGTTGTGATGCTTTTTCGTACCTCCAGTATCATCAACACGATGGTAGAAACCTGTGGACCACGCTCGCAAGCACCCGTTCGAAAACTAATCGTGAACGTACAACCGGCGTAATTATGTGTCTGCTTCGATCATCTGCTACGGGTTCCCACACTTCCGTCCTTCGGGTCCAAGGAGTTTAGGGACGTATACCCTATATTCCCCGTTAATAATGCACGCGACAATGTTGGACCCACGCCGCTTGGTGATGCCTCTGTTACAATAAATTTCGTTTTGTATAAACATCAGCTGCTGAGGTCAGAGTTTATGCTCAGGTCGAACTACACACACTACGTCGGAGTTCTTAGAGCCCGTTTTAACGAAGGAAAGTTTCAAATTGAATCGATTTCAAATCGATTTATTTTCAAGAGTCAGGGGCGTGCGGGGAGTTTAATCACCCCCCCCCCCAAAAAAAAAAACAAAAAAAACTTGATTTTTGTTTTTTCGTGGTTTTGTTCACAGTGCCAAAGAGGCGTGTAAATGCATTATTTCCCGTATACATCGTACCTCGTGGTGCAGGTTGGTGTCCTGATTAGCTGCTGTGTTGGCGGCTGTACTGTCCTGTGGTAGGCGGGCATGCATGCATACCTGATACGCACCCGTAATTCAGCGGTTCGGCATAATTTTACCCTTTTTCGGCCTACCCTGGCTTTCCATCATGACACTGTCTTATGTGAGTGTCCGAGCTGGAGTGCCTGGAGAATGGGGAGTGTCCAGGAGGTGGTTTGCGCAATTTCCCTCACCGTGGCGTACAAGACGAGCATTATATACAGAAGAAGGTAGGCAGGGCACGAGTCAATGACACTACTGAAGGCCCGGTCAGCGGTTGGTGTGCCTATTTGGTTTTCGTGTTGCACTCGGAGATATGTAGTTTATATCTCTACCAGCTGTTATTTGCTGCTGTTGTTGGAGTCACCTCAACTACCCACGCCGCTGCGGTCTCTCCGCACAGCAGCATGATCGTATTTTGTAGCGGTATGGAAGGCCTTGTATCATCAAGGATGGGGAGATTGCTCTTAACCGTCCCCTAGTTGAAGTTTTGAATACATATTTTTCAGCATTAGGAACGCTTTGTATCAATGAGGGGGGGGGGGGGCGTACTCATATTGTTGCTTGCCTTAGTCATTTGACCATTGACCACGCATCCCTTTCGAGACGGGGAGCACCGTTCCTACTCCTAAGATACAACCTCCAACACTTGGGCGCTCATTACGTTGTTTCCATATATTACAAAGAAACCTTTTGCTAATCTTATCCCCTTCCTGCTTCGCCGCCTGTGGCCACCATCTATCTCCTAAGATAGCGATCGTTTTCTCGCTACTATTTAGTGTACCAAACTGCTCCATGTCACACTCGTCTATTTTCCTCATCTCCTCCTCTAGCACATCCCTTTCCTCCTTGTACCTTTCACATTCTCCCACTATGTGAACTCTACTCTCTATGGCTTTGCCACATGGGCACATCTGTGCCTCTACTTCCTCCTCCTCCCGGCTACTGGTATACCTCCTTCTTCTTTCTGGCAGGTCCAGGTCCCCTACACGAAATCGCAGTTTCAGCTTTTTCGCGAAGTCCATTGGGCCGTGCAGATACCTTTTCATTCCTATTCCTTCTCTCAACCCCCCGTACATCTCTAAGTGTTCTTCCCCTTCCACCTTCTTTCTCAGTGCTAGCCTTTCCCTTCTTTCTATCCTTTCTTTCACTTCTGTCTTGTATCCGCTAAATTTCTCTATGGCCAGCGTCTCTTTTTGGTTTCCTATTTCCTTCCATACTTTCTCGACTACGCTATCCCACCTTATTCCAGCTCGCCCTTTGGTTACTTTCTCCCATACAGCTTTATCGGCTATGGCTGGCAACCTCTTATTTGGCATGTTCTTTACTTTATATTGCCATTTCAACTTACGCACGTCTCTATTTGTCTTAAGTGGGTACATTCCCAGTTCTGCTCTCAATACTGTATTACTCGTCGTACTTGAGCATCCTAGTACTTTTTTAGCTGCTGTCATCTGTACTGTTTCCAGCTGTTTTACGAGCTTCGCGTTCCCTTCCCATACTTCTCCTGCATATTCTAGCTTTGGTACAATCACATTCATCAGTATACATCTCTTAATTCTAGTGTCAAGGTGCGAGTCTGTTAGGACTGCTTCCATCTTGCCTACGTGTGCCTTACCCTTGCCTATTATTTTATTTATGTGTGCATCCCAAGAGCAATCTTTTGAGATTTCTACGCCAAGGTACGTATACTGGTCTACGATCGGTAATTCATCTTCTCCCCACTTCCACTTACAAGTTACCGGACTCTCCTTATCTTCGTTACATACAACTACTGCGCACTTTTTTACGTTCGCCGTCACTCTCCACTTCCTGGTGTACTCGATTGCCTTCTCTATTTGTTTCTGCAGTCCTTCGGGTGTTTCTGATATGCAAACGAAATCATCAGCAAACATCAATCCCGACACCGTATCTTCCCCCACCGTGACTCCCTGCGATGCTGCTTCTACTGCTACTATCATGTCATTAATGTATACCTTGAATAGGTTAGGTGATAGCGTACATCCCTGGGCAACTCCCTGTAGGATATCAATGAGGGGGGGTGGCTCTTAAGGGTCCCCTGGTTGAAGGCGTATATAAATGCTTTTCAGGCGTAGAGAAAAGAGGACGGTGCCAGGTACCGCCTCCGTCCCTGTCGAGAGATCGCAGTTGAATAATTGTGAGTGTAGTGTCGAAAAACAATGTTTCGTGCGCCCTCGCTTGAGTCTTGAAAAAAAAATGTGTTTGTCTTTTTCACAGCAGCAATAATACGATTCCTGTTTCAAGTCTCTAGGAGGTGTTGGGGCTCTTCTATCTCCATGGGGGGGCAGGCCTTGCTGTGTTTGCATCACGAAACGAAAGTAAGTGCTTAGCAGCAAGATTTGTTTTTAATCGTTTCGGAGCTCCTGCTCGGTACCTGGACACTGCTGTGGCCACGTAGGGCGATACGGACGGTCGAATTAGAGACCCGGGTAGGATCACACGAGTGTTCGGCATCCTCGTCGAAAATCCGAGCTATAACATAATCAGCAGCCGCAGAAACCGCCATTGTTCATGTTCGTCCTTGAGTACCTGGGGTATGTCGAGTCATTTTCGAGTAAGAGGCACTTCCGGTGATGAAAAAGGTGTCGGATCGATCCGGTTCCTGAGACACAAATGTTGACCATGACCTACGCTCCATAAAACTGCTCATTGGGACAGTACGTCTGATCATTAGAACTGAAGAAAGGTTGTTTTCCGTAGGGAGTCAAGAAAACATGGAAATTAAACCAGATATAGGGTTTTGCCTCTGACATAAAACGGATATGGTTTTGGAGTGCTCTTCTATTTTTTGCTTCAAGGGGACCCTTCTGAAAAGAAAAAGAAAAAGACTTCTTGAGTCTTGAAAGCAAAAGGTGTTTCGTCTTTTTTACAGCAGCAGCAGCAGCAGCAATACTATTTATGATTCGATAACACCATATCAGTATTCATTACAAAACACGGCATAACTCCAGTTCCAATGCTCAGACCTGCTCCCGACCAACGTATAGCTTGTTCGGTATAGTCTCTAAGAGGTGTTGGGGCTCATAGATCTGCAAAGTAGGGCAAGCATTGCTGCTGTGTTTGTATCACCAAACGAAAGTGCTCAGCAGCAAGATTGTTTACCGTCCCGGAGCTTTTGTTTGGTACCTACACTCTGCTCTGGCCACGTAGGAGGCCATGGACGGTCGAACTATAGTTAAAGCTATTTTCCACACTGCTTCATCCATACCTTTCGTTTAAGCTATCGAATGTGCTCTAATTCTCAAAACTGATCGACTTACGCTAGTTTCTTACCAACAACCACCTTCCGTAGTAGAGGGCCAGGTAGATTCACCTACTATTAATAGTGCTCGGCGTCCTCCTCGAAACTCTGAGTTAAAACATGATCAGCAGCCGGAGATACTGCCATTTTTCAAAGCTGTCTTTGACAACCAGGGGTAGGGTGAGTCGCCTTTAAGTAAGAGACACTTTGCGTTATGAATAAGGCGTCGGATCCATCCGGCCCCCGAGAGACAAATGTTGACCATGACCTACGCTCTCTAACGCCACTCATAGTGAGCAGGTCTGAGCATTCGAACTGGAGAAACAGCGTTTTCCCGTAGAAAGGTATGGAAAAATGGGAAATTATGCCAGAAATAATATTGCAACGGAAAAACGAAAGATTTTATTTTTTGCAGTGCTCTTTTATTCTTCGCCCGAAGGGGCATATTATTATACTTGGTGCTCGTATGTAGTTTGCATCGATAAAACCAGGATACTGTGATTATGATGTACTTGCTGTTTGACGTAGTGCCATGTAATGTATATCTGGCCTGCCCAGCCGCGGGTTATATAGTTGTAGACTCGTAGTATTAGGATGTATATGCACATAATATTTATGAAAAATCGTCCGGTTGACCCTGGCCTATGCGAATCCTTGTTGAGGAAGGCATATATATATAAAAAGCGCGCGGACGACTTACCATCACGCGTATAGACTCACTTACTAATATCTCGATCAGGGATTCCCCATTCCTGCACTCTCAGAGCTCCCACTTCGACACCGCCTCGTGTCATTACTTGCTCAGCGTTGCTTTCTCTATTTGTTCCCTATATACTCTAGTTGTCGAGAGGCGTCTTCCTCTTTCGGTTTTGGGTTCGTGCGTGTGCCCAGAGGGCACGGCAGCGCGGGCGAGCCCGGCGCCATCGCGGGTAAGGGGGTGCGCTGGCCAGTAGAGGGGGGGACGGAAGGAGCGCAGTCACCTTTTTCATGGCTAGGCGTGGCGCGTCCATCGAGACATGAGGAAGCATGAATGTGCTTTGTCTGCGTTGCTGCTGCAGCATGTCCGAAAATACAAGGTTCGTTTATTACTGTAAAATAACGCTGAAGCGGTGCTTATTTATCGGAACAAATATGATTTAAAGAGAAAGCCCGGCGGTTTGAACACCATCATGATGGAGCGGGCGAACGAGGGCCACGGTGAGCACCGGGCTTCACGCGAGGCGGGCCACGGAGCTCGCTGGAGCAGAGAGGCAGTAGAGCTCGACCCGGACCGAATTGATGGCGAGGTGATCGCGGGGGGGCGGGCAGCATCGAGGGTGACAGAACGTGACATAGTTGTTTCAACTTTTTCGTTTTTTGAGCGGCGCAATCACGATATATCATTCGAAAGAAATTCGAAGTACTACGAGTATGTACGACGTACTGCTGTTGTTGCTTGCCGTCTTGTTTGAGTACGTATGTACGTCTTTCTCATTTTTGTGGATTTTTTTGTTTTTCACACTTCACAACTTGGCGACCGTGCTGTGGTGCTGTGCTTTTTCTCTTTCATACAATAGAGTATATATCATACAAAGTACGAAGTACTGCAGTAATACTGTTGTTGTATACCACACATACTCACGAAAAATGCACATATCACACCCCCACAGCAGACAGCGTAGCGCCGTGCCGTGAGCCGTGTTGCTGTGCTTTCTCTTTCGAACGTATAGCTTTGTCGTCCTGGAGCATGGAGCTATTGTGCACCCCGATCATGTTTTGCACGCATGCCAAGTCCGCCGTTTCTTTGCTGCACCATGAACCTCTTGACATTTTCAAGTCGCGGTGCCTGCACTACGTCATGGGCCTCTTCTGTACCCCTTTCCTTGCGCGAGCGTAGCGGGCGGCGTCAGCCGCCCGCGAAGAGGAGCCCTTGTATATGATACAGCACTGAGTATCAGATGCTATGCCGTAGTTTAATTTACGAACAACATACTCGTACGAGTACGTAGTATGCATTGGGATATAGAACCAGCACACCCGACGAGCGTGTCTGACTTATCACGCAGCTTGCAAAGTGGGATGTCAACCATTCAGTTGGTCGTAGTCACAGCTGGCATTGTTTTTCAACTTTACAAAAAGTACCAGGGCCATTCATTTGTACTCGTACTTCATTCAGTGTGCAAACTGTGTCCGGTACACGACATTGCAGCAGTCTACAGAACAGCAGTAGTAGCGGTGGCGGTATATGCGGCTACAACCCGGCACTGCGTCTAGCGGCAACAGGCACGACTCCTCACACTGCCACACACACCGCTGGTTAATCCCATCCGTGCGCCAACCGATCGAACTCACCGAAACTCGACTACACCAGGCAGCCGGCACACCTCAACCGGCGCTATTGACCGACAAATATTAATACTATACGAACGTACACGCTACGACGTTTTTCGTGAACGCACGTACCGGTAGATTTACCGCATTATCATTAGCTCTTTGCAACTAATTGTGTTTAAGTATGTGTGTTATACAATGCGTTAGCTCTGATCTTCCTAGGGGCGGGCTGTTCACTTCTCGCATTGCTCTGCGAGCTAGGAAGCACTTTCTGGTGGGATCAAGGCACGGGCGTAGACCCAACCCAACCCCCAACCCTAACCCTAACCCTAACCCTAACCCAAACCCGGACCCCAAACGGACCAGAAACGGGCGAGAAACGCGGCTGCGCCGCTTTTGCATCTAGCGAGAAAATTGCGAGAATATTCCGAGCGCGGACCGCAAATATGATATGCGGACCACATTTGCACAATTTTCAAGACAAAATAATACCTTGAAGATCCGAGCTAACGGATTGTATGATGTACTCGTGTGTATCGTGTATCGTGTATCTCTACGTGCCAAGTGCCAAGCGGTACAACCAGAACACACTGAGGCCGTGTCTTAACTCCATTCGATAGCTTGGAATGGCTGGAACGGAACGAGACTATTCGCGTTCGTTCGTTCCATTCCATGCTGTTTTTGCGGTTTGTGTCCGATCGAAGTTTTAGGCACCCGATATCGGAACAGGCCGCAACAACAGAAAGTAACCCATGAAATTTGCCTCGGGACTGTGCAGCTGGACTCTAGGACAGGGGTACCGTCACGTAGGCAGCGAGTGCTCCTGGTACAGAGGATAGCTTCACACGCAAATAGAGCGCCTGGCATGCCTCAGACCAAGCGGTGCTAGCCGTCCAAGTGGCACCCTCGGGACAAATCTAGAAGTTATGATATCGCCGTCGCGGCTCGACGAGGTATCCTGGTGCTTCTGTGAACATCGGTCCAGCGTTTTTGCTAGATATCTATAGCCACAGTCTCGTTCGCCACCCAAATTTTTCCCTCGTGAGCCTCCTGTACAGGCCATGGCCGTATCGCGTGGCTCCTACCGCAGGCGAGACCTGTGGCGTCTGCACGTGCTCCATCGCGTGCTCCCATGTCATCTCATTTTGCCTCATGCCCTCGTGGGCCTCCCAGCAAATGTCGCAACCAGTTGCAACACTTCCAGCACCAATCAACTGCCGTAAATCTCGTTCCAAGTGGGCCGTTCGGTTCTGCTGAACAAGGATTACTGTTTTGACACATACGCTTCCTCTTTACAAATTTACGGACAGCTTGGAACGCTTGGAATCTGTTCGGTGTTTTTATTTCTCAATATCCAATCAGCACCACTTTTTCAGGCAAATAATTTTACGTTCGTTCCGTTCCAATGCCCGCGAAGTGAAGTTAAGACACGCCCTGAACGGTAGTGAATTATTTTCCGATTTTAGTCGTATTTGCCCAAGAGTATTACTTTTGCGTTTAT
Source organism: Saccharina japonica (assembly GCA_008828725.1). Taxonomy (NCBI): domain Eukaryota; class Phaeophyceae; order Laminariales; family Laminariaceae; genus Saccharina; species Saccharina japonica. The sequence goes on along the minus strand of MEHQ01002696.1, from coordinate 268,747 downwards.
TTGTACAATCGAACAATTACAAATGTTTTTTTCTATACTATTAATATATGTACGCACCAAACACTAAATTTTGCGGGTGAACGCCTGGCTGCCAGCCTACTGTATATGGCTTTCAGAGTACAACATGATTTTTTACTATTATTAATAATACGATCCTGACCCCGCAACCTCCTCTCTAATATCAAAAGTACCAGCACCACACTCCTGTTGTACTCGTATATACTACATTCAGTTTGCAAAATGTGTTTATTGCACGGCATTGCAGCAGTCTACAGAACAGCAGTACCGGCAGTAGCGGTGGTTGTGTATGTGCATACCAACGACACCGGCAATGCTTGCAGCGGCAACCGGCACTACTCCGCATCCTACCACACAAACTGGTTAATCCAATCGGCGCCTCGAGCGGTGTTGACGGTACTCGAATACGCCAGGCAGCTGGCATTCCTCAACCGGCGCTGTTGAGCGACCACTATTATTAATACTACTGCTGTACGCTACCTGGTGCGACGTTTTTGGTAAACGATCGTACCGGTATGATACACCGCATTACTCGTACTCGTATTATTACAGTACGAGTACGTAGCTCTATTATTAATACCTGGTAGCTGTTTGCTGCTATTTGAGTATGCACTGAATGTCTTTACTTGTCAAACGGTACAACAAAAGAGGATACAAATAAAAAAAAAGAAGCACGATTTGCATACTCACTCTTGTACTGCTTTCACTGCTGTAGAGTGTCTGTAGAGTGTACGTACAACAAGAAGAGAGCGCACGTGCTCAAGAGGGACAGAAACTGCTGCACGGATGAAGCAAATACAAAGAAAAGGAGAGAGGGACCGGAAGAAGGACAGCGTGGGAAAACGAGAAAAACCCAGAAAACCAAAAGAGAGAATAAGGCAGAATACCTCAGACCTGGTATATCCCTCTTCCTTGTCTAGAATTCAAGCACACTAGCTAGAGCACACATTGCCGGGGCCAAACACAACGATGCACTAACCTGAGGATTGGACTCAAAACCGGGGCCGGCGTGTTGTTGCGTGTGTGTAGATCGGCTGCGGCAGGAATGTTGTTGTGTGTCATCCCCAACAAATCGGCGGACTCGAGGAGTTCACAATTAATGAGGTGGCGTCTTGACGATGGAATTTCGGGGACTGTGTATACAGTATGTGTGTGAGAGAGGTGGACAAAGGGTTATAGTGGATCTTTAAAATGGGGGTCTTGTCTTGGTAGTAGTATGTTGACCCTCAGATCGAACCCTTAACCCTAACCCCAACCCTAACCGGAACCCTATGCCAGTGGTCAGTGCTTGCGTGGCCAATCAGAGTGCCTAATTAGCTACCGCAGGAAGATCTGTTTGTCCACTACTGGAGCACTACTGGTGTGTGAAGTATTCCGCATACACACACCATCCACCACAGCCAACGCGGCCGGCGAGCAGCCTTTCAGCTGCGCACACATCAACACGCCGGCCCCGTGTTTATATTCTCCTACCTTCCGGTTAAATAGCGTGGTATTTCTGTGTTCGCCCCTGCAATAATAGTGTATCGTGATCATCACAGGCAACGTAGGGGGGTACACTCGTGTACCCGTGTGTCTATGGATTTACAAATATGCGCGTGTGCCGGCCGAGAGGAAGGTGTATGAAGGGGTGATCAGTTGAGAGTACGTGGTGGGGGCTAGGGATAAAAACAATGCCAAGTAATTGTTGAAAAAAGTCGATGGCACACATGCTTCGGAGGGGTGCGGCAGGTACCAACGTTTCGATTGATGCCAACGCCTGATATGCCATCATTATCGTGGTGACTGCATCGCATGATGAGTGGTTGGTGTGTTTTGCTGATGTTGCAAATATATTTATGCTTTAAGAAAACACTAGCGGTAGAGCCACGGCTCCGCCCGTGGCGCTAGCCCTGCATTTCCAATAGTAATATGTAATTGTGTTAGTATCGCAATCGAATGAGTAACATTCACGTTGCTAGTCTCCGGTCTTACTAAAAAATAAGGTGTTGAGAAAGGGCCGTTATTATCGAGCAAGTTTTGTCCAATGTGTTACAGTAGTATCACAATCGAATGAGTATCATCCGCGTTGCTTGTTTCCAGTCTCACTCTATCGTAAAAGAAGATTGTTGTTAATGAGAGTGTTGGAGGTGCTGATCGGTTCAAGCGGGAGCTGTACGATATGGCGGATGCCCCGTTCACTCTAAAGGTGCGCATGCTAAAGGCCGAGGTGATGGAGACACTGCTGTACTGGTGTGTGACGTGGACCCTTGGCCAGGAGCACTTCGCTGAGCTCCGAACGGCAAACCACAACTTCCTCTTACGGATCATTGGTTTCCAGCGCCGACAACGCATCGACCATCTCATCATGTCGTCAGCCAAGGCTCTCAAGAAGGCACAATGCGTGAGCGTTGAGACAACCATCCGCAAACGACGCCTCCTCTTTGCGGAGGCCGTACAGCGCACGACCAATGAGCGGCTGACCCGGCGGGTGATGTTTGGGATGATCGTCGCGGGGACGAACCCGGGACCTGGCCGACTAGAAAATAACCCAGGGCCCAATGTCTAGCAGATGACCTCAGGGTTTTTCGAGCAACAGAGGGCTCCACAGAAAGCTCCCCTTTACTGTTCGGAGCAGAGACGTTACTATAGGAAAGGGCGGCTAAGAAGAGTGGGGGTGGTATCGGGGGGTGTTGAGGCGGCGGGCCATTTCATGGCGAGGTGGCACAGGGCCGAAGCGGAGAGGAGCCGGCTACGGCATGCAGCTGAAGACGCCTAGAGAGAGGCGACACAAGGAGAGGGGGGGGGGGGTGTACTCATGTTGTGCACGGCCGTAGTCATATGACCATAGACCCTCGCATCCCTACAATGCCGGGACGGAGCGCGTTGGGTTTTCACCAACCAGGCAGACATTGCTTGCACCAAGCGCGAAACGCCGTGAGGTATTGGGCGAGTCGCATGGAGGGTGAGCTGCATCCTGCTAAGAACCGCCTCTGAGGCGGACTTGCATATGGACGACAGCTTCAATGAGTTAATTTAATTTCTGGTGTGGCCACTTCCGGAGACAGCAATGGGTTTTACTATGTAACTGCCTCGCGGACGCCTTACCATATTAACACTACGTGAAACGACCATTCCCCTTGTGCGGAACAAAGGTTCTCCACCCGCACAAATGATCTACTCGACCGCCAGCTTTGGCGACCGCCAAAAAAAAATAACAAAAAAAAACGGCACCCTGGTTGTCTAGCTCACGCAGCGAGTGGCGTGTTTTACAGCGTCGTTGCCAACCGACGCCAACCCAGACCGGGAGGGGGGGGCAGGGGCGCTGTATCTGATACAGCTGTCGACGAATGAATGCAGAACCGAAATGGTAGATCGTGCGTCTAGGTATCGGCTCGACTATCATCGTAGCCCTTAATTCTGTTATTTGTGTTCATTTGTTTGTTTGTTTCTTGTTTGATTGTTCACTGGGGGGCGGCGGCAGAGGTAGCACCGGCTCCTGACACCACTCGAGGTGAGAGTAGGAAGGAGATGGCATAGGTGTGGACATGGTCCCCGTATTCGGTTTTGTAGCCAGAGACGGGAACTTGTTATTATCATCGCCTTGATGAGGACGATTTTTCTCTTTTCCTCTCTTCTATTAATAGTACAGTACCGGCCCGCTCATAAGAAAGCAGAAATCGGGCTTAGGCTGACGTTCTTATTTGAGAAAGGGGTGTGTCGCACACTAACTTCATGTATAATACCTGTCGACTTCCTTATTTTCCCCGTAATGTTTAGGCTGAGTTTCTTTTGGGGCACTTTCTTATTAGTGGGCCGGTAGTGTAGTGTATTCTTTCTTGCTTTTTGCCTTGTTTCTCCCTTTGTTACCGCCCTATGCCGGTGCCTTCCTCTTCTTCGTGTTGCTCCGTCCGTGCATCTCAGTTATATATCTGTTCCTCTTGGGTACGTGTGCATTCCTTTTACTGTTGTTGTAGGGGCGCTTCTGTCTCCCTGCGTCATTTGTATTATGTTGCATTTMCATCATTCGTTTTTATTTGTGTTTTTGTTCTTATTTTTCGGTTCGGCTCGTGTCGTTGTGTTCTCGTACCCGGTACGTTGTGAGCATCTCACTTGCTTTACCCAATAAAAATACTAATTTGCGTTTATTTTGTTTTGGTTTTTCTCTGTTTCACAACAGTATGTGATCACAGAATTTGTATCTCTCTTGGATTAGGAATCAGGACAGACACTGGGTGTACTGATGTGGTTGGGTAGAAAGAACGGGTTCAATGTGGGAAGACAACACCCACACCCTCCCCCTTCACCAAGGTCACAAGATATCTGTATCTCATTGTGTACTACTGTTGGGTCGAGAGCACCCACACTACGACGACTATAATAATAGCTGTGTGGTCGTTCGTACTTTCAACATTTCTTGCAGCGAAACAAATCCGTCCACCCAGCTGGGTGAAAGTTTTCGTACCTGGATCTGATCCCATTCAGCACCACCGTGCTCCCACCCACAAGATGCAGAAATAAATATAATTAGCTCTTCGCCGGAGCCGCCGAGAGCCGAGAGTGCTAAGCGCGAACCTTAAATCTTGAGTATCAAGCGCGAACCGTCCTCCCACGTATCGGTCGTAGGATCAGGATTCTCGGTACACTACGAGCACACAGCAGCAGTACAGTTCTTTTGGTGCACTCGTACGAGTACACAGTAAAACCTATATAATAACAATCTGGGTGTACAATAATTGTCACCCCAGCGTGCACGATTGTTTTTTCGCTACGTGTTGCTGTAGTGTTCGTCAGACCCATATATATGTTGTCCCGTGCACAAGTAATGCCTAACGACACCCAAGATCCTTCAAGAATGCAAGGCAAGGGCAGTGCTTCTTGCCACGCTCTTCTTGGTACCACTCCGTCCCGAAATATAAAAAATGTATTGAAATTAATACGCAACTATATTAAAACGTTCTTATATTTCGGGACAGAGCGGTATGTGCGATGCAGCAGCTAAGCTACCAGAGCGAGCGGTCTGGATACCTGCCCTTTACTGCTCATTATTATTGTTCGCATAAAATAAGCAGCGTTTAAACTGCCTCAGGTATCTGTGCTGGTGGTGTGCTCTGCCTGTGTCTGTGTGCTATACGCCAGCGATCGCCGGCCGACACTCGAGGCCGCGTAGAAGCAGCAAGCTGCGGAATCAGCAAGTTCCAAGCACCAACAACGAGCAGGAGTGCGGTCTATCCTGTACTCCTCGACACACGCTTGCGAGCGCCTCGGTCAAGGATGAAGCTTAGCGTCAGCCACGGAACAAAACATGAAAATAGGAAATAACTGCCGTCAGCATATTTTGACTGCTGTACGTACGTATCATACTCGTTTTGTTCAGAACTGAGAACATTATTCCACTCTGTTGCGAGCTGACGAGGCGTGGTGGTGAGGCGTGGCATATACCCATACTCGTGGCGAGGCGTGGCATGTACCCATACTCGTGGCGAGGCGTGGCATGTACTCATACCCGCATACCCTTGGCATGCCAGGTGTTGGCGACCTTGCAGCACATCACAACCCCCCCCTCCCCCTGTTCAAACAATCGCAGATGAGGAACTCCCCAAGGTCACTCAGTGCTCGGCGTGTTTGCGTGCTGATCTGCTCTGTTCGCGCCGTTGTCCTCGGCGTGTCGCACACACCCCACCTCTGTTGCTGATACTCTGCCGAGGCCCATGGTGTGTGCTTGGCTGTCGAGGCGTGCAAAAACTGTCGCGACGCCGCTGCTGTAAGCCAAGAACGGGCTTTGAGGGTCGAGGGGACAAGGGGGTACCCGTGGTATGATGAGAGGGGGTCACTTTTCTGTCACGCTGATTGACTTGAAAACTGGGGCCACTTTTGTCACGCCTATTATCTTGAAAATCGGGAACACTTTTGGAATTATGCTTTCTGAGTCTCCGGTCCAAGGACCGGAGAATAATTCCTGGTATTGTAGTGGTCGCTTCCTGTGATGTACCTTCTACTTCGAAGTATGTGAACAGAAATGAAAGAACCATCGTGCGGACCAGTGCCGACCCGAGGAATGACCGTTTTCATCCCCGTGTTGATAGAGTTGTAGATATTATATGGAAAAATTTATGATTCGGGCATGGTAATAAGGATGTGGATTCAGCGTGTGTACTAGCTCGTAGCTGGTGTGTACGCTGTAGGCTCGCTTGCTGAAGACCAGTCAAGACACAACCTACATTTGAGGGTGAACGCTTAAGTCGCTGTTAGGCAAACTTGTATGAACGCTTCAATAGAAGAGAAGACTCCAGGCCAACAATGTTGATTAATGTATGTGCTCAAAAGCGAGGCTGATGATGAGCAAAAGAAGAGTGAGACGCATGCTACGATAGAGGTGCGCCATGTTATTTCTGAGCTCCTCACTTAAGGAGCGTCATACCTCACCGAACAAAAATGATTTTGGAGGAAAACAAAAGTGCTGCCGGATGATGAATCTCATGACCGCAGTAAATTCTGAAACATAGTTCGTCACAAGGATGAAAGTCTGACGAATTTGGGTTAAGGAGCCCGATCGTTCAGAAAACAATTCAGCTAAAAAGTGCTACCTCTAACGTAGCACGCGTCGTGAGAGGGTGGGCGTGCAAGCGCTCCTGCTCCCTTGATGATCTCAAGGATCGCGAACAGCAACATACCCAACGATCTTGAATCGCAAACATCAACATACCTTTGCTACCATAGCTTGCGCCAGAGGACGCAACAACAATCGTGACTGATCTTGTACGCAGTCTCTATACGTACGGTAAGACCTGCTGTATCACACAGAACAACCAAATAACATACGACAGCCTATCAATTATTCCGCATCGTGTTTACTTGAAGGAATATTGTTGCACACGTGGATACTGAGCAACTAAACCACTTACGATATAGTACGGTAGATACCAGGTACGATACTGGATAACTTGCCCTGCATACCTTCACTGGCTTGATTCATAATGAACTCTGACTGGCCACTACTCGATACTTCGAGGATCCAACTCTTGAGCATAATAAACTATGCATACTACTGATTATTACTCCGTGTTATCGAGTGACGACAAAAGATGACTTGCCAACAAGGATACTATCAAATACATGGGACACTATCGTCCCCGGGTACGGCCGGATATCGACGTTGTCCCAAGAGACAACTCTCGCCGCGTGCTGGCTCCATGAACCCCAGCCAAATCAACACTGAGCCGATGGAGGTGGGGTTTCAACACCTTGTGAGGCGGTATCGACCAGCGGGAACTCCAGTTTGGTCCCTGGATTGTTGGAGGTGCACATGTATGGCGGTATTTCGGATCCGGGGATGGGTACTATCATCCCCGGCTGCGGTTGGAACTCGCCGTTGTCCCGAGGGGCAACTCTAGCCATTCGCTGGCTCAATAAACCCCAGCTCAATTAGGTGATAAGGCCGACTCTTATGGGATCGGAATCCAGAAACCAAAACAGCCTTTCCCCTTTGTGGTGGTAAAACCCGCACAAGGCTCCCCTTCTTTTTTTCTGTCCCAAAACCTGCCCGACGCAGCAAACCAAAACGAGTTTTTGGCACACAGCAACCACCCATGCCACGAGTTCTCGCCTCACAGAGCACGGGTCGCGCTAAAACTTCCAAGGTTGTATGCTCCTCTTCTCTGAGCATCCTCGCTGCCAAGTATGAGGGCCGTAGGTGGCCTGTGGCTAGAGGTCTCGCACATAACGTGAGGCCTGGTCCATTTCTGGCTCAACTTTTTGCTGATCGAAACAGGCTCCCTGTTTCGATCAGCAAAAAGTTGAGACAGAAATGGACCAGCCTCACGTTATGTGCGAGACCGCTAGTCACAGGCCACCTACGGCCCTCATACTCGGCAGCGAGGACGCTCAGAGAAGAGGAGCATACACCCTTGGAAGGTTTAGCGCGACCCGTGCTCTGTGAGGCGAGAACTCGTGGCATCGGTGGTTGCTGTGTGCCAAAATCTCGTTTTTTCTTGTGGGCTGCGTCCAGAAATGACCTATCACTACCGACGGCACTGCCCGCGGGTTTCTGTACGATGAAGGGAAAACCTAGGAATTTGTTTTATTCCGATCCCATAAGAGTCGGCCTAAGCAATCAGCCGATGAGGGTGGGGTTTCCACACCTTGCGAGGCGGTATCGACGCGGGGGAACCCCGTCTTAGTCCTCGGGTTGTCGGAGTTGTGTATGTATGTAACGATTTCCGATCCGGGGGTGAGACACTATCATCCCCGGTTGCGCCGGGGCCCTGCCGTTGTCCCGATGTGCAACTCCAGCCACGCGCTGGCTCTATAAGCTCCAGCCCAACTAGTTGATTAGAACTCAGCCGATGAGGGTGGGGTTTTCACACCTTGTGAGGCGGTATTGACCCGGGGGAACTCCGTTTTCGTCCATGAATAGTAGTAGTTGTATATGTATGGAAGGATTTCTGATCAGGGGAGGCATCCCCGGGTGCGGTGGGACCTCGTCGTTGTTCCAAGGGGAAACTCCAGCCACGCACTGGCTCTATAAGCCCCAGCCAATCAGCAATCAGCCAGTGGGGGTGGGGTTTCCACACCTTGCAAGGCCGTATGGACCCGGGGAACTCCATATTTGTCCCCGTATTGTTGGAGTTGTATATGTATGGAAGGAGTTCGGATCAGGGGATGGACCAATATTGTCCCCGGGTGCGGCGGTACCTCGATGCCGTCCCGAGGTGCAGCTCTCGCCGCGCTTTGGCTCCATGAGCCCCAGCTTAACCAGCCATCAGCCGATGGGGGTGGGGTTTCCATACCTGGGGAGGCAGTATCGACCCGGGAGAACTCCATTTTTACCCCCGTATGGTTGGAGTTATGTATCTATGGAGAAGTTCGGATCCGGGGATAAGACAATACTATCCCCGGGTGAGGCGGGACCTCGACCTTGCCCCGAGGAGCAACTCACGCCGCGTTCTGGCTCCATGAGCCCCAGCCCAATCAGCAATCAGCTGATAGGGGTGGGCTTTTCACACCTTGCGAGGCGGTGTCGACTCGGGGGAAACCCGTTTTCGTCCCCAGATTGTTGGATTTGTGGACGTATGGAAGGCTTTCTAAGCCAGAGATGGGACATTATCATCTTCGGGTTCGGCGGGACCTCGCCGTTGTCCCGATGGGAAACTACAGCCACGGGATGGCTCCATAAGCTCTAGACAAATCAACAACCAGCCGATGGGGCTGGGTATTCCACACCTTGCGAGGCGGTATCGACCCGGGGGAACGCTGATTCCCTCAGGTGTTTGTGGGCTTCTGATGTATGTATGGATCTCTGATCCGGGGATGGGACCTTGTCGTCCTCGGGTGCGGTGGAGCTCCGACGTTGTCCGGGTGGACAATTCTCGTCGCGCGCTGGCTCCATGAGCCCCATGTAATCGCAAATCAGCCAGTGGGATTGGGGTTTTCATACCTTGCACGTGTCTGTCTACGCCCTCTAGTTGTTGGAGACGTAGATGCATGGAAATATTTATGACCAGGGGATTGGAGGCTATCGTCTCCGGGTACTGCTGGCTCCATGAGCCTCAGTTTATCAGTCATCAGCCGATGAGGGTGGGTTTTCCACACCGTGCGAGGCGGTCTCGACCCGGTGGGTCACCGTTTTTGTCCCCGGTTTGTCGGAGTTGTAGTGATAAGGATGGCTTGACGATCTGGGGAGGGGACCCCATGTTACCCGGGTGTGGTGGAACCTTGACGGTCCTATTTAGCACCAATCTTCTAGAAAGAACCAGCGGCCTCCGGCATGGGTTTGGTCAGCCAATCAGCTACCAATTTCGTAATTCAAAATTGTGAGCGAGCAGCTAGGCTGGCTGCATGGCTGTCAGAACTTCCTCAGGTTTTTAACACGGCCACGACTGTCGGCAGCGCTCAGCACGCGACGGCCATGACTCGGCGCGGCGTGAGACGCAGTGTCCCGCTTATTATGTCTAGCACTCTCTCTACCGATGCTGCTAGGCAGGACTGTACACAACGCTCTGGATCGCGAGACTCGCGACAGTACTCGGAGTTTGCTGTGATGTAGCAATCTGAACGGAAATATAAGGACCACTGATGGATACATTTAGAGTCAAAATGGACATTACATTGCCATCCGTAGTCACTGTCCTTGATATTGGGGCAACGCTATGCGCGTGACGGTCAGGACTCGGCGGGGCATGATACCCGGCGTTCCACTTGTTGTGGCACCCAGCCTCCCTACATATGGGGAAAGGTGGGGCTGAAGCGCTCTAGATCGTGAGATCATGATTCCAGAGAGACAGATTAAAAGTATTTAATATAATATCGGTATTCAGCCCGAATGTCCGAAGTTTCTGACACTTTGCTCATCACGTACACGTATTATATACAAAGGCCGAAACATGTTGCTATAGGCCTCCCAGTCCAAGCCGAGCCACACGACAAAACTAAAAGACAAACTGACGCCACATTCACTGCTAAAGAGGACGAATCATCATCATAGGTACCATACACAGCCGAAACACACACACAACTGATCTCGGTAGGATTTCTGGACAAATACACGAAAAACGATTTAGTCGCACGAGGTAATTCAGATGGTTTTAGTATACTCCCCCACTCTCTGGATCTCGTAGTTATGGTTTTGCATGCCGATACAAGGAATGAACTACGTTTTGTTTACCTCCCGGGTGGTTTATCCAGCAGCAGTCAATAGTCGGTACTCACTCCCGCGGCCGAGACGTTAAATGTGTATCGGGTGTTGTTGTGTATACACGCCAAACATCCGCAAGTCTCAAACACAGGAAATTGCACATTTTACGTACTACAGTAGAAGTGATCTCCCTATAGTGCTGGTTCCCCGATAAAGGGCCTGTGGAATAACTTCGCATAATGTGGGACCAACCAAGGCGGTAGAGTGTGGAGTAGTGCTGGCTGCCGCTATATACAGTGCCGGTAGTGTGGGGTAACGCATTCCAGCCCTTCTATCGAAGGATCACCACTACTGTATATGGCACGTTTTATCCAAACAAGTGTTGTGCCTGACTATGACTGACTATTCCTTACTACCGGTAATGGATACTAGTAGTGTGCTGCTCCACTGAGGCGAGCTAGCTACACTATAAGGCGTCGCCCTTATAAGGCATGCCGCATCGGGCGCATGCTGCGACAGAGGTGCACCATGCATTTGTTTACGCTTCTCCCCTGAGGAGCTCTATTACTCACCCCAAAATTGGTTTCGGAAGAAAACGAAAGTGATACTACAGTAGTACTGTAGATGTACAATCCCATGGCCGAAGGATCCGGGTACACATATTGCAACAGACAAGAAAGAGACTGGAACGAAAATACGGCGATTATGGGTCAAGAAGCACCATCCTTCAGAAAAAGTTTCAGCCAAAAAACGGCATACCTCTCTCTATTTATTGTGTGAGGTGCAGCGCCAGAATTCGATGGGTGGAGGTTTACAGATGTTGTGTTGGTATCGCAAGGTAATTGAGTGGCATTCGCGTTGCTTGTCTCCGGTACCAATTGATGCAAATCTGTTAAGGGTGTCGTTTGGGGAGCGGGGGTGGTAGCCTGACATTTCCCATGTCCGCAGCATCCAAGGTAAAACATCGGCTACCGATGTTGACTAAAGCACCCGTATACAGTATAGGCGAACGAATAGGAAACGGCAAAAAATACATAAGAAATAAAAGGTTTTAAAGGATATTACAGTAAGCAAAAACGGATCAAGAAACCATGAACACGGCAAAGATGAGGTGGTACTCTTACCCGCGACGGTAAACAGCAAGGCGGGTAACACCCGCGATAACACCATTTAGATCCCTTGCAGTGTGCGTTCAGCAGGCAAGGCAGGAAATATAGTCGGTGGCGTACCGAGGTATACCTTTACGAGGGGGTCGGGAACCGGACAAAACTATTGGAGAAGAAAATTCGGGCGCAACCAGGAAATTTATACGAGGTACACAAACCAGTCGAAATACCTGTAAACTTAAATTACGGAGGAGATAAACGTGTTGGTCATGATGGAGGGGGCATCACTATGATTAATACGCCATAGTCGGTGGCGTTCTCAAGGCTTCACGGAGATGGCGCTAACAGGACACATCATTCAATCGATAATATGCCACTGTTTTAGACGACGGACGCACCTGCTAGGACTACAAACCAACCACTACTAGCGGTACGGAACCTGCTCGTGCAAACCAAGACAGGGTCCTCTCTGCCTCTAGAAAGCGGAGAAAATATATGAGACAAATATGAAGCAAAAACCGGCGAAAGATGCCGGAGCGATTACTGGCGATGGCAAGAACAAAACAGCAAGAAGCACGTAACGCCAGGAGGTGGGGAACGAGCTCGATCAGCACCACCTTGGAGATCGGAAACAGAGGGCAAACTCTAGACAGGGTGATAGTAAAGCATGAACGACGCCAGCCACTATTTGATGATAACGATCCAGCTGCTGCAGGCGCTCTTACAAATATAACTGCTAATATAAGCAAGATACTTTAAGCAAGACGTAGAGATACGCACGAACCCGGTATCCAAAACGATGCGCTAAGGTCGCCGGGGAATACAATAAAAACTTCAACGCCAATGCAAAAGAGAGTTGCCGCACGGATACACAACCGGCGCAAAAATACTACATAATTCGCAAGCTCAGGAAATCAGCCTGTATTGAGGTCAGAGATATACGACCCCATGGGTCGGAAACAGCTCAAACGCTAATAATGTGGTGAAAAAGTGTAGAGAAACGCATATTTCAAGCAAGATATTTCATATTTCAAGCAAGCCGTAGAGAAACGCACGAACTCCGCATAAACACTGATGCGCGAAGGTCACGGGGAATACGCTTAAGAACATAAAACTCAAAGCAAAAGAAAGATGGCACAAGGAGACGCAACCGGGGACCAATCACAATGCGCAAACTCAGGAAAGCGCAGCCGTATTGAGGTCACGGAAGCACTACCTTATGGATCGGGAACACTTCAAACACTAATGTAGTGAAAAATGTAGACACATGACCAGCAAAGTCCAAGGATGCAGCCCCTGCTAGTACCGGCATGGCAATCCGTCCTAGCTAGCCATAAGCCGAGGAGGAACCGAGCTGGTTTCACTGAGATGCAGAACACCCATGAAAGTACTATTAATATATTTAATGAAATAGGCATACCTAAACACTGAAAACACCTATCCAGACGAGGCACTCAGCAATGATAGACAACCGGTGACAAGAAAAACGGCCAGAGACCTTAATCCACACCAACGAGTACTTCATACACTAAGCAGGAGGGCGAAATCAGTACGTCCCCCGAAAATCAAGGAACGTATTCGAAAAACATTGATAAGACGAAGGGAACGGACGTGACGAATGAAACACACAAACAGCAGCAAATAACAAGAAGTTAGATGCCCACACCTAAACTGGAAAACACAACCAGAGTTATGAGATGAGAGGCGCTGCAATGATAAATAACCGGATATCAGAAAAAGCGCCAGAGACGCTGGCCCTACACCCACACCAACGAGTACTTCATAAACTACGCGTGAGAGCGAAATTATTAAGAGTACGTAACCCAAATCACAAGGAACGTGTTCGAAAGGCAATGACACGACAGAGGGAACGGATGTAACAAACGGAACCGACAAAACAACAGGAAATGACAAGGCTAATGACAAGACCTGAACATAGAACATGTTCTGTAAGATGAGAGACACTACAATGATACATAAACGGATACAAGAAAATCATAAAATACGCCAAGAAGCCACAAGATGCCTAAAAGTCAGGAACCATCGGACAACGAGGGTAGCCCGGGAGATCGGAAACAGAGCCCAAACCACCAGGGCAGTGAAGCACGGACGATTCTGTTAACTAATGCCTACCTGGCATAACGCAAGAGCTGCTGCAGCTACTACAACTGAGTACTACTGATGATGAAAGTTACAGACATAAGAAGGAAGAAGCGGAGTAACCCACGAATTTCCGCACCAAACACATGCATAACAAGGAACCAGGAAAACGCTAGAAACTTCAAGACCCATAACTAAGTGATCGTTTGTCGACAGTTCAGTACTTTCAAGAGGAACATACGTACTGTAGTGTTGTTCGGATGGCAGCGAAATTCGTGCTAGGTCCTCACGCCCCGCTCATAGCGAGCCACAACAAAGTCGGTGTTGTCGCGGTAGTTCCGCAAGAAGCAGGCGTGTGGAGGGGAAGATGACCTCGGTTGGCGTTTTTATTATCCTTGTGGAGAAGGCGTCCACACGCAGCTCGTCGGGTTTAGCGCGCCACGACGCGGCACGACACGAGAAACCGTTTCACAAAAAAAAACGTACGGCTGACGGCGAGTTTCTCCTACTGTGGTCTGCAAACATCGCATCGCCTTTGCCCTAGACAACACCGCGAATACAATCAAGTTGGGGTCGGGCGCAAAGCATATACCGGAGTAAGTTCTAATGCACACATGCCACTCCAAACGAAGACAGGGAGTCTGGCTAGCTCCTGTCGGTGGGCACACCTCGCCCAGCTAACAAGATTTCAAGCTTGCTATGCTTGAAGCTACGAACGGTCGTACGCGGCAGAATAACCATTGCGACAGCCAGGTTTAGCTCTCAGGACTCAGGGAGTCTGTTCATTTTTTCTTTTGCGTCATCATCATAGTAGCCGGTATCGAGAGCGGTATCGAGGGCAGACTTCATTTTTTTGGCGTCCACGGGGCAGCCATTCGCCCGCGCCCACTCAAGAATGTCGAGTCGCCCCCAACGGGCAGCAGTAGTGCAAGTAGTTTCGTCCCAGGGGCAACCGTTCTCGTGGGCCCACTGCAGCAGCTCGAGGTTCCCTTTATAAGCAGCCCGTCTGCATGTTGTCGTGTCCCAGGGACAGCCGTTCAAATGTGCCCACTGAAGAACGTCGAGATGACCTCGATCAGCAGCTGTAGTGCATACCTTCTCGCTACCGGGGCAGTCGTTATCCAGCAACACCTGGAGCTTGCCAAGATCACCCGAGCTAGCTGCATCAACGAAAGCATTCTCAGGCCAAGGGCAGCAAGCCGCTTTCGCATACTGAAGGGTATCGAAATGCCCCCCACGGGCAGCAGATAGATATTTAAGTGCGGCCAAGGGGCAACCGTTCTCGTGCGCCCACCACAGGAGCTTGACGTGCGCTCCCTTTGTAGCGTAGGTGCATGTTTTGTCGTCCCAGGGACAGCCGTTTTCGTGGGCCCACTGCAGGAGCTCGAGGTGCCCTCCCATTGCAGCGCTGCTACATGTGTCCTCGTCCCAGGGGCAACCGTTTTCGTGGGCCCACTGCAGGAGCTCCAGGTGCCCTCCCTCTGCAGCGCAGCTACATGTCTTCTCGTCCCAGGGACATCCGTTCAAACGTGCCCACTGAAGAACGTCCAGACTACCTCGGTCAGCAGCTGTAGTGCATACCTTCTCGCTACCGGGGCAGCCGTTATCCAGCAACCACTTAAGCACGCCAAGATCACCCGAGCTAGCTGCTTCAACGAACGCATTCTCAGGCCAAGGGCAGCCAGTCGTTCTGGCATACTCAAGAATGCCGAGATGCCCCCTACGGACAGCAGATGAGCACGTAGTTTCGTCCCAGGGGCAACCGTTCTCGTGTGCCCACCGCAGAAGCTCCAGGTGCCCTCCCTCTGCAGCGTAGCCACATGTCTCCTTGCCCCAGGGACAGCCGTTCAAACGTGCCCACTGAAGAACGTCTAGCTGCCCCCAATAGGCAGCAGAGGTGCAAGTAAATTCGTCCCAGGGGCAACCGTGTTCGCGGGCCCACTGCAGGAGCTCCAGGTGCCCTCCCATTGCAGCCTTGCTACATATGTCCTCGTCCCAGGGGCAACCGTTGTCGCGGGCCCACTGTAGGAGCTCCAGGTTCCCTCGCGCTGCAGCGTAGACACATGTTTCCTTGTCCCAGGGGCAACCGTTTTCGTGGGCCCACTGAAGGAGCTCCAGGTTCCCTCGCGCTGCAGCGTAGCGACATGTTTCCGTGTCCCAGGGGCAATTGTTTTCACGGGAAAATTGGAGAACGTCCAGGTGCCCACCCTCGGCAGCTCCAGAGCATGTCCTAGAGTCCCAGCTGCAGGCGTTAGCCCTCAACCAACGAAGCAAAGGTATATACCCCGCACGAGCAGCCATGTAGCACGTCATTCCGTCAAAGATACAGCCGTTGGCGTGCGCCCATTGGAGAGCCCTCAATTGCCCAAAGGCAGCAGCCGCGTCGCAAATGCCCTTTTCTAGGGGGCAGTCGTACCTCCGTGCCCATATCATCACGTCAACATGCCCCCCCCCTGCAGCTTTACTGTACAACGAGTTCGGCCAGGGGCAGCCGTGCGCTCTGGCGCATTGAAGTAGATCCAGCCTGCCAATACTTGCAGCCGCGCCTGGCACTTCCCCTCCCTTCTTTAGGCCACTCTCGAAGCCCTCCAACAGCTGAGGCACTGTCGTATCGGCCCTGACCGCTTGGGTGACTTTGGAACGCCCCCCCCACGCCTTGTTCCACATAGTCGAAACCGGCGCGAAGAACAGGTATTTCCGGTCTTCGACGAAGCCCGATAGGTTGACGACAACATCAGCGTCTGTCTCGAAAGGATTGGGCATGAGTGCTGCGGAGTGTACCTGATGTAGCTGGGGTTGCAACAGCAGTGGGTTGGAGGCGTAAGAGGAGCATCGTATTTCAGCGGAACTCAGATGGTGGCCAGTCGCCTCGCATTAAGACACTACCAGTAGAGCTTCCGTCCGTGAACAATGACCCAACGTGACTACAGGTCAGGACATACCTACTCATGCTCAGCGCGCGGGCGGATAAACACAACATGTTGCAGTTCCGCGCGGTGAATGCAGTGTCAGCCAGAAGAGGCACAGCAGCACTTTAAACGTTACGACGGGCACACGGTGGTTGCCATGTTGCCCAGAGAAAACTCTTTTAAACTCGACACCCAACGTGATGGATGTAGTTGTGTGGTTCTCCTCCCCGCTCGTTCCTTGCAACATGTCACAGAACGCGTTCAACGTTTCACGCCCTTAAAATAATAATATTAAGTTGAAACACCCTTCTGTGATGCACCCATCGGTGTACCTATTTGCACACAAACACTTGGCCATGATCGAGATCTTGATCCCACGAAATACAATGGGAATGAAGACTAAGTGGAACAGATAGGAAATATGAAACGAACCACGGTATCCAACACAAAGACGATATCAAAACAGATAACAACGAATCAAACATTGCCAGTCGACAACGTAGTATCATACTTTTTCCCGTGAAAGCAAGCATAGCGTGTGGACGTTTTTCAACGTTGCGTTTAAGCGCGATGTCTCTACGGATATCGTGTATGTCTGCCGTAGCTCGGCACTAGCGCGCTCTTTGTCTAGTCCATAACTGGCTGCAAGCGAGACAATGTAATGTAGACATATATTACACTTTTTGGCAAAAAAAAAACAAGGGGGCTTCTTGGAGGCAGACTGGCGCCCGCCGGGCTCCACTTATCGCTAAGGGATCTACAAATAAGGGTAAGTGCGGGTGACAAACGGGAACCGCGTTGCCAAGGGCGGGTGGAATACCGGTCGGTTTTTGAACTCGCAAATATCCCCAAAATACTTATGGGAATATTAGGGGACACGAGGTAAAACAAAGGTAACGTTTGTGTTTAACACAAACAAGTACAATAGGCGCGCTGCTCACGTTGCGCTTGTTTTTGGTGGTGTGCTAACAGTTCTAAAACGGACCCCGACATGCCAGCAAACCGACCCTACATAAAAACTGGCTGGTTGTGGTGCGTTTGGCTACCTCCAGTATTCTCAACACGATACTAGGAACTGGTGGACCACGCTCGCAAGCAACCGCTCAAAGAATAATCATGAAGATAAAAAAGGCGTAATAATGTGTCTGCTTCGATCATCTTCTACGGGTTCCCACGCTTTCGTCCATCGGATCCAAGGATTGTAGGGACGTATACGCTGTATTTTATGCTCAGGTCGAACAACACGCACTACGTCGAAGTTCTTAGGGCCCGTTTTAACGAAGGAACGTTTCAAATCGAATCGATTTGAGATCGATTTATTTTTATGAATCGAATTGGAGTCGGTTCGATTTGGGCGGAAAATACGGCTTCGGGTTCTATCGGGTGAAACCACGTATGTGCCGTATGTTCTCGAAATGCGAATGATATCAGAATAACGCCACACCTCACACAACTCCCGGCTGACAAGTACCGAGGAGAGCAGCTGAGAACGACGGCGTGCATCGCCACGAGCATCTTGCCTACAGCCTCTGTTTTGTTTTAAGGCCCAGGCTAGGAAGCTGTATCACTCTCAGCTTTTCGTGGGTGCACGGAGGAAGCCCTTTAACGCCACGCACCAAACAGCGATCGCGATGCAGCTATCGAAGCCTTGAGCTTTTCTTCCGTGTTTTGGATCCATCGATTGGTTCTCGTTGGGCTTGGTCGGTCGAGATGGTGGAACAATTGGGCGTGCGAGCGCCTTGATTTTGTTTGAGGAGCCGCCGCCGAACCACAGTGTGCTATGGTGTGTAGCCGTGGGTGCAGCTGTTGCTCCGGTCTCCACTCATTGAAGTAAACGATTTTTCGCCGCGTTGGTGGTTGTCGAAAACAGCCCAAACAGCGACCGATCGCCTTGGCGTAGTTCACCTAGTGATAATACTCATGTCATGCATGTCGGATAAACTCCAATCGATTCGAATCGATTCGATTCGGTTTGAGAACAAAACAATATTTTGGAAATTATTTTGCATTTCGATCGGATCGACTTTCCCTGGCCCCAAAGTACAAATGCCTTTTCGGGTGATTCATGCTTCGACCAATCAGACTAAACTTCAATTCGATTTATGAAAAAAAAAAATGATTTAAAATCGATTCGATCTGAAACTTCCCTTCGTTAAACCGGGCCCTTAGGTTGCTCAAGGAGCAAACACCTGCCGCAGCCACCATCAGGACAGTCCTCGTGAATGAGTTCCATTCAATCCCTGAAAACGACCTTTCTTCCCTGCAAGGGATAACTTGCTTGTTTTGCAAGGATGTACCCAATTTTTAGTGTATGACGGCGTTTATCAACACTGCGAAAGGGGAAACCTTCTGATCACAAGCACGGTCACACGGGTTGTGAGGTTTACCCGAGGTTGATGAGGATGGGAAATTTCGATAAAAGTAAAGACGGGGACATTCAGACGAGAAACATACCAAAATAGGAGATTGTCTGCTCGAATCAAACAGTCGGGCTCGCACATTTGGTTGCTCGAAAGCGAAAACCAGGTGCATTCTCGATCACAATAAGAAGCACAAAGCATTAGTTGCGGAAGAAAAACAACTAAACTTTGTGTATCACAGCAACGTTTGTGCGAAATAGGCTTCAAAGCCACGCGTTGCGGCCAGGACAACAACGAAGTGCATGCGTGCATGAAAATAAACAGACTGGCGGCGGGTATAAGAGTTAGGTCTAGACTTCGTATCAAGAGAGTCAGTGAAAGCGTCAGTCCTACCCTAACCACGGGAAACTGGAAAAAGGCGTTCAACCTAAACTATTGCTGTATCCGTTGTGTATTACTGCTGGTATTTGTTGATTGTGTAGTTGTTCTTAGTATTTATAATATTTCACTGGCCTCCTACATTTTGCTTTTTCTGGCACTACATCGTGTCCCTCATTCTCCCATACGATGCGCAGCTGGGCTCCAATTCTATCTGCGCGGCGTGATCATTCCGCGCGTTTTCCGCCCAGGCGTCAGAGCGCAACTGTGGCATGGTCAGGATGGCGAACAGGTCATAGCGTCAAACTGACTGACAGTTGCAAGACCAGTATATAGCTAGGGGGCAGTACATCTCAATTTGGCCAATAGGAGTGATCGAGGAAAGGGGGGGTATATTTTTTTATTTGCTGCCTGCCTTAATCATTCGACCATCGACCACGTACCCCTTTCGAGACGGGGCGCCGTTCCTGCTATGAATAGGGATATATAATATATCAGACGGATGGGCGCTCATGACGTTGTTTCTACATACTACATAGAAACTTTCTGCAATATTCACCCCCTCCCCGTTTCGCCGCCTGTGGCCACGATGTATCTCTAGGATACAGAAAGTTTTCTCGCTACTATCTACACTGCGAGTTCTACTCTATATTGCTCTGCAACAAGGGCACATGTGTGCATCTACTTCCCTCTCCGCCCGTTCTTTAGTACACCTCTTTCGAATTTCGGGCAGGTGCAGGTCCCCTACACGAAATCTGGGTTTTAGCGTTTTCGCGAAGTTCATTGGGCCGTGCAAATACTTTTTCATTCCTATCCCCCCGTGTATATCTAAGCGTTCCTCCACTTTCGCTCCATTTCTTGGCGCGAGCCTCGCCCTCCTTTGTACCCTTTCTTTCTCTTCTGTCGTTTATCCGCAAAACGTACTTACGGCCAGTATTATCTGTTATTACAGTAGTCTCCTCCTATATCCTTCCTGGCTTTCTCGACTACGCTATCCCACTTTATTCCACCTAGCCCTTTCGTTACATTCTCTGGAACAGCTATACCATTTATATCTGGCAACTGTGAAGATACGACACTACTGTTCTACGGCCGCAGCATGATGCATTAGCTTCAGGCAGTATGGGGCACAAGCCCGACTACTGTGCAGGTTTACTGTGGTTACTCTTGATCCCTCACACGTGCTTGGTTCGTATTATCCGTGGTTCCTTGCCTCTCCGGAAGTTCTGAGCAGGGGGGCAGGTATTCTTCTCGTCGGAGGAATACACAAATAATAACGCCTCCACAACAAACGGGGATGCTATGACACAATCTCTTATTTGACATGTTCTTTACTTTATATCGCCATTTGTTCGAAGGTCTGGGTACATTCTTAATCGGGCACATGACAAAAAGGGACACCCTCTTACCCTCTTGACTCACGGGGGGACACTGCCATGCGCGACGGCTAGGTTCTCGTTACACGGTTGCTCGTTCAAATCACAATCCAACGGCCCAGCGCGTTAGGGCGCATTCAGGGTATACTCATATGCGCATATGCACATATTTACCATCACTGTCTGCGAACAGCCCAACAGGTAACGGCCTACTCTCCTAGCCGTTACGTCGTGGTACCTACCTGATATACGCGTATACGTATACGGCGGTACCATGGTAGTAAGAGAGTATCGTGGTGCATATGTATACCTGGTATACGTTTATGAACTGCTGTACGCATCGTTCCGTACATTCGTGTTTTTGGGAGGTATTCCTCCACCACTGCAGATTTATGGCAGCTTGGCCTGTGACCACTGAGTGAATGTTTGCCGGTGACAACAAGAACAATAGTAGAGCATGCACACACAGTACCCTACGAACCCTGACCACAACAGCCAGCACTGCCACCGTACTTTGAGACCACATATCGAAATCTATCTGAATAACCGCATGAAGTTTGGTCAAGCAGGGACACAAGAAAAGCATAAAGTCGCTACCTTGTATCATATCATATCATACCTATGGCCTCTCCACAGAGAAGGAAGTGGTCTGCGCCCTCAGCGTTTATTTTATCCAAAGTGAGTCTTGGGTATCAAGATCATACATACTCGTATCGTTTGTACGTCGATGAGAACATCATGATGCAGTTTGCTAATATTTAAACAGTCCTTGCCCTTCTTCCACGATTTGTTATTCCCGCCCGTATGTTTTTTAGTATCCGAAATGTCCGGAGAAAAAAACAAAACAAAAAACCCATTCGTGAATGGGTCGGAAAGGGCGCATAAAACACGTGTGTCAAATTTCAGGGTCTATCCCCCAACAACGGCGTAGACATTTGGACTTTAATGCGGTAAAAGTGCAATAAATAGGCGTAGCCTCGTATTAACTTAGTTTCAGCATACAATCGATTTTGGGCGATAAATATGACTTAATACATAATATTGACCATACGCAGTCAAACCTTCGAATATTTGCGTATAATCTTGTACAAACATACCTTGGACCACCTGGAAGGAGCTCGTTCAGAAACAAAATAGGGGGGGGGGGTGTATTCCTACGGAAACGCCTGACTATTGTTTATCTCTTTGGAGGCCTATGAATGGTCGGGCCACGTTTTCGGCGGTAGCGCCAGTTCTAGGTCCTTGAAGAAAGCACTGGCGATGTCACCCTCTTCTACTGTTTATGGCGGTCAGTGTTATACGAAAGTTGTGACATTGGAGTTGCTATTGCGTGCAGCATACGTGACTGACGCAATTTGAGGTGCTATGCCTGAACCAGCTCGTGGTACGCTCTACTCCACCCTGCCCTCCCCACATCGGCTCGTGGCTTGCATTTGTTTCGCAAGAAGACATCAGCCGTTTCTTCCATCGTCGACTCACGTCTGTTTACACCGTCGTGTACATACGTATCACTTATATGTACAGTACTAGCAGTATTAAAGAGTAGCAGTAGTAATATGTACACACTTCGTGATAACACCACGTATACAAGCACGTGTACGGAGGGCAGGATGGGGCATGCTGTACGCCGACGATGAAGGCATTGTGTCTAAGTCAACAGAAGGGCTTGCGAAAATGATGGCCGTCATTGTGACCGTTCTCAAGGCAGTAGGTCTCACCGTATCCGAAAAGAAAACGGAGACTATGCTGCTGCGGACACCAAACCAGGCACTCCGGACCTCACCGCTCGTCATCGAAGCAGCCGGCCAGAGGTATAAACAGACGATGCTTGTTGTATCATACCTGTTACGTACCGGTAGGATATAATACTGTGATCGAGGGTGTACGTTCGTACTACTGTACAGTACCTGGTATGATAGTGGATACGTTTCATGCTGTACATAACAATATGTCCGGTAATGTTACGACCGTTTTGATATTGACATAAATACCAAATGATTCCTACATTTCCGAACCAAGTGGTACGTCAGTTTCGCGGCGAGATCGTCCATTTCGCACAAAATTGGTGCAGCACCATCACGATGGCCCACCCATAACACCATAATACTGCTGCACTGCGGCAGAGAGCAAGGAGCAGAATAATTCTGTAGTACGACGACACTAAGAGCACCACACTTCCCCTGCTGTTGTTGCTGTATCTGACGTGGAGGATGTATGACACGTACCAGATATACCCGGCACCAGCTAAACCTGGTACCTGGTACACTTACCAATATGTCCGGAACTACTGCTGTTGTTACAAACGTTTCAATATTATTAACACAAAAAACGAAACGTTCCGACGATAGTGGTACACAACAAAAAACGCTTGCGGGGAGATCGCTCGTTTCGAGGCAGGCACGTGGTGGGCTAGCAACATCTACACCTTCCCCCGTCACCACCATACGACTGCACACGCCGTTGCCCCAAAAGCTAAAGTTGACAGAAAACAATAACAGAAATCAGATACCACGAAAAACCGGTATCATGTCAGAAGAGAGACTCGAATTTCACAATGTGGCCATATCATTCTGGCAGCAAATGCAAAAAACGTTTGAATAATACTACAGTAATAACATGAATACAATCGGCTCTTATATTTTCGAACAGAGTTGTACTTGGAAAATCCGAGCATCGTACGAAAGGCTGCTGAGAGATACGTGCGTTGGTCGTTTCGTGCACACAGATCTGTGGTGCACCAGCACGCCAGGCATGTGTCCTGTGTAAACCTATGATACCACACAGCAGCAAGCAGCAGCATAGAACAACGAGTACTGCTGCTGCTGTCTCTCGTTGCAGATTCACGGCCTGGAACGTACGAAGAGTACGAGATATGCATCGTACTTGTTGAACGTGCCTGCATTTCGAAAAGTCCAAGCTATGTACGAAAACAACAGCAGCAAGTACGGACAGAGTGTTACGGGGAGATACGCGTACGTAACAATGCAGACGCGTCGATGCAGCAGCGTGTCATTATACACCCATCAGTCCACCCGGCTCCCCAACGGCAGATATGCCCCGACGCTGTCACGCTGCTGCTGCTGTTGTTGCATGAGCAAACGTTCGACTTATGCTCGATGTGTCGTCCCATCGATGCTCTCTTCGTGGCGTGAGTGTGTGCTATTGCTGCATGCTCTCTTCACCAAAGTTCGGCATGAACAGTCGACACGCAGGCTGACATAATCCTGATTGTTCGTTATTGACAGGGCACAGCAGTCTGCAGACTGTGGCGAGGGCGGGGCGTTTTCCACGAGTAGGAAGTTTTTTTGCAGCAACTTTTGCGCAGAGGCGGGTTTCACGTCGCCCTGCTCGGCTCGGCCGAGTGGGACGGGGTACCCCGGGAAACCGACTCTATAGTTTCGGCTTCGCGAGCGCCCCGCGCGGGCCACGGGCCGCAGCCGAAGGGTGAGGCCCGGGGGGCGCGCTCCCCGGCCGGCCCCCCGCGGGCCGAGCCCGTCGCCGTCGAGCTCGGCCGGGAGGGCGAGGCGCGAAAACGCCCCGCCGGGCAAAAAAATTACAATCCTACTTTGTTACAAGGCTCCCCTTCGGGGAGTGGGTTGTTCCCCGCGGGGTGACGTAAGCTGGCATGTTACAGCGGAAAACCGACCATCGCCATCCAGCGGTAACCGTATAAAACGGTTGTTGCTAACGTACGCATTTAAGTTTAGAAGAAAATTGGCGTTATGCCACATGAAAATGAAACACGTATTTGTCTCACAAATCGCGACGTCACCTTTTTTTCTTGAATGTGTTAAAACTTGTCATTTCACGGTTTGTGGTATATATCAGGAGTGGCAAAACGGTCATGGTTGGTCCCGTTTCGTGGCATTTTCCGGTCGTTAGGTATGACCATCCTTCTCGTGTACGTGTAGCAAACGGCAGCAAGAAGACTTATTCGCATCATGTACATCAGACAGTATACAGCAGTAAGTAGCAGTAGCAGCGAGCAGTGTAGCAAGCAGCAGAAGCAGCACAGGCAGCACTATAATCATATTAATAGTACCTACGTACCTACAGCGAGCACCAGCAAAACTACGACATATATAGATGTTTACGTTAAGCAGTAACCGCAGCACAATATTATTGTTGCTGAATGTAGCGCACAGCAGAGCAGTACAGCTAGCAGGTGAAGTATTACAACGTTACACTTTATTACTCGTACGGCTGATACTTGTTATTGTAAGCATGTACGTCATATAGCGTGTATGTGTGTATACTTGGTGCGTGCAAACGCGTACGTACACGAGCTTACGTACAACAATATACGTACGTTCCTCACCGCCCGAGGGATAAAGAACGACGTACTTCTTCTGGTATGTTCGTACGGTACATCATATAAAAATACATACCTGGCTTACTATGTTTTCACGCGCAGTCGATCGATCTTCCAGCAGTAGTAACAACAGCACAGCAGTATACAGGAATCCCTATTATTATAATTGTCTCCCCACTACTTGCAGCAGGAAGGAGCAGCAAAACTATAAATGTTGTAGAGTACATAAAAACGGGACGTTTAATAAATTTCCGGACAAATTGGTACACAATGATCGCTCGTTTCGTTGCAGGCACCTGTTGGTGCAGCTGCATCCTCATGCTCGCCCGTCACCACCATATGGCTGCACACGTCGTTCATCCAAGGTGACAAAAAAAAAACAGAAACCAGATACCATGAAAACCCGATATCATGTCCAAAGAGAGACTCGAATT
Source organism: Saccharina japonica (assembly GCA_008828725.1). Classification (NCBI taxonomy): domain Eukaryota; class Phaeophyceae; order Laminariales; family Laminariaceae; genus Saccharina; species Saccharina japonica. The sequence goes on along the minus strand of MEHQ01002696.1, from coordinate 243,142 downwards.
TCGCAAAAAAAACGACGGTGCGAATAAGAGGGGACGCGAGCAGCGTCTGGCTTGCGAGCACACGTGAGTCGCTGTCCGGTGCAAATTGAAAAAAAAAAAAAGCAGCAACACACTACTAAATTGATTGGCAGTTTACATGTCGCTGCCGTTGTTACTGTATCTATCATAGCCTGGCCCATACATACAGCAGTAGATATGGACGAGGTACGTAACAGAGTAGTTTATTTCTGGCCAGAAATGTAAAGAAGGTTTGTATATTAATGTTAATATAATACCGATTATTATATTTCCGAACATGTGGTACTTGGAAAATGCGAGCATCGTACGAAAGAGTGCGGAGAGATGGGTACCTCGCACGAGTACGTACGTAGTACGTTGATCGTTTCGTGCACCCAGACCTGTGATGCGCCAGCACGCGAGCCCCATGTCCTGTGTAAACCTGAGATACCACGCAGCACAGCAGCAAGCAGCAGCATAGGACTACGAGTACTGCTGTGGCTGTCTGTGGCTGCTGTATCACGACGTGGAACGTACGAAGAATATACATGATACTCGAACACGTGCTTGCATTTAGAAAATTCCAAGGTACGAACGAGTAAAGCAGTACGTACGCACGGGAAAGAGTGTTGTACGGGGAGATACGCGTATATATCCATGCAGACCTGGCGGCGCAGCAGCGTGTCATGATACACCCATCAGGCCACCCTTCTCCACAAGGCAAGGGCAGATATGCCCCGACGCTGTCACGCTGGTGGTGTTGCATACGCGCACGTTCGAAGTTTGCTCGATGTGTCGTCCGATCGATTCTGCACTCATTGTGACGTGAGTTTGTGCTCTTGCTGCATGATCTGCTCGAACTTCGGCATGAACAGTCGACACGCAGACTGAAATAATCATGATTGCTCATAGGGCTACAGACTGTGGCGAAGGCGGGGAGTTTTCAACGAGTACGCAGGATTCTTAGTCGAAGCGACGTTTGCCGCACAGAATTCGCAAAGTGGGTTACACGTTCTGTGTGTAGACGTATGATACTATACAGCAGCAAGCAGCAGCAGCGTAGGATCACGGGTACTGCTGCTGTTCTCGCTGCTGTATCACGACCTGGTACGTCCGAAGAGTATGCATGATACGTACCTGGTAAACTTCAACACGTTCGTGCTTGTTGTATTTCGAAAGGCATAGTCTACGAGTACAGCAGCAGTGTGTGCGAACGGAAACCAGTGTTGCGCCAGGAGATAAACACGTACGTATCCGCGCAGACCTGGCGATGTAGCAGCATGCCATGAAACACACATCATGCCACCCTGCTGCACAATGACCGATATGCCCCAACTTGTCACGCTGTGCTGCTGTTGTATGAGCGCATGTTCGAAGTATGGTCGACGTGTCGTCCGATCGATGCCCTCCTTGTTGTGGCGTGCGCGTGTGCTCTTGCTGCATGTGCCCTCTTCGAAACCCATAAAGGCTGAAGGGATCGTGATTGTCCGTTATGTATAGCGATAGGGCTACAGGCTACAGGGTGTGGCAAAGGCAGGGCGTTTTGCACAGAAGAAGCGGGTTTCACGTTGCCCTGCTCGGCTCAGTCGAGTGGGACGGGGTACCCCGGGAAACCGACTCTATTTTCTCGGCTTCGCGAGCGCACCGCGCGGGCCACGGGCCACGGTCGAGGGCGAGGCCCCGGGGGCGCGCTCCCCGGTCGGCCCCCCGCGGGTCGCGCCCGGCGCCGGCGGGCGAGGGGCGAGAGCGAAAACGCGCCGCCGGGCAAAACAATCACAATCCTACTTTGTTATACAAGGGCCCCGCATGGGTGCCGACATTCGCCGGCGCCCATGCTTCGGGTAGGGCAGGAAAGGAGTTGGAACTGTTCCATCCAACATGAACGAAAACATAATTTGAAAGGAATGCCAAGGGTTCCATTCCAATTCATGCATTACCAGGCGATAAAGGTTGGCAACAAAGAAAGCAAGCATACGAGTAGTTGCAACACACGTTGCTGGCGTTGAATGCGTTGTCATTATAGCTGGAAGCCAGCGCATGAAAAGCGCAGAAAAACGCACTGCAGCAACGTAAAAACCACGATGAACGATAGAGGAATTGCCGCTATGATAAAGCGACTGTTACTTTGAAAATAAAACAAAAATTGCGTGCTCGGGCTGCAGCTGCACACTACGTACAGCAACAGCATACAGCAGCACAGTACAGGACGTAGAGCAGCAGTGTATTGTTAGTGCATGTGTCGCCAGTTCGCAGTTCGTACCTACAGCAGTAGCTAATAATACCGGTATTACCGTACGAGGTCCCATTTACTATGTTCTCCCGTAATATTATGTATTTCGGCGTATAAAACGGCACAACAAAAACACGCATTACTTTTCGCTATTTCCCGGGTCATAAAACAAAATAGACATTATTTGTCAAATCAACACTAAAAAGCCAATACCTGGTATATTTCAGGCTGTATTATACCTACAGGTATCCAACAACAAAATGCGGTGAAATGGCGACCTTTTCATGTGGCTTTCAGAGTAGAAGTAGTACATAATGTGTATTTTTACTGCTGTGATGATGTTGTTGTGTCTTGTTTTTCGTAAAACTTCCGCGTGCACCCAGTTGGGTGGCAATGAATTGTACACCCAGATTGTTACGTATTATATACGTGGTAGGTTTTACTGCGTACTCGTAGTGAACCAAAAACCCTGATCCCACGACCGATACGTGGGACCACTGTGCTTATGCAAAAAAAAACGTACGTGAAAATTTCTAAACGTTTGTTTTTGCCGACACGATCTCGCCGAGATATCCGCCAAAACTCAAAAACACAAATTTTTCGACACCCAATTCGTATACTCGTAAAAATCGTCATTTTCAATCAAAACGAAACCTAGTGGAGACAGTGCTGAAGACACAAGGAGAAGAGCGATCAAAGTCTCGTTGCCCAATTCGCCATCCATCAAGAGTTATGACCAAAACCGATTATGTACACTAACTCAAGTCATTACGAAATAAACGTCATTTTTGCGATGCCCCGCTCAATTTAGATAATTTTGCATTGGAATTTTAACCCCGGATTAGAATCGCACGTTCAAAGGCATTCACTGTCAGCCCTTCTTTTTTTTTCTTTTTTTTTTACTAGTTTTGGTCGCTTTGTATTTTTTTCGGTTTGTTGGATCTGTCATATCTCTTGGATGAAAAAAAAAGTTACAGGGCCGAAGGGCAATGAGTCGATGAGTGCATGAGCTACCCCGTGTCCAAAAATCAAGCCCAAATTCTTAAAAATGGTGGGGGCATCGCCAATCCGACGTATAAACCGTTTTAAGGCTGGCCCAGCTCGTATTACAGCAGCAGTAGTTGCAACACGGGCATGAAAACCACAAAAAAAGTACAGCAGAGTGTAAAACCCGTGATGAGACACACAGAACAGCAGTACGTAGCCCTGCATAGCCATTGTATTTTGTAGCCCTCTCCCTCCTCCCCCACTACGGTTCTTGCCTTGATTTTTATCGCGCAGAGGGTTCAGCCTTCCCAACGCTCGTCGACATTCATCGAATTTTGCTAACCCACGCTCTCACGCTTTCTGCGAGTCAAGATATTTTTTGCGAGAAAAAGTGCCCGAGAGCATGCACTCGGCGGGGCTCGAACTCGCTTTCTTGACGCTTACAGGCTTCGTGGTTACCTGCTCCCTATAGACTGCCCTCATTCATGATGAGGTATTGTACGAGAGCCGCAGCAGAGCAATCCCACGGTAGGGGTACCACTTTTAGGCTCACTATTTTCTGACCGGTTGTGCTCCTTGCGCGAGTAAGTAACCACCGGATACTATTATTACTTTACAAACTGTACATCATTTAAGGTACATTCAATCGGGTAAGACTCACAACTGCTGTCGTATTTTTAAAAAAGTACAGAACATAAAAAGCCGCACACTGCAGCAACTTGCGTGTGGACTATGAAAACAAACCGAGTGCATATCATTTATGGTATTTTTTAGTTCTGCAGCACGACCTTAAAAAAATGTAATACTACAGTAATAATTCATCCGAAGAAAACAATTATTTGAGTCACACTACTCGTACTCCTGTGGAACTGATGGCTGTCGACACTGCCTGTCTGTGTGGCACCACAACAGCAGCAGTGGTGTACAGCAGTAGTAGTATACATCAAAATGACAATGCTCTTACTCGCTCTTGCATACATACGTGTACCCTCCTCGCGTACATGCATACACTCTCGAACAAACTTGTTCAAATCGACCCTCTCGCCACAGCAGCACTGTGAAATGTAGAGCACATCTACACCGTGAACTCTCACTCGAGGATATGCCCTGCGAAGAAACATGGACCTCGGCTCTTCGAAGCAGGCGATGCAAAAGGCTGACGAAAATATGATTCCTGTATGATACTACTCCATTTATTTTTAAAAGCCACCCCTTTCTGTTTGTGACTACCCCCCCCCCTGTTAAGATTCAAAGAAATGCTCGACATGCCACCCAAGATCCAAGATTGTGCCTACTTCTCGCTTATCTCTCTCTACCCCCGAGCGCGTTCTCGGCGAGGCAAGCGGGGGGGACGAAGGGCGAGGGGCGCCGGAGCCGATCCTCGAAGAGAGCGCCCGAAGAAATGAAAAATTCCTCGAGATATTGAGATGCCGAGATTCCGATATTGAGGCCGGCCCGGAATTAAAATTATTTACCCTGGGAGCTTGAGCGTTGAACCAACATGAAATTATATATGTACAAGGGGGGCTTCGCCGCGGCGGGCTGACGCCCGCCTGCGGCTACGCGCAATGCCCGTAACGGCGAGGAGTAGCCTACTGAGGTAGATTGGTAGCTAAGCTTAGGGCGAACAAAGCGACTCTGTACTGCCAAGGGGTGTACAGCAGTAGTACATGACACCTAATAATGAAAAACACTCACAAACGGAGGCTAGGTTTCTTATTTACATGAGAGGAGAAGATGCGTTTTATACTAGCTTCAATATAACGGCTTCCGAATTTCTTATTTCCTGTAAATATCACCCTATGGTACTTCGGAGGTGTTATAATACGTACGTACGTACGTACGTACGGGTATATGCATGTACAGTAGTAGCTGCGTGTAAAAAAAAAGAGCGTGTGTGTTTTGTATGTGCGCTCTCCATCACCATATTCTTGGTAAACGTTGCTGCAGCGCCCACCGCCCTCATGTCCACGCCCGCGAGCGCACGCGAGGCCCTGCCCGGTACTATATCCACGCACACACCGACCACTATCGTACTGCTGAATACCACGCACGCATGAATACTGTACAGATATCATCGCATATTAAAAATTACCTGGTATATGATACTCTGTTACTGCTTGCAGCGGTACTGGTACTCGTTCATATAATATGTACGTGTATATCCGCAGTAAAAGGAGCCGGTACGATAAAAATCCGGGTTGGTCGTCTACTCGTACATAAAAAAACGGAATCTTGCATAATGCGGTTTGCGTGTAGAACAAAAAAGCATGACATGTACTGGTTGGTATGGTATGTCCACGTGACAAAACGGGCATGGAATCCTGGAAAAATCGCAGCCCCGTGAGACATGAGTTGGGCACGGCCGAGACCGCCCTTGGCAGAGTAGGCAGAGCAGGGGTCGGCGAGCACGATGAGGGAATCTTTGATTATGCATGTACAGCAGTAGCGTGTAAACAAAAAAAGAGCGTGTGTGTTTTGTATGTGCGCTCTCCATATTCTTGATAAACGTTGCTGCAGCGCCCACCGCCCGCATGTTCACGCCCGCGAGCGCCCGCGAGGCCCTGGCCGGTACTATATCCACGCACACACCGACCACTGCCATACTGCTGAATACCACGCACGTATGAATACTGTACAGATATCATCGCATATTAAAAATTACCTGGTATATGATACTCTGTTACTGCTTGCAGCGGTACTGGTACTCGTTCATATAATATGTACGTGTATATCCGCAGTAAAAGGAGCCGGTACGATAAAAATCCGGGTTGGTCGTCTACTCGTACATAAAAAAAACGGAATCTTGCATAATGCGGTTTGCGTGTAGAACAAAAAAGCATGACATGTACTGGTTGGTATGGTATGTCCACGTGACAAAAAGGGCATGGAATCCTGGAAAAATCGCAGCCCCGTGAGACATGAGTTGGGCACGGCCGAGACCGCCCTTGGCAGAGTAGGCAGAGCAGGGGTCGGCGAGCACGATGAGGGAGTTGCGTGTCGCCGGGTGGACGTCATCGCCAGTTATCGCGAAAAGGGTAAAAATCTACGTCTAAGAAAAGCTGTCGAGCTCTCTCCGAGCAGCAGCTGCAATTTTGTACATGTATTTATACAAGGTTCCCCTTCGGGATGTTGGTCACTTGGAATCCCGGGGGTGTCGCAAGGTGAAAATAGATCGCAAATGCTTCATATTACGGGGGATCGTAGTAAAAAGGACCTACGGCACAGACAAAAACCTATATAATTACCTATTTTTACTAACAATATTTGGTCCTATTTACTATGTTCCTCCGTGATAGTTTAATTTTTGGAGCAAACCTGTGGCATAGACGCATAGACTGTAAAAGTAGTAGCGACGGCCATTCCTAACGAAACAACTGTCACGAGATGATATCGTATCTGAGGTACAGTGGGCTCCCGGTGTTCATAAACTTCAGGTTAAATGTCCAGGCTCAACGACTTGTTTTGTTTCTGAAGTCGCTCTTACTATTTTTGTAGGATTTATAGTCGATCCCACAGTGGTACTGCAGTTATCACGGCTGTTCTGCGCTGTACAGCTGAGTATACAGATGATAGTTATGACAGAGCTGTTGCCCGACGAGTCCCGCCCCGGTCCTAGATAAGAGTATTCACTCGTACGTAATAACTTTTTGGCGGGTACCCTGGTACGCGTTAAGTATCCGAGTACTCGTCTAAGGGTGCCCGTCGAACAGCTGGATATCCGGGTGCCCTGGGCCCAAATTCTCGGCGAGAATGAAGTGTTATCCATACCCGTGACGGTTATTAGCGGTTTCGTTGTTTTTAATCGTTGCTGTAAAGCACGGGTGATATTAAAATCAGAGGCAGAATATTCTCCGAAGAATAAGATAATGTGAGTTTTGTACGTAGGTAAGAAGTTTGGCCAATCAGATGAATGCAGAAATACATGGTAGTATGAATCGTAGCCCGTGATATACACCTGGTTCAGTTCGTAGTTGTGACCTGCACGTGACAGCGCAGTGCAGCAGAGTCAGGGCTACAGGTCCAAGGTGTGATACATATTAGTTTTGAGTTCCCGGTATGTCCGAGGAGAGCAAGTCGCCGGAGGCTGAGGTTATTCGGGTTGCTGCTGCGCACGACGTTCAGGCGGCTTTGGCTGCTGCGCAAACCCGGGCAGAAGAAAATGCACATGCCGCTGTAGCTGCAGTGCAAGCACAGGTGGACGCACGCCGTGCTGAGGATGCGAATGCTGTCCAAGCCGAAATCGCATACTTCAAACACACACGCATACACAATGAAAGACAGAACACAGCAAAGCAGTACTCGCTGTTCGTAGCTGTCACAACTAGATCTGCTGGATTCCTCCTGCTACTCGTGGCTGTTTACTACAAAGGCCCGGCGCACGCATACAGGACACAACAACAACTGCCACAAACGCAACAATCTGAACAGCGGCTGGCTGCTTTGTGTTCTGCAGCTTCTTCTGCCGTACTGCTGTGTTGTTCGATAAGGGGCGCCTTGGCTGCTTTGTAGTGTGTAGTCTAGACTAGACACCAGTTCCCGTAAAGTACAGCAGCAGTAGTACTCCTACTGTACCAAAGTACTTGTAATCGTACGTATGTAGAGTAGCCTATCGCTCGTAGATAAGAGAGAGCTAGATATGATATGCGTACTGCTGTACATATGTACGTTATCGTAGATCTGTGCATGTTATGTATGTGTACTCTACGTAGATTCCAAAATAATATTGGAACCAAATTACAAATTTACACAAAGAATGCGCGTGTAATTTTTGAAGCATCTCGTACAACTGCTGCTGCTGTACACAACCCATGCGTAGAGAGCAGACGCATGCAACAATGTATTAACTACTACTGATGCATGGCGCTAGATGTGTGCCTCGTTCCATGTAGGTGTGGTCCTTGTTGTCTCATGCGTGGTGCATGCTGTGTGCGTTCCGTTCATCCGGCGTGTCAAAAATGAACCATCCAAATTCACACGCGGATAAACAAAAGTCGTACGGCAAGTTTTTCATGTAGCTGCAAGGCGGTGTCAAGTCGGAACGTCTCTCCTGAGTTATTTGCCAGATTTCGCGACTTCGAAGGCCCAGAGCACGCCCCACGGGCCTCGGCCGGGACCCGCACTTGCGCCGTGGTGTACACGCGCCCCCCCTGCGTGCCCCGCAGCCGATAGCGCGAGAAAAGAACCGTGGTCGGAGGAGAAAAGTGAAAGTATTCCGGGAAAAAGTACATTTGGTACCTATACATATCCACGTTTATATGTATGGTACCAAATGACATTTTCCCGGAATCTTTTCATTTTTCACCTCCGGCCGGGGTCTTTTCTCGCGCTGTCGGCTGCGGGGCACGCAGGGGCCCGCGTGTACACCACGGCGCAAGTGCGGGTCCCGGCCGAGGCCCGTGGGGGTGCTCTGGGAGGGATGTACATTATTTGTCTTTTTCGCGACACGTGTCGCGACGCGACGCGACGCGTCGCGACACGTGTCGCGACATGTCGCGACGCGTCGCGGCAACTGTCGCGGCATGTCGCGACGCGTCGCGACACATGCCGCGACACGTCGCGGCCCTATGCGGCATGCCGCGACGCGTCGCGGCATGTCGCGACATGTCGCGACGCGTGTCGCGGCGAGTGTCGCGGTAGGTGTCGCGACAGGTGTCGCGGCAGGTGTCGCGACAGGTGTGGCGAGGTGTCGCGAGGTGTCGCGGCAGGTGTCACGGCAAGTGTCGCGACGCGTCGCGACGCGTCGCGGAACGCTTTTACACCCAAACATGCCGTTATGGTCAATAGAGGCGTTTAACCTTGCCATCTGGTTCGAACCGGTTTTCCACGTCGCGACGCGTCGCGTTACGCGTCGCGACGGGTCGCGACGCGTCGCGACACGTAACGCGACACTTGCCGCGACACGTAACGCGACACGTAACGCGACACGGGTGATACCGCGACACGCCGCGACACGTAACGCGACACTTGCCGCGACACGGATGATACCGCGACACGCCGCGACACGTAACGCGACACAGGTCGTTGTCGCGACATGCCGCGACACGTGTCGCGACGCGTCGCGACATGCCGCGACACGCGCCACGAAAAAGTCAAATAATGTAGATCCGTGAGGCAGGGGCGTGCGGGAATTTGGATGCCTATCCCCCTCCAAAAAGAAAAAAAAAATGTTTTTTTGCTTTATCGTGGTCTTGTTCACAGTGCCAAAGAGGCGTGTTAACACATTGTTTCGGGTGTATACCATACCTCGTGGTAGAGGTTGGTGGCCTGATTAGCTACTTTGTTGGGTGTTGTACCGTCCTGTAGTAGGTGGGCATGCGTGCATACCTGATATGCACCCGTAATTCAGCGGTTCAGCATAGTTTTACCCTTTTTCGGCCTACCCTGGCTTTCTATCATGAAATTGTCTTATGTGAGTGTCCCGAGCTGGAGTGTCCGAGTGTCCGGAGAGTGGGGAGTGTCTGGGGTGTTTTTCGCCATTTCCCCCACGGCGGCGTACAAGACAAGCATATATATATTCAGCACCAGGTAGGCAGGGCACGAGTCAATGACACTACTGTAGGTCTGGTCAGCGGTTGGTGTCCCTATTGGATTTTCGCTGTGCATTCGAAGATATATGCAGTAGTATTAATCGTTTACATCTCTACCAGCTGCTCGTTACTGCTGTGGTTGGAGTCACCGCAAGTACCCACACCGATGTGGTCTCTCCGCACAGCAGCATAATCGTATTTGTACGTAGTGGTATGGAAGGCCTTGTATCAAGGATGGGGAGATGGCTCTTAACCGTCCCCTAGCTGAAGTTCTGAATACATTTTGTTCAGGGTTGGAAAGGCTTTGTATCAAGGAGGGGTGGTGGCTCTTAACCGTCCCCTGGTTGAAGGTCTATCTAAATACTGTCCAGGCGTAGAGAGAAGGGGACGGTGCCAGGTACCCCCTCCCTCCCTGTCCGGAGCTCGAAGTTGAATCATCGTGAGTGTGGTGTCGAAAAAATGTTTTTCGTGCGCCCTCGCTTGAGTCTTGAAAACAAAATATGTTTCGTCTTTTTCACAGCAGCAATACTAGTTCTGGTACACTAACACCATATCAGTACTCCTTACGGAACACGGCATAGCTCCAGTTCTAATGCTCAGGCCTGCTCCGGAGCAACGTATAATAGCTTCTTCGTTATAGTCTCTAGGAGGTGTCGGGGCTCTTCCATCTCCATGGGGGGGAAGGTATTTCTGTGTTTGCATCACGAAACGAAAGTGCTCAGCCAGCAGCAAGATGTTTTGTGTTTTATCGTTTCGGAACTCCTGTTTGGTACCTGGACTCTGCTGTGGCCACGTAGGACGATGCGGACGGTCGAACTAGAGACCCGGGTAGGATCACACTACAGTAGTGTTCGGCGTCCTCGTCGAAAATCTGATATTTAACATAATCAGCAGCCGCAGAAACCGCCGGTATGGCGAGTCGTTTTCAAGTAAGACGCACTTCGCGTGATAAAAAAAAGGTGTCAGATCGATCCGGCTCCTGAGACGCAAATGATGTTGACCATGACCTACGCTCTCTAAAACTGCTCATAGGGACAAGTAGGTCTGAGCATTAATTAGAACTGAAGAAATGTCGTTTTCCGTAAGGAGTCAAGAAAACATGGAAATTAAACCAGATATATACTCGTAGTTTTGTAACTGAAAAACAAAAATCCTTTTTTTTTGCAGTGCTCTTTTAGTTTTTGCCCGAAGTGGTCGGTTTCTTATATACTTGGTACGTAATTCGCATCGATAAAACCAAGATACGGTGACTATGATGTACTTGTTGTTTGACGTAGCGCCATGCCATACGTGAGCCCTCCCCCGCTGCGGGTTATAGAGTTATATAGTATCAGTATGTATATGCACAGAATGGTTATGAAAAATCGTCCGGTTGACCCTCTGGCAGCATCGAGGGGAGTCACTGGCCTATACGAATCCCTTCCAAGGAAGGCACATAGAAAGCGCGCGGACGACTTGCCATTACACGTATAATAACGAACTGAGTATCAACTGTTACACCGTCGTGCTGCTGGAGTTTAATTCAGGAACACTGTATTAATAGAATACATTTATTTAAATATAGAACCAGCACACCCGATGAGCGTGTCTGACTCACGCAGCTTGCAGAGTTGTTTTTCCACCATCCAGTTGGTCGTACTCACAGCTGACGTAGTTTTTTTAATTTCACCAAAAGTACCCCATCGCCATTAATTTGTACTCGTACTCCAGTCAGTGTGCAAAATGTGTCTCGTCCACGACATTGCAGCAGTCTACAGAACAGCAGCAAGCAGTAGCGGTGGCTGTATGTATACGCGCCTACAACCCGGAACTGGTTCTACAACGCACGTACCGGTAGATTTACCGCATTATCATTATTATTAGCTCTTTGCAACTATTTGTGTTTTAGTATGCGTATGTTTACGTCCCAAGCGGTACAACCAAAGCACGTTTTTCACTTTGCTGTACATTATTTTTAAAAACTACCTGGTACGTCGTAGCAAACTATTTCCCGATTTTAGTCGCATTCGCCCAAGAGTATAAATTTTACGTGTATTTGAACATATAATCCAACATAAAAAACATTTGTTTCTGTACCCTGGTATACGCACTGAGCGTAGTATCTCTGTGTCGTAGTTTTGTGGCCACAGAGCTGGGACCTTTTTAGGATGAAAAATCGGCACTTGACACTGGGTGTGTTGGATGTCGACGGGTAGAAACGTAGAAAGGAAGTTTCAAATGTGAAGAACACACAAACGTTCATTTTTTACTTTTACTTCTCTAAAAACTCTCCCGAAGGATTTGAGGTAATTTTTTGAAAAACGGCAAAAATGTACGAGAAGTACGTTTTTGATCAAGTTACGGTAACTTTCGTCTCTCAGTTTTATTGGCCTACACGCACCGAGCATTCTACCGACGCAGAACGCCCCAAATTATGGGAGATGTCTGAAAATGAACGTTTTTTTTTATTAAATAGCGTCAAAACCAATTGAGATTGTTTCAGTTGGCTATCTTATCATGTCCCAAGAATTGAAAATGATTTCTGGGCAGCAAGTTGTGACAAAAAGTGTACAGCAGCAGCAGTACGAGGAAGACGGTACTACTCGTACGAGTACTCGTATATACTCGTCGTACGCGAAAGCGCCTCCGAACTATTTCGCTGCCGCCCTGGACTACGGGTGATCGAAGTGTTCGTCGCACCGGAGCACGCAGCGCAGAAGCATTGTACCCGGCGGTGGCCGGGACAACGGAAAACACGACGGAGGGGTGTCGTTAAAAGTTGTGTTTTCCTCCTCCCTGTCTGTGTTCCTCGTTAGTCGCAGCCTATAGGTCGCAGCTGCAAGGGCAGTTGAAAGGCTCTCGTGGCCGACACCATCACAATCCGATCCCATCGCATTGTGGTGATGTCTGAGGCACGCGCGGGTGGGGAGTGTGGCACAGCAAGCAGCAGCAGCAGCAGTACACCTGTGTTGCTGCTTGCTTGGCAACAGACGCGGCTCGTACTCAACTGCAGCTGCCAGCTGCTGTTTGCGGTACATTTGTACGCGTGTTGCCTCCAACGATGTGTGGAAACTCATAGATTCCAAATCCAATCGCCAGTTTCAATCGTGATTTCGATCGGAAATGGGGCCCCATTTCCGAGTGGNCTCCCCACCCGCGCGTGCCTCAGACATCACCACAATGCGATGGGATCGGATTGTGATGGTGCCGGCCACGAGAGCCTTCGACTGCCCTTGCAGCTGCGACCTATAGGCTGCGACTAAACGAGGAACACAGACAGGGAGGAGGAAAACACAACTTTTAACGACACCCCTCCGTCGTGTTTTCCGTTGTCCCGGCCACCGCCGGGTACAATGCTTCTGCGCTGCGTGCTCCGGTGCGACGAACACGTCGATCACCCGTAGTCCAGGGCGGCAGCGAAATAGTTCGGAGGCGCTTTCGCGTACGACGAGTATATACGAGTACTCGTACGAGTAGTACCGTTCCTCGTACTGCTGCTGCTGTACACTTTTTGTCACAACTTGCTGCCCAGAAATCATTTTCAATTCTTGGGTCATGATAAGATAGCCAACTGAAAAATTCTCAATTGGTTTTGACGCTCGAAAAAAACGTTCATTTTCAGTTTTCATAACCCATCCGTAAGAGATGGCCTAAGAGATGGGCTAAAAGTTGGAAAAAAAAACGCAAACACTCCAGACTACTACACAGCAGTAGCTCTTTGCAAATATTTGTGTTCGAGTATGCACTGAATGAATTTTCTTGTCAAACGGTTCAACAAAAACACGAGTTCCATACGTACTACAGTAGTGTACTGCTTTGACCCTCTGTAGAGTGTACAACAAGAGAGCATATGTGCTCAAGAGGGACAGAAGCTGCTGCACGGATTAAGCATTATGCAGAGAAGAGGAGAGAGGTACCGGAAGAAGGACAGCGTGGGAAAACGAGAAAAAAAGGAGAGAACAAGACAGCATTAGTATACCTCAGACCTGGTATATCCCTCTTCCTTTTCTTGAATTCGAGTACACTAGCTTGAGCAGACATTGCCCGGGGTCAAACACAACGCTGCACTAACCTGAGGGCTGACCTCAAAACCGGGGCCGGCGTGTTGTCGCGTGTGTGGAGATCGGCTGCGGCAGGAATGTTGTGGTGTGGTATCCCCACCAAATCCGGACTCGAGGAGTTCACAACTAATGAGAAGGCGTCTTCACGATGATCTTTCGGGGACTGTGTATGTACCTGGTATGAAGTAGCACACACACCATCCCACTAGCCAACGCGGCCTGCGAGTACCATTCTAGCTGCGCACACATCAACACGCCGGCCCCGTTATTATCTTCTACCTCCCGATTATATTGCAATGCGTTAGGGGACCAGTACATTAGGGGACCAAACCTGGGATCTGTGCCTAGGTCACCGGTGCATTAGGGGACCGAGTCTGGGATGTTAGCTAGGGCACCGGTGCATTAGGGGGCCGCATTGAGCATGTCGGCTAGGGGACCGGTGCACTAGGGGGGCTCATATAGTATTTTAGCTGGGGGACCCGTTTGCTACGGGGTCGACACCTGGGCTACGGGAACGATTTAGTGTGCGCCCGTTTGAGATACAACGTTGAAACATTCTGCTTCCCGCGAAGAGTGTTCAGTTTCTTTCGTTGTGTCGTATTCGGTGGGCATTAATTATTCATGGTGTGTGAGTCCGTGCAGATCAATGTTGTGTCTATTTTGTTTTCGGCTAATAACTTTTGAACTGTATCGAATTGGAAGATAAAATGGCCTTGGTCGTAATCGCCAAGGCCAAAGGAATCGAACACCGTCGAGGGAAAAAAAATGGTTTTCCTATTCTAAAGTCAAGTCATACGTGGGCGGTCACGAAAAGGACACCCCAATATCTGGCCTAAATCGGCTAAAAATCTATCAAAATAGACAAAACCACGAATATATCGTGAAGTTTATAGTTTTCCAAGAATCAACAAAACTTCCTGACCTGGGGCAAGACCAAAGGTGGCGTTTCCCGCTCCTTTTTTAGAATCGTGAAGTGTAATCTCCGCAAAGAAAGGTATCTAGATAACGTCACATACTCTGTTTTATGCCGATATCTCCGTCAAACCAAGGTAAAACTAAAAAATACAAGAAAAAAAAAACGCTGACGATGGAATTTCCCATAGCTCCCCGAATCCGTGGACGTATTCGGTTAGCAAAACATATACCCTTCAAGCGAAAGGTTTCAACTGTTTCCGGTTTATTGACGATAAGAAGGCAAACTACACTCGAAATGAAAATCCATTACTTCAGGGATGGCCGCTTGGAGATTAGCTCTTTAGACGTGCTTTCGAATGCCAGACTACATACATACCCCTACCCGGAGCAAAGTGCACATTGGGACTGAAAAACAAAATGGACACATTGAGCTGCACTCACCAATACATACGTTCTTTCATACTTCGGGTACATATTTTATATCCCCAGAGTTTCTACGTACTCATCATGGAAGTTATGCTAACGATGCACTCGTAGTTTGAACCTCTACATGAAAAGTATTAGTAGTGGCTTATTACAAACTTAGCAAAATAATTGTCATATAATATAATCGTCGACGAGGTTGAAAAGCACGCCAAGGTCAAGTCACACCGTTAGAAGTTAGAAACCAGACGACTGACGAGTACGACTTCGTACTCAGTACTTCGGTCAATGTAGGCAAGGTGTCATGAATAGCCATATTTCGTTGTGGTTGACTTGGATAATAGTTCCTGGTTGATAAGAAGTAATGAAAATGCAGAATGACTACTCGTACGGCACGAGTATTTATTTTTATTAAACCCCCTTGACATATATCCGTACCGTTCAAAATTTCAAAACTTCAACCACCGCATTTACTACAGATCTATACAGCGAATGCAACATATGCCGTAACCAAAAGGAAGTACTATCGATTTAGTCACAACATGTATCAACTTCGTCCGATCGAAACTAAAGCCAACACGGGAAACACCTACTACATTTTGACCAATGAATTCGTACCAGTCCAGAGAACCACGGGTCAAGTTTGAAAACGTATCAAGTACTACTGGTTAAACTCCGCCGACTCCGTACCGATCGAGTCGACACTAGCTTACGCCTGACACCCTCTCCAAACAAAACTTAGAATAACTAGGGGCGCGAGTTCGCACGACAAACATTATGTAACGCTGACCATTTGTTTTCGAGCTCTGACAGCTTCGTACTGATAGCAATCGTTGGGTAGGCATTTTGAGAAGGAGTACATCGGAAGGACGGATAAATCGGTCCATAAAAAGATTTGCGTGTCATTTTCACAGCCAAATCTACAGCAGTAGTGGCCTTTTATCTCCGCCGACTTCGCACCGATCCAGTTGCCACTATCTCTAGTCTCATAGCCACATAAACCAAGTTCGTACTGGTCAAACTGACGCTATCTCTCGAAATGCCTCAACCATGTTTGAACTATCATTTCGCGCATAAGGAACGGCCGACGAAACGGTCCGCCGGTATGATGCTTTTTGCGACCGAATCGACCTTTGCCCTCCGCAAGATTTGTATCAGTGATGCGGCCGCCACCGCGAGTTTTGCGTATACAGGAAACAAGGCCTTCAAGGGCGCAAGTGCTGTAAATACCTTAGTATGTTTAAATCCCCCGGGAACGCAGAGAAGGATTGTCCGGTCTGGTCTAAAACGTTTTTACCTCCAACGAGTCCGTGCCGGCCGAGCTACCACTAGCATTCAACCGACTTCGAAGCAATCAAACTCTCACCGTCTCTAGGGAACACTCAACCGACGTCGCACCGAAAAATGAATCGCAAACCCGGAAATGACTGACTGCGAGCGTCTCTCCAGTATACCGATAGCATCAAAACTAGTCATGAAAACAGATCGGAAAATGCATCATATACTACGTAAAAAGTCCCCTTCTTTGCGTCTTGGGCTGGCTGGGACTGTAACACGCCAGTCAGTGCTGACATAATTAAAAAACTGTAATGGAAAACCAACGCAGACATGAAAACTAAAACGTGTATTCCCATAATCAAACCTAAAAACAAAACGCTCTCCAAGTACATGCATACGTACCGCGAAACAAAATAGAATATCCTCAAACATTTCCAGTTTGCGCGAAGTAACCGACCCGGGCCTCGGGCACAGGAACACACGCGAAAACCGTCCAGTAACGGGGTGTGCGTGGTGAGAGCAAGCGCACCACCACAGACCCGAAGGAGCGGACGAAAGCCGTTTGAGCAGCCCCGGCTGAAATTTGGGGTGTGCCACAATCTCCAACTCGAGTTTCGGGACGTGCAACATGTTTCGCCGCAGGCTAAAGAACGTTTGCGCGTCGTGTCTTTTTCGCCTGGAGGCGTCAAAACATTTTTTGTTTGCTTTTTTGTACGTTCGCCGTGGGCGAGACCAACGTTTTTAGGCCTCTAAACGCACGTTGTCGAGTGGCTTTCGGGCGTATATCCATGCACATAACAGTTTGAGTGGCTTCCGTTGGCCCCTGTGGCGGACAACAAAGAGGCCTTTGCCTCCACTGTCACCATACATTTGCAAGAACATACAGTGTGTTCATTGTACAAATAGTGCACACGTCGTGCAACTAAGGATGATCTGGATCATCTAGATCGCCTACCGCTGTGAGAGGTTTTGTGCACGACCTGCGTAGTACAGATCCAACCCAGGAAACTTGTCTCAGATCATGCGGATTTTGCGGGTCCCACTCGGCAACATGCGCTACTACTGTAGATCATTCAATATCGGAAATAGATCTGCCTTGAAAGGTCTACTGCTTATAGATCATCCAGTGGGAATAGATGATCTCTGTCCTTGGTGTGGTATATACATACTTCGTACACAGTTAACAAAGTATGGAGGCGGTGTTTCCTTACATGTTCCGAGGAGGGGGGGGGGGGATTCTCACAAAACAAAAAACATCACTCTCCCACGAACTTGATCTAAAACGCGACGTTGTTTCAACGAGGTCGTCCGGTAGCAGCAAAGACTGAGTCTGAGAAGCATTAATATCTACACCCACCCACCCACCCACCCATGTCTCGTGTATATAGAGGAGTGACTAAAACGCCGGGGCTGTTGACGGGTCGGGTCTGGTCAGGTCGGGTAGGGCAGGGTAGTAGTGGCCCGACCCGACCCGTGAAAGTTTGAAAAGTTCCTGACCCTACCCGACCCGACCCGACCGGACCCGTTAGAGTTCGAAAAACTCTCTCCATCGTCAAGGGGCTTCGGGGAAACAATATCACAACCAAAATCAGCACAAATAACCACCCGACCAACGTATTATACACAGCATATGTACAACAGCCAAAATCGGCATGTTGTACGTAAAAATGCAAAACCGCACGTTATCGGCAAAACCCCACACAACTATGAATACAAATGAAAAAACGACAAAAACCAACACTAAGTCTAACCACTGACGTTCCCCACTACGATGCCCCCCCCCCCCATTGTATATGTATGGGTTGGGTTGGCGTCGCCTGGCGACGACGCTGTAAAACATGCCTCTCACTGCGTGAGCTAGACAACCAGGGTACCGTTTTTTTCCTTGTTTTTGTTTGGAGGTTACCCAGGCTGGTGGTCGAGTTAGATCATTTGTGCAGGGTGGCGAACCTTTGCTCCGCACAAGGCGAATGATCGTATCACGTAGTGTGATATGGTAAGGCATCCATGAGGTAGATACATAGTGCTCCCATTGCTGTCTCAGGAAGTAGCCATACCAGACATTAAATTAACTCATTGAAGCTGTCATCCATATGCAAGTCCGCCTGACAAGCGGTTCTTAGTAGGATGCAGCTCACCCTTCATGCGACTCGCCCAACACCTCACGACGCTTCGCGCTTGGTGCTAGCAATGTCTGCCTGGTCGGTGAAAACCCGACATGCTCCGTCCCGGCATTGTAGGGATGCGAGGGTCTATGGTCATACGACTACGGCCATGCATAAAAATGAAATACACCCCCTATATGCCCCCCCCCCTCAAATGTTATGTATGTATGGGTTGGGTTGGCGTCGCCTGGCGACGACGCTGTATAACATGCCTCTCACTGCGTGAGCTAGACAACCAGTGTACCGGTTTTTTCTTGTTTTATTTTGGCGGTTACCCAAGGCTGGCAGTCAAGTAGATCATTTGTGCGGGGTCGGGAACCTCAACTCCGCACAAGAGAATGATCGTATCACGTAGTGTGATATGGTAAGGCATTCATGAGGCAGATACATAGTGATCCCATTGCTGTCTCAGGAAGTAGCCACACCAGACATTAAATTAACTCATTGAAGCTGTCATCCATATGCAAGTCCGCCTGACAAGCAGTTCTTAGTAGGATGCAGCTCACCCTTCATGCGACTCGCCCAACACCTCACGGCGCTTCGCGCTTGGTTCTAGCAGTGTCTGCCTGGTCGATGAAAACCCGACATGCTCCATCCCGGTATTGTAGGGATGCGAGGGTCTATGGTCATACGACTACGGCCATGCATGAAGATGAAGTACCCCCCTGTATGGGCATACGACTACACGGCCATGCACGACATGAGTACCTCCCCCCCCCCCATACAACCAGTACTGCTGCCGGAGATCACTTCGAGGTTCTCCAGTGGGCACACCAGCACGGGTGCTTTCGTTTCGTTTCATGTTTGCCATTATTCGTATTCTTATTTGAATGAGACTTTAATATCACCGAAAGCGTTCGCATGCTCGTACGAATCGCCCGAGTAAGTGTAGACAGTACAGACAGGGTTCTTTAGGCAGAGAGCTGAGGGGCTCACTTTCTCGTGGACGAGATCGAAACGCCGGCTGGAAAGAATACCTATCTCGGTATTGTGTGTTCTGCTGTTGAGGGGGGCCGGCTGGCGAAGACCGATGTGCTGTATCTACAGTATATTGTGAAAAAAATGCTGCTGCTATTATCTCTGTCTGTCTGTCTGAAATTGGGTAGCGCAATCCAGACCGCTTCGGCCCCTGCTTGCTCCATGAACAGGGAGGTTGGGTGCCACAACCAGCAGAACACCGGGACCCATGCCGCGCCGAGGCATGGCCGTGGCACAATCCCGACGCAGTTCTGATAGCCATCGAGCCAGCCTAGCTGTTGACTTACAATTTCGAATCAATGTTTCTGGCAGCTGATCGGTCAACCAAACCCATGTCAGAGGCCGCTGGTCCTTTCTAGACGGTTGGTGCTGAATAGAGCCATCGAGGTTCCGCCACACCCGGGCAAGATATAGGGTCACATCCTTGGATCAGAAACATTTCCATAGAAGATAAGTAAATGTCCCTACCATCGCAGGTCCCGTGGTTACCATACACCAACCAACTCACGGATAATACCACGCAAATGGACATATCATCCCAACTGGCGGATGCTGTGGGAGGTCTTGCCCTTACCGTACATCAAGCAACTAAATGATATATAGCATTCGAAAACAGCATTCCCAAGGCTCCGTCAACCGAGCCAGACCGTTGCGCTCAAGTTGTCCACCCCCCGCCCCCGCCCCTTGTCTGCCTGGTTGGTGAAAACCCAACGTGCTCCGTCCCGGCGTTGTAGGGGTGCTAGGGCCTATGGCCATACGACTACTGTCGTGCACGATATGAGTGCACCCCCCCCCCCTTGTCAGTTCGAAGTTTTAGTTCGAAGGAGGTTGCGTACAGGTAGTCGGGGTCCCGCATGATCTATGGCTTCTCAGTATGTTTTATGTTTTGCGGAAGTGTTAAGATCGGGGGGGGGGGGGGGGGGTGAAGGATACCCTGGTACTACGTAGCGTAGACCTATCTCGAAAACAGTTGTATTTTAGGCGGTGGTAGTTAGGAAATATGGGAGTAGGGAGAGAGAGAGAGTAAACGTGCGACCGACATACTTCGAAAGATTGCAGGAGGACCCTGCAAAATATGAACCCGGTTGAAGGGAGACATGTATCTCTCCCACGACTCAGAAACACGATCCCGAAATATACGCGCGGTACAGTACACAATGAGCGTGTCGAGATTGTTTACAGTAGGTCTTAAAAAGCGAAGGGGGTAAATGTGCCGTGGTTCGGCTCGACTCGGTTCGGTCGGTACGGTAGGGTATCGGCGACGGTGACGGGGTGGTGGGGTGTCGTGGTGGCGGAGTGACGCGCAGACAGTGACAGGGGTGACGGTGACTGCCGGTGGAGGCGTTTTTGAATACAGTAGTAGTATTGTTTTACACATAGAACAGGCATTGTTCTACCACTACAGCAGATCATCTATTCGTATATCGTAACCAGGCAGCCGTTATCACATGTTTTGCAGGATCTTGACAAAACATATCCAACCCAGGGAACATATATATGCCCAGGTCGTGCACATTGTACGCCCCCCTCCCCCGGCAATATGAGCTACAGTAATGAATAGCAGGTACAGATCAGGAAGCTATTTCCCTCAAAGGTTTACAGTGGATAACGAAGCGAGGATCGACGGACGAGGAGGAGGGCGACGACGAGGAGGACGAGAGGGGCGACGAGGAGGAGGAGGACGAGGGGGGCGACGAGGAGGGAGACGGGGAAGACGAGGAGGATGCATGCTACGGTAGAGGTGCTCCATGTTTTTTCTGAGCTCATCACTTGAGAAGCTCCGTACGTCACCGGAAAAAATGGTTTTGGAGGAGATTGAAAGTGCTTACCGATGAATAACCCCATGACCTACCTGACTCTACTGTACTATTAAACACATTGCAACGCGAGACAAAACGTCCGACGATTTCGGCTTAACCCATCCAGAACTGGAAAAAATGCCCCGCACGAATTCCAAGTAGTTTGTCCCCAAATTCGTGTGACCAGTTCTTAAGGGGTTAAGGAGCCCGACCGTTCAGAAAATAGTTCAGTCAGAAAGTGCTCCCTTTATCGTAGCACGCGTCGGAGGAAGAGGACGAAGAGGGGGTGAATGAGAAGGAGGAGCACGAACAAGTAGAGGACACGGAGGAGGAGGAAGGAAACATAGAAGCACAGGAGGAGGAGGACGAGGGGGAGGAAGAAGAAGTAGAGAGGGAGGAGGAAAACAACGAGGAGGACAGGCGGGGAGTTGCTGGGGTAGGGGAGAAGGATTGCGGGCGTGGGGGTCGGGGTGTAGGCGCAGAAACGCCTTACTCTGTTAGCAAAACCGGGCGGCGCTGCACGTCGAAGAGGCAGTGAAGTCAGTTGGGTTGATTTGGGTGCGTTGATTTGTCTTCAGTATGTTTCGCTCGGGTGATTGTGCACGATCGTGGGATACGACATACGGTACGACAGCTTCCAATGACCTTGATGCAAAAGCTTTGTACTAGTTTATCGTGGAGCAACGTCGACGTAGTCCGGTCTGGTGTCGGTTTTTGTTTTTTCGAAGACCCAGGTAGTGGATACAGTAGTGTAAGGTGGCAGAGGTGTTATTTTAGTACGCGCGACTGTCGGCACGTGCACCTACCACCTACAGTTCCGCCTGCTGATATATTTAACAACGACATTTTTTCAATCTTGTTACGAGTGACTGGTGTGACGAGTGTCGTGGCGGTTCCTCAACTCTGACCCTCCCGACAGTATCAACACATTCCTTGTACAGTATGTTTGTATAAACCATTGTGTACACAGTGTACAACCAAAGCCAAGCAGTAGTAGACGCTAGACATACGTACATAGAGCAGCGTCTGCAGACGTGTGAGACAAACAAAAAACACACACCAAAAATAAAGTTTTTTTTCCCCCCCTCGAATATAGGGGGGGGCGGGTAGTGGGGTATCTGGGATTCAGATCCGCGTGCACCCTCGGTCCAATACGTAACATATGTTAACCTTACTTAGGTACTGCATCAGGTATAGGGTATCGACCACCATTCAGTGTATACACGATCTATTATAATTCAAGGTGTTTGTCACAGCAGGCGGGTGTACTTGCAGGTTTGTTTAAACATTTGCAATGAAACGTGGAATGGAACGACTCTGTCCGGCAGACGCGACTCACGTGTCATTTGCTTGGTCCCACGAAGAGGCAGAAGTCCGTGTAGTGAGTTCAATGCCGAAGAGGAGCACGGCGGTAGTGGCCCAGGTGACAGCGTTTCGCATCCCCATAATGTCCCTTGACAGGCGCTCCTGTCCAAACAAAGTAGGATAGAACAGAGCAACATATACAGCAAGATAGGACAGATGACGATCTACTGTATTTATATCGTTTACAATACAGCAGATCACATATACGGGATGCACACCCTACATGAGGACATATAAAATCCGTAAGTACGCGCGATCGAAGTATTACACTCAGCTACTGTAGCAAAGATGAGCTTCGACGAAATCCTCGAGCTCACAGCTGCTGTTGTTGTTGTTGTTGTTTTTTTTAAATAAATATTAATAGCTGCCATTAACAGATGGTGGGTGGTGTCCAAGTTTCGTTTGCCATAGTACAGACCCAACCGAGGGCGTTATTACTGTTCCATTAAAAGCACACGGTACTCACCCGGGAGAAATTTGTTTTACTGGTCAGGCACACCTGCCCTGACATATCTTCTAGATGATTAAGTGTGTACAGATATTATTGCAGATGCTGTAGATCATCCCCATGGAATCTGCCCAGATGATACAGATACTCAAGAATGATATGCGTGAACTGTAAAGGGATCTGGTCTGTTGAAATATTTGCATCCGCGTCGCGGACGAGCTAACGGTGTACTGCTGCTGCTGTTTTAGGTACTTATGAGTCAAACTACAGCTGCATCGCGCTTCGAGAGGCACAGGAGTACGAGTACGTCACGCCAAATACAAGTAGTGGGGGCGCATTCAAAAAGTTTTATGTCCCGACAGAAAGGCTCAAATTGTACAAAAATAGGAAATTGGGTGCAGGAAACACAGCTCAAAATGGTCCACTACTGTACAGTAAATAAGAAACAACCACATAACAAAACATATAAAATCACAGAAACTATAGGTGCCAACCTAAGATAAGAAACGACGTCGCTCCGGGGCTTGGGGCACTTAGTACGAAACGGTAAAAATCCCGGCCGTTCAGCAGCAGCGTTGCCCTCCAAGAAGGCTGCTGTGCTACGAGCACAGTGCCGGCCCGCTCATAAGACAGGAAATCACACGAAGTGAGCCTAAAAAAATCGAAACAAAATAAGAAAGCTCTCAGCCTATTGTAACAAGTGTCGAAGCTCTACCAGGTACCAGGTATGATACTAAACCTGTTTGTGAGGCTGACATACAACATAGGGAAAAAGCTCGCTCGGGAACGAAAATAAGAAAGCGCAAAGTAAGAATGTGTGCTTTCGCTCGCGCCCGGAATAAGAAAGCAGCCAGCTTGCGCCCGATTTCATGTTTCTTGTGGGAGGGTCCATACTGCTGTATATATGAGTACATGAATATGCTTATGGACGGCTCAGTGTCGTGTCCCCTGCTGAAAAAAGCTACAAACACACACACCCCCCCTGAGCGCGTGTGGTCAACATCTACGAGAGATGTTCTCCGTGTTTTGCTCTCGTCGTATCATAAGTACGTGAGACGCAGTTTTTGCGAATCATCATGCAGAAACAAGAAACAAGAAATGCTTAAAATGATTGATTTTTTTACTAGAAAATAAGAAACCATGATTTAAGAAAAGTGTAGCTGATGAAAACACACAAAGTGAGACTTTGAGCCTGCACACCAAGTCGTCTCTTAAAACTGGACGCCCCACACACTGTTGTTATATTTGCAGAAGCACCTAGAATATGGAGGGGAGAGGCAACACGAGGCGCAGGAAGATGAAACGACCACGCCATGCATCACAGGCACACACAAGAAGCGTAATAGTGCTACGTTCACATCCCCGTGCGCGAGGCCGGAGAAAAGTACCATCAGGCACGTATAAGGTACTGCTGTGCTGCACTGCTGATTAATCGTCCATAGGAAGTTCTAGTTTCGACTCCAGCTCGAGGCACTCGCTGGTATCGCACGACCATACGTACCGGTACATAGTTAGCGATACATAAATTTGTCCGTAAATATAAGGACTGTTTTGTATGAATATGATTCTACAAACAGTCTCTACATTACCGGACACATTGGTATGAATGATAGTTTGTTCTCACCGAAAGTGTATGCAAGCTCTCGCACGTATTGCCCGAGCGTAGACAACAGTACAGGCAGGGTCTTGAGACAGCGGACAGTAGAAAAAGCGCACCGGAACAACAGTAGTCGCTGGTTGAGCTTGAGGAGGTTCACTTTGTCGTGGATGACGAACGAAATTCTGCCTGGAAGGGATGATCAATCGCGGCTTCTTCTTCTGTTGTGCTATTGTTGAGAGTGGGGGCGGCGGCGAGCACGGATGTGCGGCGTAAATTTGATCCTTGCCGAGCCGGGTCTTCTTGTCCTCTTTGCAATGAACCGATGGATTTTTTATGCACACGTTCGAGCCGAAAATTCAATATGCCGCGAAGCACTGCTTTTACGGCAGATCCTGAAAGCAGGAAGAGCCACGGCAGGTCGCTCTGACGGCAGAACCTGAAAGTGGGAAGAGTCTCGGCAGGTTCTGATGTAGCGAGTGTACAGTCCCGCCAGCGATGTCGACGCATCGCCCACAAGCGCTCACAACCTCACGAGTCCCCCTCTTGTCACAACCAAACACCAAGCTTCTGTTCGGTCGTTCACGAGAAAAGTTCAACAAGTTCAACAAGTTCAACACACTTCCATCAGCCCTTTTTGCGAACGAGTGACCCCTCTGGATCTCTGGCCCCTTGACTACTGTGCGAGCGGCCTCAAGATCTCGACACCAGCCTACGTTTTTCGGCGACTTGGGCGACACAGAACGCGTAACAGCATCCCACAGGCTTCAAACAGGTGAGAACGGCAATAACTACCTGGTATTGAAGCAAGAAGAGATGTGTCGCAAAAGGAGCCCCTCGAGGGCGATATACTCGTACCTCGTCCTGGTCGCTCGGGGCCGTAGCTTGCTTCTGTTCGTACGCGGTTGGGAGCGTGTTTCCCAATCCCCAGTCGAATATGTAGGATAGTACCTGGTACCAGATACCATAGAGGCGTGCAGCAGTAAGTTGCTCCAGATAACTGCGGTTGTTGCTGGTGCTCTGCGTTCTGCGTGGCCCTTTTGGTGTGCGTGTATTTTCCATTATTTCGACCAACACGCATCGAGAGTCTGTGCTGATCACCTATTAATCCTTCATAGAGTAGAGAGATACTGCGTACGAGCACTGAACAGCAGTACCGGCATGATACGAGCTCTAAGAATCGCCTCTCTCTGCGGTTGCTACCCGTACCTATCGGCACGAGGCGGAGGCAACACATCGCAGTAGCAGTGGTCGCGGTAGGGACAAAGACATACAGTCGGACAGGGTAGTGACGTGATCACGCAAACGCTTCGGATGCGAACAGAGGCGTCGAACGACCCAGCCCCATGCCCGTCCCCACAACCACCGTATTTTTGACGCGATTACTGTATACCAGGTACGGCATATAGCAGTACCAAGTACCAGGTATGTATATTTAAAAGTATGTATATGTAGCGGCGGCAGAATACTGCTGTACTGCTGGCGTCACACGACGAATTGTTATGGATGGTGATCCTTTATTTCTCTATAACTCGTTGTTGGTCTGTGTGTGATATGTGGTGCTCGTCTCGTTATTGTGTCGCCTCTCCTCTCCAGACTCTCTGTGTTGTTTCCACCTCTATCCTATGCCCGATGCTCTCGCTCCCTCCATGCTGGTTAGTGCTACAGAGTAGTTCGGCCGATAAATGATCTCGCTCGGTGTCCGAGCGCAAGAACGAAAAAAAGCACACTCAAAAAACGATTTTGGTACGAGGTTTTGGCCCGGAACTTATCATTCCATGCTACAGTACCATTTTTGTCCGGATATATAATAAACAAATTGATATAATGACAAAAGCAAACGGATCTTAATATTTCCGGACATTGGGTTGTTTTGATTTTTCGGTTGTCCCGAACAGCAGTGCCAGGCGTCACTTATACTTTTCCGGCTCAACTCGTAGGAGATTTTACAAAGTAGTACCCTTAGCCGCGTTCTGGACAAGACGTACTGCTGCACAGTAGCGCATAACTGGAAGGTGTCGTTCTTGTCCCCCTCGGTATGATGCCTACCTTCATTTTTGTCGCGCAGAAAGTGTCACCATTCCGTATCCCTACTGTGCTCGTGGATTTGAGTCGAATACATATGGCCAACACGCTCTCTCGCTCCTGAAATACAATTTCTGGATTTTCATGGAACGTCCCATAGGTCATCCCACGGGACGTCCCATGGAAAAAAGAATTCCCATGAGACACCCCGTGGGACGACCCACTTAATGATCCACGTCCCGCGGTACGTCCCACCAATCCCATGGGACGTCCCATGGGGACAACAATCCCATGGGACGTTCCATGGAATTATGAATCCCATGAGACTTCCCAACGCATACTACGATAGGGGTAGCACTTTTTGTCTGATATTTTTTCTGAATGATCGGGGTTCCTCAACCCAAAATCGTCAGAATTTCATTCTTGTGTTACAATATGCTTCATTGTATGCTTACTGTAGGCCATGGGACTGCTCATCGGGCCGCGCTTTCATTTCCATCCAAAGTCAGTGTTTGGACGAGGTATAGAGCTACTAAAGTGACCACCCTCAGAAAAAAGATGGTGCGCCTCTACCGTAGCATGCGTCTTCCATGGGTTTGTAATCCCATGGGACATGCCATGGGATTGATCGATGGGGCGTCTCATGGGGCGTCCCATGGGTATTCCCATGGGACGTCCCATTGGTCGTCCCATAGGATGTCCCATGCAACATCTCGTGGGACACCCTTTGGGATCAATGGTCTAACCCATGAGTTATCGCATGGCTCATCCCATGAGCCTTCCCATGCGACGACCCATGGGTCACCCCGTGGTTTGCCGAGGGCGCACCACAGGTCGTCACATGGGAATACCCATGGCATGGGTTGCGTTGCCGATAGGACGACCCGTGGGACAACCCGTGGGATCATATGTTCCCATGGTATGACCCATGAGGCCACTCACAGGTCATCCCATGGGTCACCCCATAGGTTGCCCATGGGTATAGTCCTATGGGGTCAAAATCCCGGGGGTTGACCCATGGAACGTCCCGTGAGAATCTAATAAATGGAGCTGATCGCTTCGGCCATGCTTGTTATAAGTCTTAGATTGGGTAGGTAGTTGGTAAACCGTTTACCAGTAGCCCAACGGAGGTATGATTTTCAAGACGCTGCTGCTGTCTGGTGAACCTACAGTAAACCAGGTATCATATTCGTGTGTATCGCATGTGCTGTACTTTTTGTGTTTGGTCAGGAACGAGAAAGTGATGAGGTTGACCAAGATCTTCAATTCGGCGTCTGCCGCTGTGTTGCTCTTCGGGACGACACATGGCACAAGGACGCCTGGTACACCAGGAGACCAGGCAAACCACACGTGAGTGAGCTTATTATTAATACTGCTGTATTTTTGTTTTGGGATGGTTCAAAATGAAATAATAAAACGTAGGAAAATCCCAGGCCTTTCACGGTATATTGACGGGACGATTTTGACGGTAATAGCGGGGTGAGATGGGACGGGACGGCAAACCCGTCTTTAAAATGGTGCCGTCGTGCAGTTTTGATGACAAACTCATCTGCCGTTGAAACGTACAGTCCCGTCTCGTCGTCAAATATATTGTCCGTCGTCCCGTCCCGTCCCGTCCTTTCCCGTCGTCAAAAAATGGATATATCATCCTGTGCCGTCCTCAAATGTTGTATTTACCGTCCCGTCCCGTCGCGGAAGAACATACTTACCGTCCCGTCCCGCCGTCAACAACATTATTTACCGTCCCGCTCATGTGTGTATGGGCCAGCCGTGCTCTCTGTCCGCGGTGATGCGATAGCGCTGAGCGATCAACTGCTGCTGAGTGGAAAATCGATTTGGTGGCAGATGCGTGGTGTTACTATTAATAATCTGTGAATGTTTCGGAGATCATCGCGGTCGCACGTACTGTAGATCCACCTGACAACGCTTATGAAAGGGGTTCCGGCACAAAGCGTCGTCGTAATAGTCTATTTGTAGGTCGTGATCTGTTTGATGTGCGGAACGTGGCGAACGTCGGACAGGCAGACCAGATCTCTGTACAGATCAGCAGACCACACATGTCGCTTTCCCATGGATCTGCGTCGTCTGTACGAGTTTCCACGGGGCTCATATACAGCATCTGAACAATCTGTACGTGTTGCCGCAGTAGTAGGCACCTACACTGTGTGGTCGTGCTGACATAGCTACGATGCGTTTGCCCGGGTTTGATAAAAGAGTGTAGTTTGATATTCTGGTACAATCTGTGTGGATCTATATATATGTGGATCTGCGTTACCTGTACACTTTTCCAAGGGGTGGTCTGTACCATATGCATGACGTACACACATACGCACGTACTAGCTCACTGATCTGTATTACCTATTAATAGGTTAGAAATATCATGATGAGCTGTTATATGCGTGGAACGATTTTGGTAAACAATACGGCAAACAAAATACTGTTTAAATATATAGTGTACCAGGTATATTGGTTTGACCTTATGAGTATGTTAAACTGGTATATACTGTAATTCCATATTCGTATCAATACTTGGTACGAATTTTGTGGTGATTTCCGCAACAACTGCACAGCCAAATTGGTCTCTCCGCAATCTT
Organism: Saccharina japonica; assembly: GCA_008828725.1. NCBI lineage: Eukaryota > Phaeophyceae > Laminariales > Laminariaceae > Saccharina > Saccharina japonica. Next base: position 213,771 of record MEHQ01002696.1, on the reverse strand, counting down.
GTTGGTGTTTAGTGCCGAAAAACTGTATGATTTGCATAATGACCTCGTGGTATATCTTAGTTTCAGTGTAGAAATGATTTTCCTCGATATATTCTACTTGATGTCGACCTTGCGCGGTCAATTCTTCAGTGCATTTCGTGAAGCGTGGTGTAAACATGCCTTGGACTATCTGGAACCGGCTCGATCAGAACAAAATCGACAAGTAACGGTTTTTTCCTACGCTAATTCCTAGCTATTATCAATCTTTCTGAAGGCCTGTGGTTGGTTGGGTCAATGCTTCGCGCTAGTCCATAACACAAAGGCTTCCTGTGTCAGCTTCTTCCACTGTTCATGGAGATCGGTATGATATCAACACATTTGACACTCGATCAGCTTTCGCGTTTGGCATTCGTGGCGGACACGATTTTGGGGCGATACACTTGAAACATGTCGTACTTACACCGCTTGACCTGATCTCCAATGCCATACCGTGTCTGAGCCAACACGAAAATACTCCCACCGCATTTCCTGCTGATCAATGAAAACTAGGTTCAAGAAAAAAGAGCTGAAAGAGGTTACGAACACCCATGATACCGACGCGGCCAAGCTTCGCAACATACGGACTGGCCTTGGCACCGCTGCTACCCCACCTGCTCCGCTCGCCAGCGTGTCTGCCACCTCCGTCCTGGCCGGCGTTCACGAAAACACCATCGATTCCTCTCTAGGCGTGCACGAGGGCTTCGTCGCCCTGCCACACCTGATGACGGGCAACACCATATGGAAACCCATGAGCGGTACGGACACCAGCACCGCCACTCCTCTCAGGACCATGGAAGAGGTATGTTCAGCCCTGGTAGGATACTCCTGCAGCATATTATAGGGAACCCCTCTTCACCCCCTTTCCCCTCCTGAAAAGAGATAGAACCAGAGCAAGTGGGGATACCACCAGCTGCCGTAGATATATATGTAATCGTGTTGAAGTTGAACACACTAGGCCTCCGTTGATCATTGTATGCAGGATGCTCCTGCAGCATATTATACGGAACCCACCTTCCCCCTCAATCCCCCAAACAACAAATATAGAACAAGAGCAAGTGATGATACCACCAGCAACCGTACGCTTATGTCGTCGTGTTGAAGTTGAACAGACCAGGCCTCAGTTGATCATTGTCCGCGGAACGAGAAACACATATTAGCGCGGGAGCGACGAACCCAACCCCTCGAATCCCGTTCCAGGTGTCAACTAGGTATGTAGTAACTGCCCACGAAGCTCGACACGCCGACATAGGTAGACGTCCCCATGAAAGTAGGAGTCAACGCGTGTAAGCCGTCCTTAAGGTCAAAGCACATATTGTAGCCCCGGTTATTGACCAATCCCGCCGATGCTTCGCCAGGTGTCAACGGATCTTGCGGGCGATTTCCACCACGCTCACGATGATACTCAAGACCAAGAGTTTCGATGGACGAGATTTGACCAGGGGGCTCCCCCACCGATCGAGCAGTTCGTGGATCGATTCTTCAAGGCGCTTCTGTACGTCGCCCACGTCATCAACGCGGAGCACATCCGTGCCCTGCTCTACGGAAGGAAGAGGGGGAGATACCGTCGCCGCCGCCGCTATCGCATTACTAACCCGAACAGCAAGAGAAATCGCCGCCTTCGCCGTATCTGGAGGGTAACTGCAGACCTCGACCGGATGCTGTTGGGCGCCTGGACACAGATGATCTCGACCGCTTCGTCATTCTTCGGAGATGAGCCGGAAGAGGGCGTGGAGGTTGGGCCGTCGCCATGCATCAAGAACACTGCTGCGGTTCTGTCGCTCCCTCCTCCAGCGGTTCCGGTAGCACCCTGGCCACCGGTACCCGATGCTGGCGATATCTTGCATCCTGCCTCCCTGCTGGCCGTGCTGACTGCCTTGGAAACGCCTCCAGCACCGTGGTTCCCCCTCAGCCCATTCTCTCCGGCAGCTGCACTCACAGCCGCTATTCCCCTGGAGCAACTTCCTGCAGGACCGCGGATTGCCCCTGACCTTCCGGTTGCGCCGCTGCACCATGAACCTGCCGCGATGAGGGCTATCGTTCCCTACAAAGCACCGGCGGACCTGTGGGCTACCCTGGACCCCGTCCCTCCGGCAGCTGCAGTCCGAGCCGCGATTCCATTGGAGCAACTTCCTGCGGGACCGCTGATCGTCCCTGGCCTTCCGGTTGCTCCGCTTCGACAAGAGCCCACCGCCACGAGAGCTATCGTTCCCTACCAGGCACCGTCAAACTTGTGGGCTGGTCTGAACCCCGTCCCTCCGGCATCTGTGGTCGGAGCCGCGATTTCGCTGGAGCAACTTCCTTTGGGACCGCTGATCGCCCCTGCCCTTCTGGTTGCTCCGCTTCGACAAGAGCCCACCGCCACGAGAGCTATCGTTCCCTACCAGGCACCGTCAAACTTGTGGGCTGGTCTGAACCCCGTCCCTCCGGCATCTGTGGTCGGAGCCGCGATTCCGCTGGAGCAACTTCCTTTGGGACCGCTGATCGCCCCTGCCCTTCTGGTTGCTCCGCTTCGACAAGAGCCCACCGCCACGAGAGCTATCGTTCCCTACCAGGCACCGTCAAACTTGTGCGCTGGTCTGAACCCCGTCCCTCCGGCATCTGTGGTCGGAGCCGTGATTTCGCTGGAGCAACTTCCTTTGGGACCGCTGATCGCCCCTGCCCTTCTGGTTGCGCCGCTTCGACAAGAGCCCACCGGCACGAGAGCTATCGTTCCCTACCAGGCACCGTCAAACTTCTGGGCTGGTCTGAACCCCTTCCCTGCGGCATCTGTGGTCGGAGCCGCGATTCTGCTGGAGCAACTTCCTGCGCGACCGTTCATCACCCCTGCCCTTCTGGTTGCGCCGCTTCGCTGGGAACCCGACGTCACGAGAGCCATCGTTTCCTCCCAAGCACCGGCGGACCCGTGGCGTGGCCTCAACCTACTCCCTCGGGCGGCTGCAGCCCAAGCCGTGATGGCGCTGGAGCAATTACCTGCGGCACCGCGGATTGCCCGTGGCCTTCCCGTCGCGTCGCTTCGACGGGAACCTACCGCGGCGAGGGCAATCATCCCGTTGGATGTAGTGGATCCTGTGGATGCCGTTGATTGGTCGAGCGTTGCGAAGACCTTCGCCGTGATGGATCTGGACGAGTCCGACGGTATGACGATCCCAACAGGGGGGTGGAGGTACGCGATCAAGGCCGACGTGGAGCTACTATCGGTCGAGGCCTGTCCGTTGGAGAGGTCAGCTGTGCGGTGGATCTTGACGGAGGCGGTCGAGCTTTACCCGTTCACGGGGTATGCCCAGGTGAGCCGGCCCTCCTTTTCTGTCGATGAGATAGGTGTAACCGTATTCTTTGTAGCTGGTTTTACAGGTGTTTGGCGTTCTAGACAACGATATCACTTCCCACAGTATAGTCCCACATGCCGTAATACACGTACATATACTGCTTTCGGCCTGCATTTGGCTAGGCTACGGCGATGCTGTACAGTGCAGGATTGTCGGTAATCTGTGTGAAGCAGGCTCGTGTCACCGTCGCTCTACGGCATCAGTAGAAGGGCCTGATTGTATAGCTATTAAGATTATCACCACCTCCTTAGCCCATTAAGAACACGGAGGACTTGTGGTGGCTCCGGAGTAAATACCGTAAATGCTGCAACGCCTGAAGTACCTTGATTAATCATAATTGTGTTCCAGATGTAGGCTGAGGACCGTTATTGACGAAGCGCGTTCTTGCTGATGTCCCTCTTTTCCTGAAAAACACAGGGGGAAATGAACCATTTCCTAAACCACGCACTTTTTTTAGCAGAGGGACAACAAACCAGGAACGCTTTGTAGTTCCTATTTGAGGAAACCAAAGTCAGGAGAACCAACAAGGCAAAAACAGAAAAATATAGGACAAACAGGAAAATCAGGAAAACTACCTAGGACAAACCCTTTTCTGATATTAACGACATAAAACCATTCACATACACCTCGTATTTGGTGCTTGTCCCACCCGTCTCGCAAACCTTGTGGTGTATGGATGATGCGTGTGCTTATAGCCCCTAACTATTGCGATGCCCCATGCATGGCCAATTGTGTCGCGAACGAGTCTCAGAGTGCATACACTACGCGGCGACTGTTTCCGCGGATTCAGCACATACAAAGTACGAACAGACGCATTTACCTCCTCTCTTCACATATTCGCAGGGCTCTGAGTACGCGGCGCTGGCGATCTACCGTGGAATGAAAGGAGACAAGGAAGCAGCGCTGAAAGTGTTCGTGCACTGGGCGTGTCCCGCTGCGTGGTTCCAGAGGTCTACGGTCGACGGACAGGCGGTTCTGCTCCAGAAGGTAAGGCCATTGAAGCAATGGAGCACTAGAGCACTAGACCACCCACCCCCTGTGTGTTTGGTCTCGGTGCTGTAGTGTTGCCATTGTATCCACCCTCTTCCCTACCGCGGCGTTATCAATTAGATCAAGAGTCCCCTCATAAGCATGCCTGGCATAGAGCGACAAGTATACGGCAGAAAATGCTGAGAAAACTCAAGGTTGTGAAGACGGTGTATAGATGTGTGCTCCAAACAAACCTCGCTACTTAGATACCCTCCCATTGTCACTGACCCACGTTTGTCACGTGGAGTTGCCGCCTCGATCGCGCTTGAACCCCCAGGCTTCCAGGTTTTTGTAGGAGGCGACTTTATGGTCTGCTCATGTAGACGCCTGCTTCGTCTCACGAGGGATCGCGTCAGGCTCACAGGTTTTGATCGGCGCAATACGCACGTTTCTTTGTTTTGTGTCGTCGTGTAACTGCTCAGGGCATGAGGCACTCGTGGAAGGTCCTGCGAAAGCAGTCTCCAACCGCGCACACCTGGTTAGAAGATGAAACTATGGACGCCCTATACGCTGAGATATTCTTGAGGTGAGCGCTGCGTTTAGTCTTGAGATGGTGTGTGGCGAGTTTCGTTTGTAAGCAGTAGGTGCATATGATATCAACGAAACCGCTACAATGAGGGGTGTTTCACAAAAACAACTTCGAACTGCTTATCGAGGCGTTTCGCTCGTCCGCTTATAGAAGTACGTTAATCAGGCACGGCACAATATACTGCTGTAGCACTACGCAAATGTGTTTTCTTGTTTCTCAATAGATTTAGTACTACAATGGTTCGCAAGCGTGCCACGTGCCGACCGTGTGTTGCTGCCTTTTTCTCCAGCCACAATTTACCACCAATTGCCTAAATTCAACCAATCTAAAGTTGACTAAAGTTTCAAGACAGTTACATAAACAATTATGGGCAGAGGGTTTTAAAAGGGAGTGGCCGGGAACCCATGGTCCCCCAACTCACAGGTCTGGTGACTAGCCCCTGCCCTTGCTATCGAATGCTCGTGGCCACTGATCGAAGCTCAACAACGAACTCCCTCCATGGTTTCCGCCACTGCTGCTGCTGCTGTGTTGCTCTCCCGACGTGTGTGTCACCAGCGCTGTGAGCTCTCTTTGCGCGTGCCAGGGGCTGCCCAGAGATGTCGTGCACTGCCTAGTCCAGAAGACGCTTGAGGTGGGCAACAACGGTCCGGCGGTGTCTCTCTGGGTGATGCACAGCTTGCTGGCCGCAGCGGAATCGGACTGCAAGACTAAAATGGACGCCACGCCGGTGAGAGAGAGAGAGGGGGGAATTTGTTTTTGCTGTGTTTTTCTCAAAGCAAAGGCGAAAGCTTAGTGGCAGTGCAAGCGTCTGATTGCGTAGACTACGCAAACTGCTCGATATATCAGCGATGCAGATTATTCTCAAGGTATTTGGGCTACTGCTTCGTATATGAAAACATAATTTGACCCACCTATATATGTGCCCTATATAAAGAAAAACAATAAACGAGTCAACACTACGTAGTTCCAAGGCAGTTTAATGAAAAAACCCACCCCTGCTGACACTGTGTTTAGTGTGTGTTGAATGAAGAGGGGGGAGGGGGTCGGAAAATGTATGACGAAAATATGTATACCTGCCGAAACGGTCGACCACATCGAAGCTCTAGAAATATACTATATGTGACGTGGTGTTGATGCCATCTCTATATAAAACTCTCTCTCTCCACTGTGGGAACACGTTTACGCCTCAGGCAGATAGATCCTATAGATTATGCCCACTTCATTATCTAGACATTTCAAGGCAGACATACCCATGATCTGTATGATATGCATACATTTTGCTCGTGTTGCCAGGCGGGAGCCGTATAACCTGCATTCTCTAGGTCATGTTTTGTGTGTTGGATATGTTCGAGGTGTGTCAAGACTTTTGCGCCAACCCCCACCCCTCTCCTCCGCGAATCGCGCCGTTCTATCTGTGTTTCTCGTCATCGGTCCACTCCCTCATGAACTGATGACTCGTTGATTTGTGTTGCAAGCCCTTCCTTCATTCCAGTGTTGACCGTCGAACAAGTCTGCAGTAGTATACCACCGTGCACCACAATATAAGGGCCTCTTTCATAGCAATATCTGGTGAACAAATCCTTACAGTTTGGAACAGACTGGTATATATACGTACCACTTCTCAGCGCCTCTCCGCCCTATCTCTCTACCTTCTTGCGTTCGGCCCTCCCTTCATGCGATGCAACCTTGACGCTTATCTGCTGTACACATAGGATATGTGCATCCGGACAAGGCTTCAATCCGCTGGCAAGACGATGAAGAGTTTCGAGGACCTCGAGAGACACGCGCCCATGGCCCTCGGCTCCTTCGTGACTGGCTACGCAGCTGCAGTGTTCGGCAAAGTGCGGCTGTTCTGACTGTTATCGTTGCTGTCGGCCGGCGAACGGTTATAGCAGGGCAACGCAGGTTTAGTGCATGTGTTGTGTTTCCGCCATGTATGCACCGCACTCCCAAAGACTAGCTGTTGTACGTTGCGTCGCCCGCTGTAACAGTGTAATAGCAATGCAATACGTACGCAATACACTGCAGTGTGTGTTGCGTTTTATGCGTAGCTTGTATGTCAGATGCGGCTCTGCCTGCTTTGTATACGGCGCGATGCATGCGGCAATGGTGTGATACTGTAATCACGAATTGCATGATGTTGCGTTTCCACCGTGTAAGCTTCGAGAGGTACCTACGTTATCGTATTGCATCCGGGCAGTCTGAGGTTTTCGTAGCACTTTTTGTGCTGTGCGGTTCCCGCGTGCCATGGATCGTGTTGATTTCGACGGCGTGTTTTCTTGCCGCACGTGCACTGGGAAGCGTTAGCAGTGTTTCCTTTTCACGACGCTAGACTTGAAGTTCAGTGTTTAGAGCTATGTAAGAGGGTTTCCAGGAAACAGGCGGTGCTGTACGGGTCGTGAACACAGTGTTGCAAGATAATGGTTGAAAAGAGGAAGTTTGGTCGTCGTATCCGGTGGTCGAAACTTCTCGAGTTCAATCCCCCACCCCTCCTCCCTCTCCCCTTCTCCTACCCCAAGGGTCAAACCACCCCCCCCCCCCCCCACCCCCTAGGGTCAAACTAGAGGTATCTACAGTAGACGCCTCGTGCGTTGCCTAACGATCGGTGTTACCACGAATAGCGTCACTGGCGACGTAAAGTCCGCTGGTGTTTTGCCGGTATAGTGGTGTTTGTTGTTATCCCAACCTATTACGATATGACAGTTTACTTTTCCCCCTCCCCCCCGGAGGGTCCGATCAGAGGATTAGGGGTACCTCGTGTGTAGTTTATCGACCGGCATAACCACAGAGTCACCGATTACGTATAATATCGGTACTGGGTTACCGGTGTAGTGGTTTTTGTTGTTATCCCACAGTCATATTGTGTGAACGTTCTCGAGTTCTCCATGACTCCCCTCCCCGGGGGGTCAGAGCAGACCGCTTGGGGTGCCTCGCGTGTAGCTTAGCGAACGGTGTTGCCACAAGTAGAGTCGCTGATGAAAAGACCTGAAACATCCGTACTGGGTTTCCGGTACTACTGCAGTGGCATTGTAGTTATCTGAACGTATACGTAGTGATATGAACGTTCTTGGGTTCCCTTCACCCCCTCCTCCCCCCTCACCCCCTGGAGTGTCCAACAACGCGGCATTAGTATAAGATGCCTCGTGTGTAGTCTATAGCGTGATCAGTTCTGCGGCGAGTAGGGTGGCGGATGGCGTATAATCCAGTCATGGGCTACATTGTTCAGCTCCCAGCTTTAAGATACCGACGCATTAGCGACGGCGCTACAGTATATGCGTGGAGCGTCGAGCTGATTTCGACCCGATATGTTTCACCCGTAATTTCGTTACTTGTCAGGGGTCTTATATGTACACCATAAATAGTGCACGCCACGCCAAGTGGCATGCATCGTAGGTGCTTGGTGTGATTTAGGAAGTACCACTCTATGGGCGGGAATTCAAATACCGTTACGTATTGATATTTGTACCCTAACGGTCCTTACATTTCGGTTCAGAGACGCATCATTTTAGCACGTTGCCGGTCCACGATTGCCCTGTCCGTGGGACTGCTTGCTGAGTGCTACGTAAAAACTTAGCAGTGTGGATATTGTTGATACGATAGCGTGTTGTCTCCCTGTAACACACTAGTATCATAGATATAAAATGTGGATATTGCTTCGTGAGAGTGATGATACATATATCATAGAGGCGGGTGGTTTTAGGTTTTAGGTCAGCCTTCTTGGGCGGCTCGGGGGAGTCTTGCAGTGAGACGGGTGCTGTGTGTGTGGTGTATTTCCGACGAAGCATGAGATAGCCATGCGTGTGTGTCGTGTGTCGTGTGTCGTGTATCTGTTCGGTATTTTTCATTGTGGGGCCTTATTTCCGTCGAGCGTGGAGCGTGATGCATCGCGAAGACGTTCTTTGGTGATCTCCGCAAAATAGAGACTTCCGCGAGGGGAGGGGGGTGCTCCGTTCCAACGGAAACAACTTCATAATAATAATAAGAATAATCATAACAATACTACAGTAATTCCATTTCCTCCGTGGTTTTCTTCTTCACGGAGAGGGGATGTTTCTGAGTGACCAACGCTGAAGCTCTCTCATGCTACACATCATTGTCGGATGCAATGAAAATGAATGGAACACAAGAATCAAACCCCGACAAATTTGGGTTAAGGCGAGCCCGACCGTTCCGAAACCGTTTAAGCCAAAAAAAGGTATACCTCTATGAACACTGTACACCTCTATGGTGGTTTTCTTGTTCGTGAGTGTGCTTCTGAGTGATCAACGTTGAAGCTTACGCTACACTCTTTACATTATCGGATGGCAAGGATAAATATTATTAGTATTGTTATATTTTGATACGCACCTCGCATACTGCTGTATATATAGCTTCCAGCTTGCAATCTAACAGTGGTGCCAACGAATCGAGTGTGAGACCACAAGGATGTTCAAGTTCAAGAGCCTTCCGCGCACTCAACTACAGTAGCTAACTCAAACCTGGCACCCGGTATATCGAGTACACTGCAGCAATCGAATAATTGACATGTTCACAAAAACCTGAGATACGCCGCCTACATTATCGTAAACTTGTATATACATTTTTAACACTACATTACGAGTTTCCAGTCGCGGGTCACCCGATAGGAAAGCCCGCGATCAGATTGAGTAGACGGTTTGGAGTGTTGTAGAACAGGTATATGTGTGTAGGATCCTGCAGCTTTAGTTACTATGCATGTGATGTACTGACTGTACCAGGTATGTATGTAGGTTGTGTGCGAGTTTTATTGTCCAACGTGATACTACAGTACTACGTCGTATGTCCAAAATGCCGGCTCCGGAGAATGTGCACGTACGTGCCAGGCTATTCGAATTTGCACGTACATTCAATACGGCTATATGTATAGCAGGAGTTGTGGTAGATATGTATGGCCTACATGGGTACCAAATGGGATCGAGGTGCCAGGTGGGCCTCCGGCGGCTCCTGCGGAGGGCTGATTATATTTCTGCACCTTGTGGGTGGGAGCAGGGTGCCAAATGGGATCAGAT
>MEHQ01002696.1:81167-203699 GCA_008828725.1 Saccharina japonica | reverse complement strand
AGAGCAGTAAAATGGTGGGATGACGAAGTAAAAGAGGCTATAGGAGTAAGGAGAAAGGCACACGCAAGATACGCATCGAGCAAAACTACGTCAGGATGGGAGGAGTATGGTATTGCTAGAAATAAAGTAAAAAAGGTGGTTGAGAAGAAGAAGAAAGGGGTATGGAAAGACGTAGTTACTAAAACGAATGAAGACTTTGATGGCGGGATGAAGCAGATGTGGGTAGGGATAAAAGGGATACTAGGCAAACAAGCAGGAGAGGCAGATACGGGGATAGCTACATTAAGAGCACAGAACGGTAAAATGGTTAGTAGTTCGAAGGGGAAAAGGGAAGTACTTGTAGAGCATTACCGCAAGCTAGGGACGCCCACAACCAACGAAACGTTCGACAAAGAATTTGAGAAAGATATCAACGCGTGGGCGGAGGCGAACGTAGATGCATCAGAAAGGGAAGACAGTGGTTCAGAAGGGTTACAGGGAGAGTTCACAAGAGAAGAAGTTAAGAAGTGTGTAGCTAAACTTAAGAATAGAAAGGCAGCAGGGGCAGACCAAATAGTTAATGAATTTATGAAGTACGGGGGAGAAGGAATGCTTACCATGATGGTTAAGTTGTATAACTGGATATGGAAAAACGAGTACGCACCTAAGAGATGGAGAGAAGGAGTAGTAGTAAACTTGTTTAAGAAAGGAGACAAGGCTGACCCGGGTAACTATAGGGGAATAACGCTACTAAGCACTGTAGGTAAAACGTTCTGTAAGATTTTGAACGATAGAATGGGAACAATGATGGAGAAGGAAGAAAAGATTAGCGAAGGGCAAGCAGGATTTAGGCCAAACCGTAGCTGCGTCGACCATGTGTACACATTAGGTAAGATAATCCAAGGCAGGAAAGACGCGGGGCTAACAACGTACTGTTTCTTTTTAGATGTACAGAAGGCCTACGATACAGTATGGAGAAATGGGCTGTGGAAGAAGTTGTGGGAAATAGGGATAAGAGGAAAGATGTGGAGAATGATGAAGAAGATGACGGAATGTGCGAGAAGTGCTGTGATGTTGGACGGGGAAATATCGAAGTACGTTGATATCCTACAGGGAGTTGCCCAGGGATGTACGCTATCACCTAACCTATTCAAGGTATACATTAATGACATGATAGTAGCAGTAGAAGCAGCATCGCAGGGAGTCACGGTGGGGGAAGATACGGTGTCGGGATTGATGTTTGCTGATGATTTCGTTTGCATATCAGAAACACCCGAAGGACTGCAGAAACAAATAGAGAAGGCAATCGAGTACACCAGGAAGTGGAGAGTGACGGCGAACGAAAACAAATGCGCAGTAGTTGTATGTAACGAAGATAAGGAGAGTCCGGTAACTTGTAAGTGGAAGTGGGGAGAAGATGAATTACCGATCGTAGACCAGTATACGTACCTTGGCGTAGAAATCTCAAAAGATTGCTCTTGGGATGCACACATAAATAAAATAATAGGCAAGGGTAAGGCACACGTAGGCAAGATGGAAGCAGTCCTAACGGACTCGCACCTTGACACTAGAATTAAGAGATGTATACTGATGAATGTGATTGTACCAAAGCTAGAATATGCAGGAGAAGTATGGGAAGGGAACGCGAAGCTCGTAAAACAGCTGGAAACAGTACAGATGACAGCAGCTAAAAAAGTACTAGGATGCTCAAGTACGACGAGTAATACAGTATTGAGAGCAGAACTAGGAATGTACCCACTTAAGACAAATAGAGACGTGCGTAAGTTGAAATGGCAATATAAAGTAAAGAACATGCCAAATAAGAGGTTGCCAGCCATAGCTGATAAAGCTGTATGGGAGAAAGTAACCAAAGGGCGAGCTGAAATCAGGTGGGATAGCGTAGTCGAGAAAGTATGGAAGGATGAGATGCTGGCCATAAATAAATTTAGCGGATACAAGACAGAAGTAAAAGAAAGGATAGAGAGACGGGAAAGGCTAGCGCTAAGAAAGAAGGTGGAAGGAGAAGAACACTTAGATATATACGGGGGGTTGAGAGAAGGAATAGGAATGAAAAGGTATCTGCACGGCCCAATGGGCTTCGCGAAAAAGCTGAAATTGCGATTTCGTGTAGGGGGCCTGGACCTGCCAGAAAGAATAAGGGGGTATACCAGTAGCCGGGAGGAGGAGGAGGAAGTAGATGCACAGATGTGCCCATGTGGCAAAGCCATAGAGAGTAGAATTCGCATAGTGGGAGAATGTGAAAAGTACAAGGAGGAAAGGGATGTGTTAGAGGAGGAGATGAGAAAAATAGACGAGTGTAACATGTAGCAGTTTGGTACGCTAAATAGTAGCGAGAAAACGATCGCTATCTTAGGAGATAGATGGTGGCCACAGGCGGCGAAACAGGAAGGGGATAAGATTAGCAAAAAGTTTATTTGTAATATATGGGAACAGCGTAATAGTGAGCGCCCAAATGTTGGAGGTGTCTCTATTAGAAGTAGGAACAGTGCTCTGTCTCGGAAGGGATGCGTGGTCAATGGTCAAATGACTAAGGCAAGCAACAAATGAGTACGCCCCGCCCTCCCGTCTGAGCAGCGGGGTCCTTGGTCTCCGTATGGGGCCGTACACGTATCTAGTCCGGAGTTCTTAACAATCTCTGGGGACCTAGGCAAGAGTGTTTATCAGGTTCTGACATGAGGAAATTGTGTTTTATTTATAAAGCGTTTTCATGATGGTCGTGAGAGATTCGAACTCACGACCACTACAACCCATGTCCTGCCGTCGACGCCATTTGTTAAGGCATTAGTATGTTGGGCCACTGCTAAATTATTAACCTACAGTAGTACCTACCCAATCTAAGCCTTATAACGATATACTACAGCACCATTCTGGCCGAGAATATTAAAGCCGTAATTTTTTATTTTGTTTACAACAGATTCCGAATGTGGCTTACATTACCGGCCGTAGGCATATGTTGTACTCCAGGCCCCGGCAAGGCTGCGGTGGTAATGCTCCCATGATTATATCCCTGGTAGCAGATAGTTACCCAGGTAACATATACTAACCTAGGTAACAGGTAATTACCCGCCTCCATGATAATATCCCAGGCAACATATAAATACCCAGGATATATATATATATATATATACATTAACCTATACCAGAGGAACCCCCAGGTAACAGAAAATGACCACATCCCCAACACGAAGCATTGCTCATCACGAACATATATCAGGTAACAATCATTGCCCGATTCATCTCGTTTTCCGTTACGTCATACCAATCCGTTAAAAACAATAAGGACCTTGTTTTTGGGTGTAAACATTAAAATACTCGGAAATACCTTAAATTTCCGGACAACACAGTTGTGGTACTTGCTGTAGCTCCCTCATCCCAGATTTGAACTGCACAACCACATCGATACCACCCCTCACAATTTGGAAAGTCCAACACCACTCATTGGCTGGTTGTTGATTTGGCTGGGGGTTATGGTTAGGGTGAGGGTTGCGGCTAGGTTCCGCCGAACCCCAGGAAAATAACATCCGACCCCATTACCAAGAATCCTTCCATCACCCACAACTCCAACAACGAGGCGAAGAAAACAGAAAATCCCTGGGTCGATACCGCGCTCCAAGGTGAGGAAACCCCAACCCCACTGGCTGATTGCCGATTAGGCTTGGGCTCGTAGAGCCAGCGCGCGGCGAGAGTTGCCCCTCGGAGCAACGGCGAGGTTCCGCCGCACCCGGGAATGATAACGTCCCAAGCGCGGTTCAGGAACGCTTCCATACGCCCACAACTACAGCAACCCATGGACGAAAACAGACATCCCCCCGGTCGATACCTCTCCTCAAGACGAGAAAAGCCCAACTCCATTATTGGCTGGTTTGCAGTTGCCTGGCTTTGAGGAAACCCCGCCGCACCCGAGGACGATAAGGCGCCATACCCGGATCGGGAATCATTTTCCTTTCATAAAGGCATAACTCCAACAACCCAGGAAAAAAAACAGACATTAGCCGGGTCGGTATCATCCCGCGAGGTGTGGAAACCCCAACCCCGCAGGCTGGTTGCTGATTAAGCTTGTGCTAATGAAGCCATCACGAGGCGAGGGTTGCCCCTTGGGGCAGCGGTGAAGTCCCGCCGCGCCCGGGGATGATAACATTCCATTTCGGGGTCAGACACCCCTCCATACATCTACAAACCCAACAACCCGGGGACGGACACCCCTCGGGTCGATACCGCCCCGCAAGGTGTGGAAACCCCAACCCCACTCGTAAGGAAAGTAGATTAAAATTCTCGACCAACAAACGCTACAAGGTAAGCGTTTTGGCCTTATAAACTTGATTTCCACCAGACGCTCCCTCACTAAACCTGACTTATATCTTCGGTTAGGCCAGGAACCTCGATGAGATGAGACTCTGAGTATCCAAGTTTTACCTCCGAATTTCTCGGTACCGGACTCAGTATGCAATGATCGCATTGCGCTCATATTTATTGTCTGGGTGTTTTGTGAGTGAGTGAGTTTTACAGGTTCTTGAACATGAGATATTTCCATGTTTTCCTGTATATGAGATGAAGGTGAGGATCGAACCACCGACCCCACTCTTCGGAATGTCATGCCCTGCCTGGGACGCCATTGTAGGGAAAGTAAACTAAACATGTCGATTAACAAACGCTGCAAGAGCTTTGGCCTTATAAACATGATTTCCACCAAACACTGACTGGCTGATTAGCGTTTTGGCTGGGTCTCGTAGTCGATGTCCCGCCGCACCCGGGGGTGGTATAAGGCCCCATCTCCGAATCAGGTATCCTTCCATACGTGTAGGCCTCTAATCAAAACGGACACCCCCGGGGTCGATACCGCCCCGCACGGCGGTCCTCTTACGTTTCCGTTCAGAGTGATGCATCACACCACACTACTAATCCGAGTGTTATGTACCATTCCAGGAACTTACCTGGTACCACGATGGCCAGCGCAGGGCTAGCGCCACTGGCAGAGTTGTGGCCGTATCGCTAATAAATTGGAATTTTTATTGCACGCCCGAACATTCGGTAAAAAGTCGAAATTCCGTGAAGCACTCGGCAGGACGCTTTATAGCGGCAGATCCTCGAAGCAGGAAGAGCCTCGGCAGGTCCTGAAAGCAGGAAGAGCCTCGGCAGGTTATTATCTAGCGAGCGTACAGTCCCGGCAGCGATGGCCCGGGAAAAGCAAACTTCGATGAATCGCGCAGGCGCTCACAACCTCACCAGGACCCTCTCTTGCCACGAAACACTAAAAGCTTCAGTTCTTCTGTTCGTTCGTCCACGACAAAGTTCAACAAGTTCAACACATATCCACCACAGCTCTTCTGTTTGCCAACGAGTGACTCCGCTGGATCTCTGGCCCTTTGACTGTACGAGCGTCCTCAAGATCTCGACACCAGCCTGCGTTTAACGCTTCTTGGGCGACACGGAACGGCATTCCACAGGCTTCAAACAGGTGAGAACAGCAATTATTATTGAAGCAAGAGATGTCTCGCAGAGAGCAGCCCCTCGAGGGCGATATACCTCGTCCTGGTAGCCCGGGGTAGCCTCCTTCTGCTCGTACGCGGTCGGGCCCTCTCGCAGCGTGTTTTCCAATCTCCAGTCGAATCTGTGACGTACAGTAGTAGTGTCAGGCACCAGGTACCATAGACGCGTGCAGCAGTAAGTTGGGCTGAGTAAGTTGCTCCGGATATAATGACTGCGGCTGTACGTGTAGGTGCTCTGTGTGCTGCATGACCTATATTGGTGCGCAGGTGTGTCCCGTTCTTTCTACGCATCCATGGACACCCAACCCCGCATCTAGAGCCTGTGTTGATCCTTCATGCCAAGAGTACAGAGGGATAAGACGTGCAGCAGTAGTACCGGTATGATACAAGCTCTGAAAAACACCTCTCTCTGCGGTCGGCACAAGGCAAAGAAAACAAATCGCAGGACGTAGTAGCAGGAACAACTATTTAAGGACATACCAGTACAGAAGTCGCACCTACAGCAGAGAGTAGTCTGACATGGTCGCGTGAGCGCTTCCGATGCGAACAGAGGCGTCGAACGACCCAGCCCCATGCCTCTCCACACACCCACCGTACTTATGACGTGGTCGCTTTAGGTACGGCATATAGCAGTACCAGGTATCTACAGCAGCAGCAGCAGCAGCAGTGCTACTACTACTGCTGATACTGCTGGTGCCACGCAACGATTGTAGATAACCCTGTATTTCTCTACCGTAACTCGTTGTTGGTCTGTGTGTGATATGTGGTGGTCCTCTCGTCGTGGTGCTGACTCTCCTCTCCAGACTCTCCGTGTTGTGTCCACCTCTATCCTATGCCCGATGCTGCCGCTTTCTCCGTGCCGGTAAGGTGTTCAGATCAGTGCTGTACAGTACAGTAGTTCGGCCGATAGATGATCTCGCATGCTGTCCGAGCGCAGGAACGAACAAACACACTCAAAATAATTATTTCGGTGTGTACGAGGTTTTTCGCCCAGTAACTTCTAGTTTCATTCTACTTTACCCCTCTGTCCGGATATATAACAAACGTTTGATCATTATAATCCAATCCAACAACTCCTTATAATTCCGGACGTATGGGCATTTTTGTTGTTTTGACTGTTTCGTACCAGGTATCACCTTTACCTTTCCAGCTCAACTCGTGTCGTAAAATGTGTTACAGTAGTATGAATAGTGAACTACTGTCATACGTATGATAGTGGACTACCCTCAGCGGCGTCCTGGACAAGCTTCACTGCTGTACAGGCAGTAGTGCATACATAACGGGTAGGTATCGTTCCTTGTGCCCCTCGGTATGATGCCTGCCTTCAAGTTTGTCGCGCAGAGAGGTGTCAGCATTCACCATTCATTACAATCCCACTGCTCGGCGATTTGCGTCGAATATCGATATTGCCACTCGCGCTCTCGCTCCTGATACACATTCTGTTTTTTATAATGGGACGTCCCATGAGTCATCCCACGGGACGTCCCAATGGAATGTGTGTTCCCATGGGACAACCCATGGCACGATCCATGAAATGACCCACATCCCGCGGGACGTCCCGTGGGCACGATAATCCCATGGGACGGCCTGTCGGGACCACAATCCCATGGGACGTCCCAGGGGATGATTAATGCCATGAGGTTTGCCATGGGTTTGTGGACGTCCCATGGGATTGTGATTCCGACAGGCCGTCCCATGGGGTATCTTAGAAATCCCATGGGACATGTCACGGGATCGATCGATGAGGCGTCTCATGGGGCGTCCCATGGGTCTTCCCATGGGTCTTGACATGAGACGTCCCATAGGTCGTCCCATAGGATTTCCCATGAGACGTCTCGTGGGACATCCTTTGCGACCAATGGGTTAACCCATGAGTTATCGCATGGGTCGTTCGATGGTTTGCCGAGGGCGTAACACAAGTCGTCCCATGCGACGACCCATGGGGCATCCCATGGCTTGCCGAGGGCGCAACATAGGTCTTCTTGTGGGTCGTCCAATGGAAATATCCATGCAATGGGTTGCATTGCCCATAGGACGGCCTATGGGGCGACCCGTAGGATGATATTTTACTCACAGTAAGTCCCGTGGGATGATATGCTCGACGGGCCGTCCCGTGCGGTCATTCACATGACATGCGTTGTCCCACGGGTGGCCCCATAGGATGCAACCCATTCCAGAGTAGATCCCATGGGACAAGCCTTGGGTATCATTTCATCCTATGAGGCATCCCATGAGACGTCCGATGGGACACTCTATTCGGACGTCCAATAGGTCATCTAATGGGACTCATAGGGCGACCTATGACATGTCCCATGGGAATTCCTGTGTGACGTTCCATACCTAATAACTTGCATCGCATGGAATGATCCATGGGACAATCTATGGGACTTCCCATGGGACCACCCACGGTTCATCCCATGGGTATATTCATAAGAACCATGGGATAATCGATGGGAAGCCCCGTAGCAAGATCTATGGGACTAACCATGGGACTACCCATGGGACGTCCCATGGAACCGCCCACCGGTCATCCCATGGGTCATCCCACAGGTTGTACCATGGGTAGTCCAATGGGATCAAACTCACATGGAACGTCCCGTGGGTTTACCCACGGAACGTCCCATGATCATCCAAGAAATGTAGTTCATCGTGATAAAATGTTTTTTGTATTATCATGGGACGTCCCATGGGTCATCCCGCGAGACGTCTCATGGGATTATGTATACAATCAGACTTGCCATGGGTTTGTGGGTGTCCCATGGTATTGTGGTTCCCGCGGGCCGTCCCATGAGGAATCTCAATAATCTCATGGGACATGCCATGAGAATGATCCTTGGGTCGTCCCATGGGTCTTCCAATGGGACGTCCCATAGGTCGCACCATAGGATCCCATGGGACGTTTCGTGGGAAATTTCTTGGGATCAATGTGTTAACCCATGAGTTATCGTATGGGTCATCCCATGGGTCATCCCATAGTTTACCGAGGGCGCACCACAGGTCTTCCCGTGGGCATATCCATGGCATGGGTGCATTGGCCACAGGACGACCCATGGGATGCCCCTTATTATCATATGTTTCCCATGGCATGTCCCATGGGGCCGCTCACGGAACATCCCATGGGTCATCTCATAGATTTCCCATGGGTATAGACCCATGGGATCAAAATCCCGTGTGGTGACCCATGGGGCGTCCCATGATAATCCAAGAAATGTAGTTGATCGCTTCGGCCATGCTTGTTATAAGGCTTAGATTAAGTAGGTAGTTCGCAAACCTTTTACCTGTAGCCCAACGGCCAATGATAATGATTTAACAAGTGGCATCGACGGCAGGACACGGGTTGTAGTGGTCGTGATGTTCGAACACCACGACCACCATGAAAGCGCTTCTTCAAGAAAACCGAATTTCCTCATGTCAAGAATCTGAAAACACTTATGGATCCCCATATGTAAATAAATAGGAACCGCGTGTCGGTCACACGTGTCGACCCGTATGTCCGGTCCGTTCCAGGGGGGCAGAGTGTTAAACGGCTTAAATTGGGTAGGTTATTGGTTAGCCTTTTACCAGTACGACGAATATCAACGGACTAAGGCTTTAACCGCTGCTGCTGTCTGGTGCATTCGTGTGTATAATATGTATCGTACGTACTGTACTTTTTGCAACTGATCAGGAACGAAAAAGTTATGAGGTTGACCAAGATCGTCAATTCGGCGTCTGCCGCAGTGCTTCTCTTCGGGTCGACACTCGCCTCACGAACGCCTGGTACATCAGGAGGCCAGGAAACCCACACGTGAGTGAGCTTATTTTCCTGCTGTGGCCTTGTTTCTGGGTGGTTCAAAATGAAAAATAAAACGTAGAAATATCCAGGGTGTCTTGACGGGACGGTAGTAGCGGGATGAGACGGGACGGTATTGACGGTAATAGCGGGATGAGACGGGACGGGACCGTAAAAACGTCTGCAAATTGTGCCGTCGTGCAGTCTCGTTGACAAGATCGTCTACCGTTGACACGTGCAGTCCCGTCCCGTCCCGTCCCGTCCCGTCGTCAAAAACTGAATATATCACCCCGCTCGGTCGTAAAATATTGTATCGACCGCCCCGTCCCGTCTCGTTGCGGTATAACATACTTACCGTGCCGTCCCGACGTCAAAAGCAATGTTTACCGCCCCGCCCTTGTGTTTATGAGCCAGATATGCTCTCTGTCCGCGATGATGCGGTAGCGATCAACTGCTACTGCGTGAAAAAACGGTTTGGTGGCAGATGCGTGATGTTACTAATCTGTGAAGGTTTCGGAGATAGTCGCGGTTGTACGTAGATCCACCTGACAGCGATTTTGAAGGGGGTCCCTAAACAAAGCACCGTCTTAATTAGAAACACCCGCGTTCGCTCGTAATGATGTATTTGTATAGGTCGTGACATGTCCGATGTGCGGAACGTTGCAAACGTCGGACAGACCAGATCTCTGCACAGATCACACATATAGATTCTCCATTGATCTGCACCATCTGTACAAGTTTCCACGGGGCTCGTATACAGCAACTGAATGACCTGTACGTGTTACCGCAGTAGTAGAGACCTACACCATGTGGTAAACATAATATTTTGAAAGAAATATTTCGTACCAGGCTTATTGGTACAAATGTATGAGTTTGTTAAACTGTTGTACCAGGTATACTGTAACTCCATATTCGTTATTACTACTTGGTACTTATTTAGTGGCTATTTCCGTAATAACTGCACAGCCAAATTGGTCTCTCCGGAATCGCGCTGTGTTTAGTGCCGAAAAACTGTATCATTTGCGAAGCTACCTCGCATTATATCTCAGTTTCAGTGTAGGAACGCTTTTCCGCGGTATATTTTACTTGATGTCGACCTCGCGCCGTCAATTCTGCATTGCGTTTCGTGAAGCGTGGTATAAACATGCCTTGGGGTATCTGGAACCGGCTCGTTCAGAACAAAATCGATTAAAAAGGGTACCTTCCTACGCAAATTCCTAGCTAATGGTTGACCTTTCTGAAGGCCTGTGGTTGGTCGGGTCAATGCTTCGCGCTAGTCCATAACAACAAGTCTGCCTGTGTCAGCATCTTCCAGTGTTCATCGAGATCAGTATTGTATCAACAAATTTGACACTCGATCAGCTTTCGCGTGTGGCATTCGTGGCGGGCACGATTTGGGGCGATACGCTTGAACCAGGCCGTACTTACACCACTTTCCTTGATCTCCAATGCCACACCGTGTCTGAGAGAAAACTGTTGCTCCCACCGCGTTTTCTGCTGATCAATGGAAACCAGGTTCACGAAAAAAGAGCTGAAAGAGGTTACGAACACCCATGATACCGACGCGGCCAAGATTCGCAACCTACGGACTGGCCGTGGCACCGCTGCTACCCCACCTGCTCCGGTCGCCAGCGTGTCTGCCACCTCCGTCCTGGCCGGCGTTCACGAAAACACCATCGATTCCTCTCTAGGCGTGCACGAGGACTTCGTCGCCCTGCCACACCTGATGACGGGCAACACCATATGGAAACCCATGAGCGGTACGGACACCAGCACCGCCACTCCTCTCAGGACCATGGAAGAGGTATGTTCAGCCCTGGTAGGATACTCCTGCAGCATATTGTAGGGAACCCCTCTTCACCCCCTTTCCCCTCCTGAAAAGAGATAGAACCAGAGCAAGTGGGGATACCACCAGCTGCCGTAGATATATATGTAATCGTGTTGAAGTTTAACACACTAGGCCTCCGTTGATCATTGTATGCAGGATGCTCCTGCAGCATATTATACGGAACCCACCTTCCCCCTCAATCCCCCAAAACACATATATAGAACAAGAGCGAGTGGTGATACCACCAGCAACCGTACACGTATGCCGTCGTGTTGAAGTTGAACAGACCAGGCCTCAGTTGATCATTGTCCGCAGAACGAGAAACATATATTAGCGCGGGAGAGACGAACCAAACCCCCCGAATCTCGTTCCAGGTGTCAGATAAGTATGTAGTAACTACCCACGAAGCTCGACACGCCGACATAGGTAGACGTCCCCGTGAAGTAGTAGTCAACGCGTGTAAGCCGTCCTTAAGGTCAAAACACATAAAGTAGCCCCGGCTAATGACCAATCCCGCTGATGCTTCGCCAGGTGTCGACGGATCTTGCGGGTGGTTTCCACCACGCTCACGATGATACTCAAGACGAAGAGTTCCGATGGACAAGATTTGACCAGGGGGCTCCCCCACCGATCGAGCAGTTCGTGGATCGATTCTTCAAGGCCCTCCTGTACGTCGCCCACGTCATCAACGCGGAGCACATCCGTGCCCTGCTCTACGGAAGGAAGAGGGGGAGATACCGTCGCCGCCGCCGCTATCGCATTACTAACCCGAACAGCAAGAGAAATCGCCGCCTTCGCCGTATCTGGAGGGTAACTGCAGACCTCGACCGGATGCTGTTGGGCGCCTGGACACAGATGATCTCGACCGCTTCGTCATTCTTCGGAGATGAGTCTGAAGAGGGCGTGGAGGTTGGGCCGTCGCCATGCATCAAGAACACTGCTTTGGTTCTGTCGCTCCCTCCTCCAGCGGTTCCGGTAGCACCCTGGCCACCGGTACCCGATGCTGGCGATATCTTGCATCCTACCTCCCTCCTGGCCGTGCTGACTCCATCGGAAACGCATCCAGCACCGTGGTTCCCCCTCAGCCCATTCTCTCCGGCAGCTGCACTTAAAGCGGCTATTCCCCTGGAGCAACTTCCTGCAGGACCGCGGATTGCCGCTGACCTTCCGGTTGCGCCGCTGCACCATGAACCTGCCGCGATGAGGGCTATCGTTCCCTACAAAGCACCGGCGGACCCGTGGGCTACCCTGGACCCCGTCCCTCCGGCAGCCGCAGTCCGAGCCGCGATTCCACTGGAGCAACTTCCTTCGGGACCGCTGATCGTCCCTGGCCTTCCTGTTGCCCCGCTTCGACAAGAGCCCACCGCCACGAGAGCTATTGTTCCCTACCAGGCACCGTCAAACTTGTGGGCTGGTCTGAACCCCGTCCCTCCGGCATCTGTGGTCGGCGCCGCGATTCTGCTGGAGCAACTTCCTGCGGGACCGTTCATCGCCCCTGCCCTTCGGATTGCGCCGCTTCGACAAGAGCCCACCGCCACGAGAGCTATCGTTCCCTACCAGGCACCGTCAAACTTGTGGGCTGGTCTGAACCCCGTCCCTCTGGCATCTGTGGTCGGAGCCGCGATTCCGCTGGAGCAACTTCCTTTGGGACCGTTCATCGCCCCTGCCCTTCGGATTGCGCCGCTTCGACAAGAGCCCACCGCCACGAGAGCTATCGTTCCTTACCAAGCACCGTCAAACGTGTGGGCTGGCCTGAATCCCGCCCCTCCGGCAGCTGCAGTCCGAGCCGCGATTCCGCTGGGGCAACTTCCTGCGGGACCGTTGATCGTCTCTGGCCTTCCGATTGCGCCGCTTCGACAAGAGCCCACCGCCACGAGAGCCACTGTTCCCTACCAGGCGCCGTCAAACGTCTGGGCTGGCCTGAATCCCGCCCCTCCGGCAGCTGCAGTCCGAGCCGCGATTCCACCGGAGCAACTTCCTTTGGGACCGCTGATCGTCCCTGGCCTTCCGATTGCGCCGCTTCGACAAGAGCCCACCGCCACGAGAGCTATCGTTCCCTACCAGGCACCGTCAAACTTGTGCGCTGGTCTGAACCCCGTCCCTCCGGCATCTGTGGTCGGAGCCGTGATTCCGCTGGAGCAACTTCCTTTGGGACCGCTGATCGCCCCTGCCCTTCTGGTTGCGCCGCTTCGACAAGAGCACACCGCCACGAGAGCTGTCGTTCCCTACCAGGCACCGTCAAACTTGTGGGCTGGTCTGAACCCCGTCCCTGCGGCATCTGTGGTCGGAGCCGCGATTCTGCTGGAGCAACTTCCTGCGCGACCGTTCATCGCCCCTGCCCTTCTGGTTGCGCCGCTTCGCTGGGAACCCGACGTCACGAGAGCCATCGTTTCCTACCAAGCACCGGCGGACCCGTGGCGGGGCCTCAACCTCGTCCCTCGGGCAGCTGCAGCCCGAGCCGTGATAACGCTGGAGCAATTGCCTGCGGCACCGCGGATTGCCCGTGGCCTTCCGGTCGCGTCGCTTCGCCGGAAACCTACCACGGCGAGGGCAATCATCCCGTTGGATGTAGTGGATCCTGTGGATGCTGTTGATTGGTCGAGCGTTGCGAAGACCTTCGCAGTGATGGATCTGGACGAGTCCGACGGTATGACGATCCCAACAGGTGGGTGGAAGCACGCGATCAAGGCCGACGTGGAGCTACTATCGGTCAAGGCCTGTCCGTTGGAGAGGTCAGCTGTGCGGTGGATGTTGACGGAGGCGGTCGAGCTTTACCCGTTCACGGGGTATGCCCAGGTGAGCCGGCCCTCCTTTTCTGTCGATGAGATAGGTGTAACCGTATTGTATGTAACGCTGGGTTCACAGGTGTTTTGCGTCCTAGACACCGATATCACTTCCTACAACTGAAGCCTAGTATAGTCCCAAATCGTGATATACGTACGTATACTGCGTTCGGCCTGCCTTTTGCTAGGCTACGGCGATGCTGTACAGTGCAGGGTTATCGGCAATCCGTGTAAAGCAGGCTAGTATCACCGTCGCTCTACGGCAGCAGTAGTATGGCCTGATTGTATAGCTACTAAGATTATCACCACCTCCTTAGCCCATTAAGAACACGGAGGATTTGTGGCGGCTCCGGAGTATATACCGTAAATGCTGCAATGCCTGGCCTGAAAATCCTTGGTGAATCATACTTGTGTTCGAGATGTACGCTGAGGACCGTTGTTACCGAAGCGCCTTCTTCCTGGTGTCCATTTTTTCCTTTAAAAAAACAGGGGAAAATTAACCATTTCCTAAACCACGCACGTTTTTTTGCAGAAGGCAAACAAATCAGGAACGCTTTGAAGTTTATATTTGAAGGGATAAGAGTCTGGAGAACCAACAAGACGAAAAAAAGGAAACTATACGTAGGACAGATAGGGAAACCAGGGAAACTATTAATAGGACAAACCCTTTTCTGATAGTAACGGCATAAGACCATGCACATACACGTCGTATTTGGTACGTGTCACACCCGTCTCGCAAACGCTATGGTGTGTGGATGATTATTGCGCTTATAGTCCCTAACTATTGCGATGTCCCATGCATGGCCCATTGTGTTGCAAACGAGTCTCAGAGTAAATACACTACGCGGCGATGTTTCCCGCGGATTCAGTACATACAAAGTACGAACAGACGCACTGACCTCCTCTCTTTACACATTCGCAGGGCTCTGAGTACGCGGCGCTGGCGATCTACCGTGGAATGCAAGGAGACAAGGAAGCAGCGCTGAGGGTGTTCGTGCACTGGGCGTCTCCCGCTGCATGGTTCATGAGGTCTACGGTCGACGGACAAACGGTTCTGCTCCAGAAGGTAAGATCGTTGAAGCAACAAAGCACCCCCCCTGTGTTTTGTTTCGGTGCTGTAGTATTGCCATTGCACCCACCCTCTTCCCCAATACGGCGTTATTATTCAGCGCCAGAGTCCCCTCATAATCATGCCGGGGATAGAGCAGCAAAACACGGCAGAAAACGCTGATAAAACTCAAGGTAGTGAAGACGGTATGGGTGTGTGCTCCAAGCGCACCTCGCTACTTGGCTACCCTTTAGTTTGCCAAGTAGAGTAGCCGGTTCGGTCGCGCTTGACCTCCCAGATTTCCAGGGTACGTAGGCGGGGAACTTATGGTCTACTAAAATCGAGGTCTGTTGTGTCCCACGAGGAATCGCGTCAGGCTCACAGGTTTTGATCGGCGCAATACGCACGTTTCTTTGTTTTGTGTCGTCGTTTACCTGCCCAGGGCATGCGGCACTCGTGGAAGGTCCTGCGAAAGCAGTCTCCAACCGCGCACACCTGGTTAGAAGATGAGACTATGGACGCCCTTTACGCTGAGATATTCTTGAGGTGAGCGTTGCGTCTAGTCTTGAGGTGGTGTGTGCCTAGTTTCGTTTGTAAACCGTAGGTGCATATGATATCAACGAAACCGCTACAATGAGGGGTGTTTCGCAAAACTAACTTCGAACTGCTTGTTGAGGTATTCCGCTCGTCCGCTTATAGAAATACGTTAATCGGGCACAGCACTAGATACTGTTGTAGCACTACGCAAATGTTCGTTTTGTTTGTCTCGATAGATGTATTATTGCAATGGTTCGCAAGCAAGCGTGCTACGTGTCGACCGTGTGTTGCTTCCCTCTCCTCCAATCACCAATTGTTCAAATTCAACCAATTCAAAGTTAAATTGACAAAGGGCTCAAAAACATATACATACAAAATGACGGGAAGAGGGTGTAAAAGGGAGTGATCGGGGACTCGTGGTCCCCCAACTCACAGATCTGGTGACTAGCCCCTGCCCTTGCTATCGAATGCTCGTGGCCACTGATCAAAGCTCAACAACGAACCCCGTCCATGGTTTCCGCCACTGCTGCTGCTGCTGTGTTGCTCTCCCGACGTGTGTGTTACCAGCGCTGTGAGCTCTCTTTGCGCGTGCCAGGGGCTGCCTAGAGATGTCGTGCACTGCCTGATCCAGAAGACGCTCGAGGCGGGCAACAACGGTCCGGCGGTGTCTCTCTGGGTGATGCACAGCTTGCTGGCCGCCGCCGAATCGGACTGCAAGGCAAAAATGGACGCCACGCCGGTGAGAGAGAGAGGGGGGGATCATTTGTTTTTGCTGTTTTTTTCTCAAAGCAAAGGCGAAAGCTAAGTGCCAGTGCAAGCATATGAACGCGTAGACTAGACAAACTGCCCGATATATCAGCGATGCAGATTATTCTCAATGTGTTTGGGCTACTGCTTCGTATACGGAAACATAATTTGACCCACCTATGTACCCTAGTTAAGCAAAACAATTAACGAATTCACACTACTGTAGTTCCAAGACACTTTAATGAAATTCAATCACCCAATACGAGGGGCGCACCCTGCTGAAACTGTGTTCAGTGCGTGGGAAATGAAGAGGGGGGACGGGGTCGGAAAAATTACAACACAAACATACCTGACGAAACGGTCGACCAACATCAAAGCTCTAGAAAGATATTTTATGTGACGCGGTGGTGACGCTATATCAATATAAAACCCTCTCCCTCCCCCGACGATGGGAACACCTTCACGCCTCCGGCAGGCAGGTCCTATATATCATTTCCACTTAATTATCTAGATATTTCGGGGCAGATATATTCATGATCTGCATGATCTGTATGATTTGATGATCTAGCTCGTGTTGTCGAGCGGGAGCCGTATAACCTGCATTATCTAGGCTATGTTTTGTGTACTATGTACAGATCCTGCTAAACATGTTGGAAGGACAGGTTAGGATCGAGATTTTCTACTGTAGATCGTGACATGTGCGAGGTACGCCAAGGCGTTTGCGCCAACCCCCACCCCTCTCCTCCGCGAATCGCGCCGTTCTATCTGTGTTTATCATCATCGGTCCACTCTCGCATCAACTGATGGGTAGTAGACTTGTGTTGCAAGCCCTTCCTGTATTCCAGTGTTGACCGTCGAACAAATCTGCAGTAGTATACTACCGTGTACCACAATATAAGGGTCTCTTTCATAGTAATACTTGATTAACTAAATCCTTACATTTCGGGACAGACTGGAATACGTACCACTTCTCAACGCCTCTCCGCCCTGTCTCTCTACCTTATTTTCTTGCGTTGCGTTCGGCCCTCCCTTCATGCGATGCAACCTCGACGTATGCCTATGCAACATAAATAGGATATGTGCATCCGGACAAGGCTTCAATCCGCTGGCAAGACCATGACGAGGTTCGAGGACCTCGAGAGACACGCGCCCATGGCCCTTGGCTCCTTCGTGACTGGCTACGCAGCTGCAGTGTTCGGCAAAGTGCGGTTGTTCTGACTCGTATAGTTGCTGTCGGCCGGCGAACGGTACTGATGGTGATGCAATTTTAGAGCATATGTTGAGTTTCCGCCATGCATGCACCGCACGCCCGAATACTAATAGTTGTACGTTGCGTCGCCCACTGTAGCAGCAGTGGAATCACAGTGCAATACGTACGTAATGCATTGCAGTGTGTATGTGTTGCGTCTATGTGAAGCCTGTATGCCGGATGCGGCTCTGCCTGCCTTGTGTACGGCGCGGCGCATGCGACAATGGTGAGATAGCATTATGGTGCATCGCATGTATGTTACGTTTCCACCATGTAAGCCTCGAAAGGTACCTACGTTATTGTGTCGCGTCCTGGCGGTAGAAGGTTATCGTAGCATTTGTTTAGCGCGGCCCCCGCGTTCCATGGATCGTGTTGAACTCGATGGCATGTTTGCATGCCGCACGTGCACTAGGAAGCGTTTGCAATGTTTCCTTTTCACGACGCTAGACTTGAAGTTCAGTGCTTAGAGCTATGTAAGAGGGTTTTAAGGAAACAGGCGGTGCTGTACGGACCGTGAACACACTGTTGCAAGATAAATGGTGGGAGAGAAGAAGTGGTCGTCGTATTCAGTTGTTGAAACTTCTCGAGTCCGATCCCCCCCCCCCCTCCCTCCCTCTCCCCTTCTCCTACCCCAACGGTCAAACCCAGACCCACCCCCTCCCCCCCCCCACTCCCGAGGGTCAAACCAGACGTATCTAGATGTCTCGTGCGATGCCTAACGATCGGTGGGACCACGAGCAGGGTCACTTGATGGCGTATAGTTCGTTAGTGTGCTACCGGTATAGCGGAATATGTTGTTGCACCAAACTATTATGATATGACAGTTCTCGCGCCCCCCCCGCCCCTCCCCCCCCCGGAGGGTCAGATCAAAGGACTAAAGCTGCCTCGTATATTGATTGGCGATCGGTACAACTACGAGTAGGGTCTGATGACGGATAATCAGGTACTGTGTTACCGGTGTAGTGACTTTTGATGTTACCCCACCGAAATATTGTGCGAAAGTTCTCGGGCTCCTGTGCCCCCCCCCCGGGGGGGGCTCCGTCCCGGCATTGTAGGAGTGCGAGAGTCTATGGTCATACGACTACGGCCGTGCACGACATGAGTACACCCCCCCCCCCAGGGGTCAGAGCAGAACCTGGTGGGTGCCTCGTGCGTAGCGCGGCCATCGGTGTTGCCACAAGTAGAATCGCTGATTAAAAGACATAAGATGTTGATACTGGGTTGCCGGTACTACTGTGGTGGCATTGTTGTTACCCGAACGTATACGTAGGGATATATAAGTTCTCGGGTTCCCTTGGCCCACCCCCCGGCGTGTCAAATCACGCGACATTAGTATAAGATGCCTCGTGTGTAGTGTATAGGGTCACGGATGGCGTATACTCCGGCTATGGGCTACATTGTTCAGTTCCCAGCTTTACGACACCGCCGCATTGTCGACGGCGCTATACATGCGTGGGGCGTCGAACCTATTTCGATATTATATGTTTCGTCCGTAATTTCGTAATTTCAGAGCGGTGGGTACACCATACATAGTGTAGTGCACGCCACGCCAAGTGGCATGTGTATCGTAGATGATTGGTTTGGTATGGACGGAAATTTGAATATCGTTACGTATTGATATTCATACGCAAACGGCCCTTATATTTCGGCCCATAGACGCATCATTTTATATGTTTAGCATGTTGCCGGTGCACGGTTGCCCCTGTAAGTGGGACTGCGTGAGTGCCACGTAAACATTTAACTGTGTGGATATTGTGGATACGATAGCGTATATTCTCTGCAAAACGCGTGTGTTATATATATATACGTAGGTGCAATATGTTTGAATTGTGGATATTGCTTCGGGACAGCAGTGATGGTGCATGTAGAGGCGCGTGGTTTTAGATCAGCTTTCTTGAGCGTCTCGGGGGGGTCTTGCAGTGTGACGGGTGCTGTGTGGTGTATGTCCGGCAAATATGATAGCCATGCGTGTGTGTATGTCGTGTTTCTGTTCCGTATATAGTGTATAACCTTGTGACGCCTTATTTCCGTCGAGCGTGGAGCGTGATGCACCGCGAGGACTTTGTTTATTTATCTCCGCCAAAGAGCCTTCCGCGAGGGGAGGGGGGGCTCCGTTGCGGCGCAAATAACTTAACAACAATAATAATGACCAGAGGGCTCCTTTTGTTTCCGTGGTTTTCTTGTTCCTGAGTGTGCTTCTGAGTCGTCAACGTTGACACTCACGGTACACTTACATTGTCGGATGGCAAGGATAATTATGATAACAATACTAATTTTGTTCCCGTGGTTTTGTTATGTTTGAGTGTGCTTCTGAGTGATCAACGGTGAAGCTCATTCTACACATTGTCGGATATGGCAAGGACAATAATGATATGTATTGCTGTTATTATTGTTAGTATTGTTATTGTTATTATTTATTATCCAAATTTATTTATATACACCTCGCTTACTGTAGATAGATTGCAGAAATCTAGCAGTGGTGCCAAAAAATCGAGTGTGAGACAACATGGCTTTTCAAGTTCGAGAGTCTCCCGCGCAGTCAACTAACTCACACCTACATATATTGCACCTGGGTATATGTTTGATTCTGGAATACACAGCAGCAATCGACTAATTGCCACGTTCACAAAAACCTGAGATGCACCGCCTGTATTTGAGTCAGCTTGTATTTACCTATTCAATACTACATGAGTTTCCAGCCGCGAGTCACACGATAGGAGAGGGTGCCCGCAAACATATTGAGTGGCCTGGTTTTCAGTGTTGTAGAATCGGTCGACGTATGTATATAGATAGGGTCCTGCAGCACTGCTATACATACATCCGGTGCACTGTGTTTATCATGTGCCGTGCGCACAAAACAGTGCCTAGTGCATTGGAATAATCCCTCCGTATTATATCGGATGGTTGCTTTTCATTTACGTAATCAAACCTAATTCGGCGTAGTATGTAAGTAGAATATGTGCAAGTTTTATTTGGCATCGCAATACTACTATGTCCGAAAGAGAAGAGCCGTTGGTACTGAATTCCAAAACGAGTATACAAACGGACGTTATGTTTCGGCACACAAGCAGTCGCACCCCGGGGAAAGGCGGAATATCGTTAAGGCATTAGTCCATTGGGCTACTGGTGAAAAGTTAACCGATTTCCTACCCACTCCAACCCTTCCAACCCCCTTCTGAACAGCGTCTGAACAGCGTCTGAACAGCGGGGTCTTTGGTCTTGGCATGGGGCCGTACACGTGCCTAGTCCGAACGAAGTTCTTGGCAGTCTCTCTGGGGACCTGAGCAAGAAGAGTGTTTATCAGGTCCTGGCATAAGGAAAGTATACCTTTTTTTTTAAAGCGTCCTCTTGATGGTCGTGAGAGATTCGAACTCACGACCACTGAAACCCATGTGCAACCAGCGATGCCACTCATCAAGGCATTATTATGTTGGGCTACTACTCCTAAAAGATTAGCCTACAACAACACCTACACAATCTAAATCTTAAAACGATACACTACTGCCGCACAATTCTGGCCGCGAAAAGTAAAGCCTTTAAATACTGGCATAATCATTCAAATGTTGCTTATATTACCGGTCATAGGGGTATGCTGTACTCGAGGCCCCGGCAAGGGTGCGGTGGTAATGCTCCCATGATAATATCACAGGTAACAGATAATTACCCAGGTAACATATGTTAACCTAGGTACCAGATATTGACCCAGGTAAGAGATAATAACACGCTCCCGTGAAAATATTCCAGGTGACCTATGTAACAGAGAAAAACCCAGGGAACAAATAATTACCCAGGTAACAGGTAAAATAATCCAGGTAACATACATCTCCAATACGAAACATTGCTCGCCACGATAATATCCCAGATAATATACCGACCCAACTCCAACTCGTTTTCCGTTACGTCGTACCAATCCGCCAAAACAAGCGAGGACCGTGTTTTGGGGTATAAACATTCGAATACTCGGAAAGACCTTACATTTTCGGACAGCACAGTAGTAGTGATACTTAGCTCCCCCATCCCAGATTTTAACTACGCAACCACGTCGGAACCGCCCCCTCAAGGTTTGGAAACCCTGGCCCACCGACTGGCTGGTTCTTACTTTGGCTGGGGGTTAGGATTAGAGTTAGGGTTACGGCTAGGTTCCGTCGAACCCGGGGATAATAACGCCCGATCCCTCAATCAGGAATCCTTGTATCACCTACACCTCCAACAACGCGGGGAAGAAGACAGACAATCCCCGAGCCGATACTGCCCTCCAAGGTATGGAAATCCCAACCCTACTCTGGCTGATTGCCGAGTTGGCTTGGGCTCATGAAGCCAGCGCGCGGCGAGAGTTGCCTCTCGGAGCAACGGCGAGGTCCCGCCGCACCCGGGGACGATAACGCCCCAAGTGCGGATCAACTACAGCAACCCACAGACGAAAACAGATATCCCCGCGGTCGATACCTCCCCTCAAGACGTGAAAACCCCAACCCCATTGGCTGGGTTGCGGTTGCCTAGCTTTGGTGAAATCCAGCCGCACCCGGGGACGATAAGACGCCATGCCAGGATCGTAAATATTTACATAAACCCACAACTCCAGCAAACCGGCGACAAAAGCAGACATGACCTGGGTCGGTATCGCCCCGCAGGGTGTGGAAATGCCAACCCCACAGGCTGGTTGCTGATTTAGCTGCCAGCGCGCGGCGAGGGTTGCCCTGAAGTCCCGCCGCGCCCGGGGATGATAACATCCCACTCACTGGTCAGAAACCCTTACATACGTCTACAAACCCAACCACCCAGGGACGGACACCCCCCAGGTCGAAACCGCCCTGCACGGTGTGGAGACCCCGACCCCGCGGACGCTTAGCTGGCGAGTCCCCGTGACAACGACTTAGGATAGATCTTCCAGGGGTTGGGATGATTATTACGATTCTGGCGCTTGGAATCGAGGCACGGGCGTAGACCCAACCCAACCCCTAGCCCTAACCCTAACCCTAACCCTAACCCTAACCCTGACACCGACCCGGGCCCAAAACGGGCCAGAAACGGGCCAGAAACGGGTGGAAAACGCGGCTGCGCCGCTTTTGCATCTGGCGAGAAAAGTTCGAGAACATTCCGGACTGCGGACCACGAAATTCCTCCTGATACTATCAGTGAGAGTCCTGATACTATCAGTGAGTCGAAATTTCCCGGAAAACCGCTGGAAGATCTATCCTAAGTCGTCGTCAGGATTACTGTAGCTGGCTCTCATAGAGTCGGCTCGTGGCGAGAGTTTCCCCTCGGAGAAACAGCGGGGTCCCGCTTCACCCGGGGATGATATACTCCCTTCCCCGGATCATAAATTCCTCCGTACGTTTACGACTCCAACGACATGTGGACGAAATTGGACACACCCCGGGTGGATACCGCCTCGCAAGGTACGGAAAGATCAGCCCCTCGGGCTGGTTTACGGACATACCTATACATACGAGGTCCAGCCACACCCGGGGGTGATAACGTCCCATCCCCGCATCAGAACTCCTTCCATACATCTACTATTCCAACAACCCGGGGACGAAAACAGATGCCCCCGGGTCGATGCCGCCCCCCACGGTTGGGAAACCCCAACCCCATGGGCTGACTTGCGTTTTTGCCGGGTCTCAGAGTCGATGGCCCGCCGTACCCGGGGCCCCATCTCCGAATCAGATACCCTTCCATACATGTACACCTCTAATCAAAACGGGTGTCCCCCGGGGCGATACTGCCCCGCACGGATGTCCTTACTTCTCCGGTCAGCGTGGTACATCACAGCACACTATTAATCCGAGTACACCATTACTACTATGATATGTACCATACCAGGAGCTTCCATACCTGGTACTACTATGGCCAACGCAGAGCTAGCGCCACAGGCGGATTCGTGGCCGTACCGCTATCAAATTAGGATTGTTGGAATTTTTATTGCACGGCCGGACATTCGGTAAAAAGTCGAAATTCCGTGAAGCACTCGGCAGGACGCTTTATAGCGGCAGATCCTCGAAGCAGGAAGAGCCTCGGCAGGTCCTGAAAGCAGGAAGAGTCTCGGCAGGTTATTATTATCTAGCGAGCGCACAGTCCCGGCAGCGATGGCCCGGAAAAAACAAACTGCGAGGCATCGCACAGGCGCTCACAACCTCACAAGGACCCTCGCTCACAACAAAACACAACAAGCTTCAGTTCTTCTATTCGTTCGTCCACGAGAAAGTTCAACAAGCTCAACATACATCCACGACAGAGCTCTTCTGTTTGTCAACAAGTGACTCCGTTGGATCTCTGGCCCTTTGACTGTGCGAGCGTCCTCAAGATCTCGACACCAGCCTGCGTTCCACGCTTCTTGGGCGACACGGACCGAGTTTCTACAGGCTTCAAACAGGTGAGAACAGCAATAACTATTGAAGCCTCGAGGGGGATATCCCTCGTCCTGGTAGCTCCGGGGTGGGTAGCTTGCTTCTGTTCGTACGCGGTTGGGCCCTCTCGCAGCGTGTTTTCCAATCTTCAGTCGAAACTGTGGCGTACAGTAGTGTCGGGGCACCAGGTACCATAGACGCGTGAAGCTGTAATTTGGGCTGAGTAAGTTGCTGAGGATACAATACCTGCGGCTATTGATGCGGTGTGTGTTGCATCTCCTTTATGGGTTTGTGTGCGTGCGTCCCGTCCTTTCTACCCACACCATAGACATCCAACCCCGCATCTAGAGCCTGTGCTGATCCTTTATCCAAGAGTACAGAGAGATAAGATGTGCAGCAGTACTTTTGTAGTACCGGTTTGATACAAGCTCTAAACACCACCTCTCTCTCTTCGGTCGGCTCAAGGCAGAGAGAATAAATCGCAGTAGTACGATCGAAGCAGCACCAAGGACATACCAGTACAGCAGTAGTAGTAGTCGCACCTACAGCAATAGAGAGTAGTGTGACATGGTCGCGCGAACGCTTCCTATGAACAGAGGCGTCGAACGACCCAGCCCCTTCCTTGCCCGTACACACACCCACCGTATTTATGACGGGATCGCTTCAGGTACGGTATACCAGGTATTATAGCAGTACCAGGTATCTACAGCAGCAGCAGTGCTACTACTGCTGGTACTGCTGGTGCCACGCAACGATTGTAGATAACCCTGTATTTATCTACCGTAACTGGTTGTTGGTCTGTGTGTGATATGTGGTGGTCCTCTCGTCATGGTGTCGCCTCTCCTCTCCAGACTCTCCGTGTTGTGTCCACCTCTATCCTATGTCCGATGCTGCCGCTTTCTCGGTGCCGGTAAGGTGTTCAGATCAGTGCTGTACAGTACAGTAGTTCGGCCGATAAATGATCTCGCAAGCTGTCCGAGCGCAGGAACGAAAAAACATATTCAAAATATAGATTTCGGTGTGTACGTGATTTCGCCCGGCAACGTCTCGTTTGATGCTACTTTACTACTCTGTCCGGATATATAACACGCGTTTGATAATCATAACCTAATCCAACCAATCCTTATAATTCCGGACCTATGGGCAGTTTTGTTGTTTCGACTGTTTCGTACCACAGGTATATCACCTTTACCTTTCCAGCTCAACTCGTGTCGTAAGAGGTGTTACAGGCAGTATTAATAGTAGTAAACATACGTATGATAGTGGACTACCCTCAGCGGCGTCCTGGACAAGCTATACTGCTGTACAGCAGTGCATAACGGGTAGTAGGTATCGTTCCTTGTGCCCCTCGGTGTGATGCCTGCCTTCGTGTTTGTTGCGCAGAGAGGTGTCAGCATTCACCATTCAGTATTCCCACTGCTCGTCGATTTTCGTCGAATATCAATACTGCCAACTCGCGCTCTTGCTCCTGATAATCGTACACATTTTTCGAATTATCATGGCACGTCCCATGGGTCATCCCGCGGGACGTCCCATGGGGGCTCGTGTCCCCATGGGACAGCCCATGGCACGACCTGTAAAATGATCCACATCCCGTGGGACGTCCCATTGGCACGATTATACCATAGAACGTCCCATGGGGACCACAATCCCATGGGACGTCCCATGGGATTATAAATCCCAGGAGGCTTGCTATGGGTTTGTGGATCTCGCATGGGATTGTGGTTCCCAAGGGCCGTCCCATGAGGAATCTTAATAATCCCATGGGACATGCCACGGGATTGATCGATGGCGCGTCCCATGGGGCGTCCCATGGGTCTTGCCATGGGTCTTGCCATGGGACGTCCCATAGGTCGTCCCAGAGGATGTCCCATGAGACATCTCGTGGGACATAATTTGGGACCAATTGGTTAACCCATGAGTTATCGCATGGGTCGTTCGATGGTTTGCCGAGGGCACACCACAGGCCGTCCCATGCGACGACCATGGGCCATCCCATGATTTGCCGAGGGCGCACCACAGGTCTTCCTGTGGATCGTCCCATGGAAATATCCATGGAATGGGTTGCATTACCCATAGGACGACTATGGGGCGACCCGTAGGATGATATTTTACTCACAGTAAGTCCCGTTGGATGATATGCACGATGCGCCGTCCCGTGCGGTCCTTTACATGACACGCGGGTGGCCCCATAGGATGCAACTCATTCCAGCGCAGATCCCATGGGACAAGCCTTGGTTGTCATTTCATCCTATCAGGCATCCCATGAGACGTCCGATGGGACCCTCTATTAGGACGTAACATTGGTCATCTCATGGGACTCATAGGGCGACCTATGGCATGTCCAATGGGAATTCCCGTATGACGTTCCATACCTATTAACATGCATCGCATGGAATGATCCATGGGACAATCTGTGGGACTTCCCATGAGACCGTCCACGGGTCATCCCATGGGTATATCCATAGGAACCATGGGATAACCGATGGGAAGCCCCGTAGCAAGATTTATGGGACTAACCATGGGACTACCCATGGGACGTCCCATGGAACCACCCACCGGTCATCCCATGGGTCATCCCATAGGTTGTACCATGGGTAGTCCAATGGGATTAAAATCACATGAAACGTCCGGTGGGTTGACCCACGAGACGTCCCATGATCATCCAAGAAATGTAGTTCATCGTAATAAAAAACAATTCGATTATCCCGGGACGTCCCATGGGTCATCCCGCGGGACGTCGCATGGGATTATATATCCAATGAGACTTGCCCTGGGTTTGTGGGTTGCCCATGGGATTGTGGTTCCCACGGGCCGTCCCATGAGAAGTCTCAATAATCCCATGGGGCATGCCATGAGAATGATCGATGGGTCGTCCCATGGGTTTTCCCATGGAACGTCCCATAGGTCGCCCCATAGAATCCCATGGGCCGTTTCGTGATAAATTCCTTGGGACCAATGTGTTAACCCATGAGTTATCGCATAAGTCATCTCATGGGTCATCCCATGGTTTACCGAGGGCGCATCACAGGTCTTCCCGTGGGAATATCCATGGCATGGGTGTATTGGCCATAGGACGACCCATGGGACGAGCCGTATGATCATATTTTGCCCATGGTATGTCCCATGAGGCCGCTCACGGGTCATCCCGTAGGTCATCCCATAGGTTGCCCATGGGTCTTGACCCATGGGATCAAAATCCCGTGTGGTGATCCATGCGGCGTCCCATGATAATCCAAGAAATGTAGTTGATCGCTTTGGACATGCTTGATATAACGCTTAGATTAGGTAGGTAGTTCGTAAACCATTTACCAGTAGCCCAACGGGCCGATGATAATGATTTAACAAGTGGCATCGACGGCAGGACACGGGTTGTAGTGGTCGTGAGTTCGAATTTCACGATCACCATGAAAACGATTCTTAAAGAAAACCGAGTTTCCTCATGTCAAGAATCTGAAAACACTTATGGATCCCCATATATAAATAAATAGGAACCGCGTGTTGGTCACACGTGTCGAGCCGTATGTCCGGTCCGTTCCAGGGGGGAAGAGTGTTAAACGGCTTAAATTGGGTATGTAATTGGTTAGCCTTTTACCAGTACGACGAATTTCAACGGACTAAGGCTTTAACCGCTGCTGCTGTCTGGTGCATTCGTGTGTATCATATGTATCGTACGTACCGTACTTTTTGCATTTAATCAGGAACGAAAAAGTGATGAGGTTGACAAAGATCTTCAATTCGGCGTCTGCCGCAGTGCTTCTCTTCGGGTCGACACTCGCCACACGAGCGCCTGGTGCATCAGGAGGCCAGGCAAACCACACGTGAGTGAGCTTATTTGACTGCTGTAGTTTTGTTTCTGGGTGGTTCAAAATGAAAAATATAACGTAGAAATACACAGGGCCATTCACGGTGTCTGTCTCTTCGGGTCGACACTCGCCACACGAGCGCCTGGTGCATCAGGAGGCCAGGCAAACCACACGTGAGTGAGCTTATTTGACTGCTGTAGTTTTGTTTCTGGGTGGTTCAAAATGAAAAATATAACGTAGAAATACACAGGGCCATTCACGGTGTCTTGACGGGACGGTATTGACGGTAGTAGCGGGATGAGACGGGACGGGACCGTAAAAACGTCTGTAAAACGTGCCGTCGTGCAGTCTCGTTGACAAGATCCTCATCGGTTGACACGTACAGTTCCGTTCCGTCCCGTCGTCAAAAACTGAACATATCATCCCGCTCCGTCGTGAAATATTGTATCGACCGTCCCGTCCCGTCGCGGTATAACATACTTACCGTGCAGTCCCGACGTCAAAAGCAATGTGTACCGCCCCGCTCCTGTGTTTATGAACCAGATATGCTATCTGTCCGCGACGATGCGGTAGCGATCAACTGCTAATGCGTGAAAAAACGGTTTGGTGGCAGATGCGTGATGTTATTAATCTGTGGATATTTCGGAGATAGTTGCGGTTGTAGGTAGATCCACCCGTCAGCGATTTTGAATGGGGTCCCTAAACAAAGCGCCGTCGAAATTAGAAACACCCGCGTTCGCTCGTAATTATGTGTTTGTATAGGCCGTGATATGTTCGATGTGCGGAATGTTGCAAACGTCGGACAGACCAGATCTATGCACAGATCACACATATAGATTTTCCATTGATCTGAATCATCTGTACAAGTTTCCACGGGGCTCGTATACAGGAACTGAATGACCTGTACGTGTTACCGCAGTAGTAGAGACCTACACCATGTGGTCTGTCAACATAGTTACCATGCGTTTGCCCGGGTTTGCGTAACACATTGTAGTTTGATATTCTGGTACAGTCTGAGTGGATCTATCTATCTATGTGAATCTACGAGTACCTGTCTTGTACACTTTTCCAGTGGGTGGTCTGTACGATATGCATGACTTGCACACATACGCACGTTCTAACGCACTGGTCTGTATTACCTAGGTTAGAAAGATCATGATGAACTGCCATGTATATATGTAAAACGCTTTTGGTAAAACAGTACGGTAAACATAATATTTTGAAACAAATATTTCGTACCAGATATATTGGTACAAATGTATGAGTATGTTAAACTGTTGTACCAGGTATACTGTGATTTCATATTCGCATTACAGTAGTATCACTTGGTACTTATTTTGGGGTAATTTCCGTGATAACTGCGCAGCCAAATTGGTCTCTCCGGAATCGTGCTGTGTTCAGCGAGGAAAAACTGTATAATCTGCGGAGTTACCTCGTCGTATATCTTTGTTTCAGTGTAGGAACGTTTTTCCGCGGTATGTTCAACTTGATAGCGACCTTACGCGGTCAGTTATGAATTGCGTTTTGCGAAGCGTGGCATAGATGTGCCTTCGAGTATCTGGAACCGGTTCGTTCCGAAAACAATCGATAAAATCAAAACAGTTTATTTACACGCAATTAACCTTTTCGAAGGCCTGTGGTTGGTCGGGTCAATGCTTCGCGCGAGTCCATAACAACAAGTCTGCCTGTGTCAGCATCTTCCAGTGTTCATCGAGATCAGTATTGTATCAACAAATTTGACACTCGATCAGCTTTCGCGTGTGGCATTCGTGGTGGGCACGACTTGGGGCGATACGCTTGAACCAGGCCGTACTTACACCACTTTCCTTGATCTCCAATGCCACACCGTGTCTGAGAGAAAACTGTTGCTCCCACCGCGTTTTCTGCTGATCAATGGAAACCAGGTTCAAGAAAAAAGAGCTGAAAGAGGTTACGAACACCCATGATACGGACGCGGCCAAGATTCGCAACCTACGGACTGGCCGTGGCACCGCTGCTACCCCACCTGCTCCGGTCGCCAGCGTGTCTGCCACCTCCGTCCTGGCCGGCGTTCACGAAAACACCATCGATTCCTCTCTAGGCGTGCACGAGGGCTTCGTCGCCCTGCCACACCTGATGACGGGCAACACCATATGGAAACCCATGAGCGGTACGGACACCAGCACCGCCACTCCTCTCAGGACCATGGAAGAGGTATGTTCAGCCCTGGTAGGATACTCCTGCAGCATATTTTAGGGAACCCCTCTTCTCCCCCTTTCCCTTCCTGAAAAGTTATAGAACCAGAGCAAGTGGGGATACCACCAGCTGCCGTAGATATATATGTAATCGTGTTGAAGTTGAACACACTAGGCCTCCGTTGATCATTGTATGCAGGATGCTCCTGCAGCATATTATACGGAACCCACCTTCCCCCTCAATCCCCCAAACAACATATATAGAACAAGAGCAAGTGATGATACCACCAGCAACCGTACGCTTATGTCGTCGTGTTGAAGTTGAACAGACCAGGCCTCAGTTGATCATTGTCCGCAGAACGAGAAACATATATTAGCGCGGGAGCGACGAACCCAACCCCCCGAATCTCGTTCCAGGTGTCAACTAGGTATGTAGTAACTGCCCACAAAGCTCGACACGCCGACATAGGTAGAAGTCCCCATGAAAGTAGGAGTCAACGCGTGTAAGCCGTCCTTAAGGTCAAAGCACATATTGTAGCCCCGGTTATTGACCAATCCCGCCGATGCTTCGCCAGGTGTCAACGGATCTTGCGGGCGATTTCCACCAAGCTCACGATGATACTCAAGACCAAGAGTTTCGATGGTCGAGATTTGACCAGGGGGCTCCCCCACCGATCGAGCAGTTCGTGGATCGATTCTTCAAGGCGCTTCTGTACGTCGCCCACGTCATCAACGCGGAGCACATCCGTGCCCTTCTCTACGGAAGGAAGAGGGGGAGATACCGTCGCCGCCGCCGCTATCGCATTATTAACCCGAACAGCAAGAGAAATCGCCGCCTTCGCCGTATCTGGAGGGTAACTGCAGACCTCGACCGGATGCTGTTGGGCGCCTGGACACAGATGATCTCGACCGCTTCGTCAACCTTCGGAGATGAGTCGGAAGAGGGCGTGGAGGTTGGGCCGTCGCCATGCATCAAGAACACTGCTGCGGTTCTGTCGCTCCCTCCTCCAGCGGTTCCGGTAGCACCCTGGCCACCGGTACCCGATGCTGGCGATATCTTGCATCCTGCCTCCCTGCTGGCCGTGCTGACTGCCTTGGAAACGCCTCCAGCACCGTGGTTCCCCCTCAGCCCATTCTCTCCGGCAGCTGCACTCACAGCCGCTATTCCCCTGGAGCAACTTCCTGCAGGACCGCGGATTGCCCCTGACCTTCCGGTTGCGCCGCTGCACCATGAACCTGCCGCGATGAGGGCTATCGTTCCCTACAAAGCACCGGCGGACCTGTGGGCTACCCTGGACCCCGTCCCTCCGGCAGCTGCAGTCCGAGCCGCGATTCCATTGAATCAACTTCCTGCGGGACCGCTGATCGTCCCTGGCCTTCCGGTTGCTCCGCTTCGACAAGAGCCCACCGCCACGAGAGCTATCGTTCCCTACCAGGCACCGTCAAACTTGTGGGCTGGTTTGAACCCCGTCCCTCCGGCATCTGTGGTCCGAGCCGCGATTGTACTGGAGCAACGTCCTGCTCGACCGCTCATCGCCCCTGGCCTTCCGATGGCGCCGCTTCGACAAGACCCTACCGCGACGAGGGCTATCGTTCCCTACAAAGCACCGGCAAACCTGTGGGCTGGCCTGAATCCCGCCCCTTCGGCAGCTGCAGTCCGAGCCGCGATTCCACTGGAGCAACTTCCTGCGGGACCGTTCATCGCCCCTGCCCTTCGGATTGCGCCGCTTCGACAAGAGCCCACCGTCACGAGAGCTATCGTTCCTTACCAGGCACCGGCAAACTTGTGGGCTGGCCTGAATCCCGTCCCTTCGGCAGCTGCAGTCCGAGCCGCGATTCCACTAGAGCAACCTCCTGCGGGACCGTTCATCGCCCCTGGCCTTCCGATGGCGCCGCTTCGACAAGAGCCCACCGTCACGAGAGCTATCGTTCCTTACCAGGCACCGGCAAACTTGTGGGCTGGCCTGAATCCCGTCCCTTCGGCAGCTGCAGTCCGAGCCGCGATTCCACTAGAGCAACCTCCTGCGGGACCGTTCATCGCCCCTGCCCTTCGGATTGCGCCGCTTCGACAAGAGCCCACCGTCACGAGAGCTATCGTTCCTTACCAGGCACCGGCAAACTTGTGGGCTGGCCTGAATCCCGTCCCTTCGGCAGCTGCAGTCCGAGCCGCGATTCCACTAGAGCAACCTCCTGCGGGACCGTTCATCGCCCCTGCCCTTCGGATTGCGCCGCTTCGACAAGAGCCCACCGTCACGAGAGCTATCGTTCCTTACCAGGCACCGGCAAACTTGTGGGCTGGCCTGAATCCCGTCCCTCTGGCAGCTGCAGTCCGAGCCGCGATTCCACTAGAGCAACCTCCTGCGGGACAGCTGTTTCCACCTTCCCCTCCGGTTGCGCCGCTGCACCATGAACCTACCGCGACGAGAGCTATCGTTCCCTACCAGGCACCGTCAAACTTGTGGGCTGGTCTGAACCCCGTCCCTCCGGCATCTGCGGTCGGAGCCGCGA
Organism: Saccharina japonica; assembly: GCA_008828725.1. Taxonomy (NCBI): domain Eukaryota; class Phaeophyceae; order Laminariales; family Laminariaceae; genus Saccharina; species Saccharina japonica. The sequence continues at coordinate 171,414 of MEHQ01002696.1, read as the reverse complement.
CTCCGCTGGAACAACTTCCTGCGGGACCGTTCGTCGCCCCTGCCCTTCTGGTTGCTTCGCTTCGCTGGGAACCCAACGTACCGAGGGCTATCGTTTCCTACCAAGCACCGGCGGACCCGTGGCGTGGCCTCAACCTCGTCCCTCAGGCAGCTGCAGCCCAAGCCGTGATTGCGCTGGAGCAATTACCTGCGGCACCGCTGATTGCCCGTGGCCTTCCGGTCGTGCCGCTTCGCCGGAAACCTACCGCGACGAGGGCAATCATCCCGTTGGATGTAGTGGATCCTGTGAATGCCGTTGATTGGTCGAGCGTTGCGAAGACCTTCGCAGTGATGGATCTGGACGAGTCCGACGGTATGACGATTCCAGCGGGTGGGTGGAGGCACGTGATCAAGGCCGACGTGGAGCTACTATCGGCCGAGGCCTGTCCGTTGGAGACGTCAGCTGTGCGGTGGATTTTGACGGAGGCGGTTGAGCTTTACCCGTTCACTGGGTATGCCCAGGTGAGCTGGCCCTCCTTTTGTGCCAATAAGATAGGTGTAACCGTATTGTATGTAACGCTGGTTTTACAGGTGTTTGGTGTAGCCATCGATAGCACTCCCTAGTGTACAGTCCCACATGTCGTAATATACGTGCGTATACTGCTTTCGGCCGGCCTTTTGATAGCCTACGGCGATGCTATACAGTGCAGGATTGTCGGTAATCCGTGTAGAGCAGGCTCGTGTCACCGTCGCTCTACGGCTGCAGTAGTATGGCCTGATTGTATAGCTATTAAGATTATCACCACCTCCTTAGCCCATTAAGAACACGGAGGATTTGTGGCGGCTCCGGAGTATATACCGTAAATGCTGCATTGCCTGGCCTGAAGTACCTTGTTGAATCATACTTGTGTTCGAGATGTAGGTTGAGGGCCGCTATTGTCGAAGCGCGTTCTTCCTGGTGTTCCTCTTTTGCTGAAAGAACAAAGCAAGGGGAAAGGAACCATTTCCTAAAGCACGCACTTTAGTACAGGGCAAAACATCAGGAATGCTTTGTAATTCCTATTTGAAGGAAGCATAATCAGGAGAACCAGGAAGACAAAAACAGGAAAATTAGGACAAACAGAAAAACCAGGAAAACTAAGACAAACCCTTTTCTGATAGAAACGGCCTGAAACCATTAACGTATACCTCGTACTTGGAACTTGTCCCACCCGTCCCGCAAACCTCATGGTGTATGGATGACGTTTGTGCGTATAGTCCCCAACCACTGCAATGTCCCATGCATGGTCCATTGTGTCGCGAACGAGTCTCAGAGTACATACACTACACTGCGACAGTTTCCGCGGATTAAGTACACAAGTACAAACAGACGCACTGACATCCTCTCTTTGCACATTTGCAGGGCTCTGAGCACGCGGCGCTGGCGATCTACCGTGGAATGCAAGGAGACAAGGAAGCAGCGCTGAAAGTGTTCGTGCACTGGGTGTCTCCCGCTGCGTGGTTCCAGAGGTCTACGGTCGACGGACAGGCGGTTCTGCTCCAGAAGGTAAGGCCATTGAAGCAATAGAGCACTAGAGCACCCACCCCCTTGTTTTTTGTCTCGGCGCTGTAGTGTTGTCATTGTACCCACCCTCTTGCCTTTTGCGGCGTTGTTATTTAGAGAAAGAGTGCCTTCATAACCATGCCTGGCATAGAGCGACAATTACACGGCAGAAAATGCTGAGAAAACTCAAGGTTGTGAAGACGGTATATGGGTGTGTGCTCCAAACAAACCTCCCTACTTGGCTACCCTTGCACTGTCACGGAGCCACGTTTGTCACGTGGAGTCTGCTGGTTCGGTCGCGCTTGATCTCGCAGGTTTCCAGTATACGTAGGCGGCGACCTTATGGTCTACTCAAATAGACGCCTGCTTTCTCTCACGAGGAATCGCGGGAAACTCACAGGTTTTGATCGGCGCAATACGCACGTTTCTTTCTTTGTGTCGTCGCTTAACTGCTCAGGGCATGAGGCACTCGTGGAAGGTCCTGCGGAAGCAGTCTCCAACCGCGCACACCTGGTTAGAAGACGAGACTATGGACGCCCTTTACGCTGAGATATTCTTGAGGTGAGCGTTGCGTCTAGTCTTGAGATGGTGTGTGCCGAGTTTTGTCTGTAAAACGTGGGTGGTGAATATCAACGAAACCGTTATAATGAGTTAGGAGTTTTCACAAAACAAACTCCGAACTGCTTATCGAGAAGTTCCGCCCGTCCGCATATTGAAATACATCAATCGGGCACAGTACAGTATACTGCTGTCGAACTACGCAACTATTGGTTGTTTTTGCACCAATCTATATATTTGGTATTGTCTAATTCAACCAATTCAAAATTGACAAATGGCTCAAAACAATTCGGTATAAATCGATGGGAAGAGCTTTTCAAAGGAAGTGGTCGGAGACTCATGGTCCCCCAACTCACAGCTCTATCTAGTGATTAGCCCCTGCCCTTGCTATCGAATGCTCTTGGCCACTGATCAGAGCTCACCAACGACCCCCCTCCATGGTTTCCGCCACTGCTGCTGCTGCTGCTGCTGTACTGCTCTCCCGACGTGTGTGTTACCAGCGCTGTCAGCTCTCTTTGCGCGTGCCAGGGGCTGCCCAGAGATATCGTGCGCTGCCTGATCCAGAAGACGCTTGAGGCGGGCAACAACGGTCCTGCGGTCTCTCTCTGGGTGATGCACAGCTTGCTGGCCGCCGCCGAATCGGACTGCAAGACTAAAATGGACGCCACGCCGGTGAGAGAGAGAGAGAGGGCATTTGTTTTTGCTGTTTTTTTTCAAAGCAAAGGCGAAAGCTTAGTGCCAGTGCAAGCATCTGAACGCATAGACTAGACAAACTGCCCGATAAATCAGCAATGAAGATTACCATATATGTAAGTGTTTGGGCTACTGCTTCGTATTTATAAAGCAACATTTGCCCCACCTATGTGCCCTGCCTAAAGCAAAGGGAAATAACCAAAAACGGGTATACCCGGTCGGTTTTCACTCAAAAACGGGTACATGCTGGAATCAAGTAAAAAACACGCCAAGCGAGCCACGCGATTGGCCAAAAACAAGTTGTACCCATTTTTGAGAGATACTGTCCCGGGTACAACTGTGAATGTGTATTATGCTTGGCTTTCAACCGTTTTTGGTTATTTATTTCGGTTAACCACTTTCCTACAGTGTGCCTCGCTCTCCATTGCGTCTGCGGCTGCTCTTTCGTTGTTTCATTTTCTTTGTTGTCAAGCATTTTCACAATCCACTTAAACTCTATTCAAACATTTTACGCACCTGGGTACGTAGTACGTACGTCTTCAGAGTAATATATACGACCATCCACCTATTAATAGTATAATGTTGTATGTGTGCACAGCAGTATCAACATACCTGGTATATAGGGTGTATTTCAGGTACACTCTGAGACCAAGTAAAACACACATTGCTTGCCGCCAGAACCCTCTGCGTCTAAACACCCCTGACCCTGCTCCCGATCCCACCCGGATCTGAACCCTCCAAAAATAATCCGGACACGTCTAAGTGTACAGTTAGGCACCGACAAGTTCGCTTGGTTATCACTACCCCTCAGAAACGGGCACGATGTTATTTTGGCCAATCTATCCCGTGATAGCTCGTGGGATGTGGTGTTTTGACTCGATCCCATGCTGTACCCGTTTTTTTACTCAAACCGGCGCGGGTGTACCCGTTTTTGGTTATTTCCCTAAAGCAAAACCCTTAACGAGTTCACACTACTGTAGTTCCAAGACACTTTAGGGAAATAAATTCACCCAAAACAAGGGTGAAGCTGTGTTGAGTGTGTGGGAAATGAAGAGGGGGAAGGGGGGAGGAAAATATATAACAACAAAAATGTACCTGCCGAAACGGTCGACCAACATCAAAGTTCTAGAAATATACTGTATGTGACGCGGTGTTGACGCTGCATCAATATAAACCCCTCTCCCTCCCCCGACGGTGAAAAGACGTTCACATCTCCGGCAGACAGGTCCTGTCAATCATTATCTAGATATTTCGAGGCAGAAATATTCCTGATCTGCACGATCTAAATGTGATCTGCGTGTGATCAAGGTCATTTTGCCGGGCGGGACCCGTACAACCTGCATTATCTAGGGCATGTTTTGTGTAATATTTACAGATCCTGCGAAACATGTTGGAACGACAGGCCAGCATCCAGATCATCCACAGTAGGTCGTGATATGTGCCAGGTGTGTCAAGACGTTTGCGCCATCCCCCTCCCCTCCCCTCCCCTTCGTTAATTGCGCCGACATATCTATGTTTCTCATCATCGGTCCACTCCCACATCAACTGATGGGTAGTAGACTTGTGTTGCAAGCCCTTCCTTCATTCCAGTGCTAACCGTCGAACAAATCTGCAGCAGCAGTATACCACCGTGTACCACAATATAAGGGTCTCTTTCATATAAATACTTAATGAAAACAATCCTTACATGCTGGCACAGACTGGTACACGTGGTACCACTTCTCAACGCCTCTCCGCCCTATCTCTCTACGTGTTTGCCTTGCGTTCGGCCCTCCCTTCATGCGATGCAACCTTGACGCTTATATGGTGCACCTGCAGGATATGTGCATCCGGACAAGGCTTCAATCCGCTGGCAAGACCATGACGAGGTTCGAGGACCTCGAGCGACACGCGCCCATGGCCCTGAGCTCCTTCGTGAATAGCTACGCAGCTGCAGTGTTCGGCAAAGTGCGGCTGTTTTGACTGGTATCGTGGATGTCGGCCGGTGAACGGACATAGTAGCAACGCAAGTTTAGTGCATGTGTGTTGGGTTTCCGCCATGTATGCACCGCACGCCCGAAGGCTACGTTTCTGGACTTGAAGCTCAGCGTTTAGACCTATCTATGTAAGAGGGTTTTAGCCTTGAAGTTCGGCGTTTAGACCTATGTAGGAGGGTTTCAAGGAAGCAGGCGGTGCTGTAAGGATCGTGAACACAGTGTTGCACGAAAAATGGTTGAACAGACAAGGTGGTCGTCGTATCCGGAGGTTGAAACTTCTCGAGTTCAATTGACCCCCCCATCCCTTCCCCCCTTCCCCTACCCCAAGGGTCAAACTAGACTCACCCCCCCCCCCCCCCCACTCCCGAGTGTCAAACCAGAGGTATCTAGATGCCTCGTGCGTTGCCTAGCGATCGGTGTTACCACGACTAGCGTCACTGGCGACGTACAGTCCGCAAGTGTTTTGCCGGTATAGTGGTGTGTTTGTTGTTATCCCAACCTATTACGATATGGCAGTCCTCGCGCCCCCCCCTCCCCTCCCCCCCGGAGGGTCAGAGCAGAGGATTAAGGGTCCCTCGTGTGTAGTTTAGCGATCAGCATGACCACGAGTAGGGTCACTAACGACGTATAATCCGGTCAACTTGGTTACCGGTGTAGTAGTGGCTTTTGTTGTTTTCCCACCGTTATGTTGTGTGAAAAATCTCGGGCTCCCGTGACTCCCCTCCCCAGGGGGTCAGAGCAGACCGATTTGGGTGCCTCGTGTGTAGCTTAGCGACCGGTGTTGCCACAAGTAGGATCGCTGATGAAAAGGCTTGAAACATCCGTACTGGGTTTCCGGTACTACTGCAGTGGCATTGAAATTATCTGAACGTACACGTAGTGATATGAACGTTCTTGGGCTCCCTTTACCCCCCCCTCCCCCCTCACCCCCCCCGGAGTGTCAAACCACGCGGCATTAGTATAAGATGCATCGTGTGTAGTCTATAGCGTGATCGGTTATGCGGCGAGTAGGGTCATGGATGGGTACGATCCGGTCATGGGCTACATTGTTCAGTTCCCAGCTTTACGATACCGCCCCGCATTAGTGACGGCGTTACAGTATATGCGTGGAGCGTCGAGCTGATGTCGACCTTATATGTTTCACCCGTAATTCCGTTCATTGTCAGGAGTATAATATGTACACCATAAACATAGCGCACGCCACGCCAAGTGGTATGTATCGTAGGTATTACAGTAGTAAGTACGACTCTATGGACGGGAATTCAAAGACCGTTCTGTATTGATATTTATACCCAAACAGTCCGTATATTTCGGTCCAGATATCCATAATTTTATACGTTTGGCATGTTGCCGGTGCACGATTGCTCCTGTAAGTGGGACTGCTTTAGTGCTACGGAAAATATTAGTATTAAATAGTGTGGATATTGCGGACACGATAGCGTATTCTCTCCCAGTAACACGCTGATTACATATTCGTATCACATGTTCGAATTGGGGATATAGCTTCGTGACAGTGATGGTACATATATAGAGCAGGGGCGGGTGGTTTTAGGTCAGCCTTCTTGGGCATCTCGGGGGAGTCTTGCAGTCAGACGGGTGCTGTGTGTGCGGTGTATGTCCGGCGAAGTATGTGAATATCCATGCGTGTGTCTCGTGTGTGTCTGTTCGGTATATAGCCTTGTGATGCCTTATTTCCGTCGAGCGTGGAGCGTGATGCACCGCGAAGACTTTGCGTAGTGACCTCTGTAAAAGGGGGCCTTCCGCGAGGAGAGGGGGGTGCTCCGTTGCGGCGAAAACAACTTCATAACAATAAGAATAATAACAATAATAATACAATTTTTATTTCCGTGGTTTTCTTGTTTGTGAGTGTTTCTGGGTGGTCGCCGTTGAAGCTCATGCTGTGGAAGTGCAAAGGAATGAAAGTCCGACGAGCTTGGGTCAAGGCGAGCCCGATCATTCCGAAAACGTTTTAGCCAAAAAAAGGTATACCTCTATGAATACTACCTCTATCGTGTAATAGCACGCGTCTCGTGGTTTTCTTGTTTCTGAGTGTGCTTCTGAGTGATCAACGTTGAAGCTTACGCTACACTCTTTACATTATCGGATGGCAAGAGGGGTATTGTTAATCATTTATACACACCTTACTGTAGATAGCTTCCAGCAATCTATTAATAACAACAGGGGTGCCGACAGATCGAATGTGAGACAACAAAGCTTTTCAAAGTTCAAGAGCCCTCCGCGCAATCAAGTAAATTTGTCTGTTCGGGCGAATGTCGAACAAGCAAATTGAATCGCAAAACAAAACGGATAGGGCTGACTGCGAGCGTCTCTCCAGTACATCAGCAATGGCAGGAAAACCAAAAATGAAAACAGAACGGAAAGTGCATCATGCACTACGTAAAAAGTCTCCTTGTTCGCGTATTGGGCTGGTTGTGACTAACACACCTGTGCTGACATTGAGTTGGAAAAACACAAGAGAAAACCAACGCACACATGAAAAAAAAAAAACATGTGTTCGCATAATCGACCCTAAAAACTAAACTCTCTTAACTACATACATACGTCCCGGGCAACTAAAGTAGAGTATTCTCTAGCATTTTCAGTTTGCGCGAAGTAGACAATTCGGGTCTCGGGTACGGGAACACACTCCGAACGCCCAGCAACGGGGTGTGCGTGGTGAGAGCAAGTCCATCACCACAGACCCGAAGGAGCGGGCGAACGCCGTTATGACCAGCTCCAGCAGAACAGTGGGAGGTGTGACACAATCTTCAACTCAACAAACACGAGGGAGGCCAGGCTAGGCTATCATACGTAGCGCTACATACATACGCGGTGCGGAAGCCTTTCAGCAGCTTGCTGCTGCATGCATCACATTATCCATGCATCACATTTAACTACAGTCATCTGTCGTCAAAGTCGCGGGCAAGGGGCTACTACTACTACCACTACTACTGCAGACCAGGGCATTCATTAGATGTCGCGCTATTAGGTGGCGAAGCATTTGGGAGCAACACCACGGTAGGGGTACCACTTTTTGGCTCAATCTTTTCTGACCGGCCGGGCTCCTCGCGCGAGTAACCACCGGATACCATTATCATTTTACTGGTATGTTTGTTTTTGGCCTACCGCATTGGAAGGTTTGGTCGGGTTGTGCGAACGAATGTCTCCGAGGTCATGTTTCGGGTGAGATATTCAGCTCCTCATGCGAGGAGCTCAGAAAATTCTGCTACGCTCTTGCCGTGGGATGAGTCTTGGGGTGGAATTGCGTGTTCGCGTGTTCGCTTAGCAGGCGCCGGAAGGCGTGTAAAGTTGAGCGCAACATGTACGGCCGCGGAGGTCTAACGAAATGTCGCGCGTGTCCTTTTCGCTGGAAACGCCAAGAACAAAAAAGAGGCACCATTTTACATTCAAACGTGTTTTAGGCGTATAGAAGCGCCTTGACGAGTGGTTCTCGGGCGTGTATCCACGCACATATATGTCGCCTTTTGTTGCCTCCGGCGGTCGGTCCCTACGGGGTGCACGGTCTCCGCGGAACAGGCTTCTCGGAGCCCTTGATAGTTCCCTGCTGCAGACAGCCAAGAAGCCCTTTGCCGCCACTGCCATCGTACCTTTGCATGAACATGCATGCATTGTGTTCGTTGTAGAAACGTGCACACCTTGGACATATCATCTACAGATCATCTACAGCCCATCATGATGTATCTATCTCTCTATCTACAGTGGATGATCTACCTATTCCTCGCCTGCCGTTCGTTGTGAAAGGTTGTGCACGATCTGCGTAGAGTACATATCCAACCCAGGAAACATGTCTCAGATCATGCATATTATGCGGGTCCCACCCGGCAACATGATTTGCCCTAGAAGGTCTACTGCTTATAGCTTATCAAGTGGGAATCGAGTATATGTCAATTCTTGGAATCGATTGCATGTCATTCTTGGTGTGATATATATACGTACTTCGTGCATAGTTAACAAAGTGTAGAGGCGGTATTTCGTTACATCGCCCGATTGGGTGTTCCATGTTCCAAGTTTCTCACAAGAAAAAAAAAAAAAAGTATCACTCCCCCACGTTGATCCGAAACGCGGCGGTGTTTCCACGAGGTCCTCCGATAACAGCGAAGCTAAAGTCCGCGGAGCATGGATACCTATACACCCACCCATCCACCCACCGACCCATTGACCCACCCACCCACCCACCCACCCACCCACCCACCCGACCCCCTGTATATATAGGAGTGACCAAACACCCGGGGCTGTTGACGGGTCGGGCCAAACCCCACGGGTCAGGTCGGGTAGGGCCGGGTAACAGCGGCCCGACCCGACCCGTGAGAGTTTGCTGACCCCCTGACCCGACCCGACCCGACCCGACCCGACCCGACCCGACCCGGCCCGGCCCGTGAGATTAAAAAACAAATCCTGAACCGTGAAGATCCCTGAGGACAAACAAATCACAAGCACAAACAAAACAAAACGAAACACCACCCGACTGATATACTAATAGACTATACTTTAGACAGCGTACGTACAACCAACAACCAGTCCACATTTTGCATGCACGTAAAAACGCAAAACCGCACGTTGTTTCGGCAAAAACCACCCACACAACCTCTCCACAACCCCCACACAAGTATGATCACAAAAAAAAACGACAAAAAAAAAAAATCTAACCGCTGACGTTCATCAACGTTCACCACTACGATGGGAGGGTCTATGGTCATACGACTACGACCGTGCACGACATGAGTGCACCCCCACCCGTCATGCGACTCGCCCAGTATCTCACGGCGCTTCGTGCTTGGTGCAAGCAAAATGTCTGCCTGGTTGGTGAAAACCCAACGTGCTCCGTCCCGGCATTGTAGGTAATGCGAGGGTCTATAGTCATACGACTACGGCCATGCATGAAAATGAAGTACACCCCCCCCCCCTCCACCTCCTCCCATACAACCCACGTGGAAACCCATCCGTAGCCTCAACCCCTAACCCCGTTACTACCGCACCCACGTTTTGGGGGGGGGGGGGGGCTACTTGATATTAGTGTGGCATTAGTGTGGGGTTTGTTTTTCAGTCGATAAAAGAAAAAAAAACTCTATTCGGCGCCCTCCCTCCCTCCCTCCCTCCCTCGCCGAAGACAAGCACTCTCCTGGATACCAGGTACCAGGTACCAGGTGTCAGGTACCAGGTACGTATGATACGTATCAAAATCGAAATCAAACAACTGCGACGGCCGGAGCCTCGAAAATTTTCTCCGATAAGGAGGCGTGTTTGAGCCGTAACTGTTCCCTGACCGCCAGGGTGAACGGCTCCCCCCTCCTGGCGCTGGTCTGGTCGTTGCGGATGGTCTCTGTCCTGGTCGGCAGCTGCGACACAACATCATACATATGTACATACACCACACACGTCAGAGGCATGGACAAACACAAGCAACAAGATAAGAACGCCAGCCATTTTGCGGCATGCTATATGTACTTAATCCAGTACTAGTATTAAATAGCAGTATTCGGAATGACAACACAAAAAGGCATGAAATTATACGGGCATGTATATGAAACCCGTAAGTACGCGCGATCGAAGTATTAGTATCACGCCCAGCTAGCAAACATGAGTTTCGACGAAATCCTCGAGCTCACAGCTGTGTTTTTTTTTATTTTTTTGAATATAATCAACGATAAACTGAGTAATTTCTACGATCCGTTAGCAAGGATCTTAAAGGGATGATTTTGTCTTCAAAGTCTTTAAAATTGGGAACCGGTGGGGGGTCAGCAGTTCGGAATCGTGGCCCGCGCTCGGCATGTTTTCGCAATTTTCTCGATAGATGCAAAAAGCGGCGCGGCCGCGTTTCTCGCCCGTTTCTGGTCCGGTTTGGGTCCGATTAGGGGTCAGGGTTAGGGGTTGGGTTGGCCTTGCGATACCTGTGAACAAACAATCCTCCCCCCCGCTAAAAAGTTAACTCATTGAAGCTGTCGTCCGTATGCAAGTCCGCCTCAGAGGTGGTTCTTAGCAGCCCTATTGCCTGGTTGGTGAAAACCCAACGTGCTCCGTCCCGGCATTGTAGGGCCCCCCCCCCCCCCCCCGGTCCTGACCATGCGAGGGTCTACGGCCATATATACGACTACGGCCATGCATATATATCGAGTACACCCCCCCCCTCTTGACATCGCACTCTATAGCCCCTCCTGCCCCTCTATATAGATTCACCTTCAGCGCCTCCCCTGTGGGCAGACCAAGAGCTTTGACCAAGGCCTCCTTGTTGTCCCAGAGCTTGTGGTAGTTCACGCACACGACGGGGTAGTTGCGTCGACCGTCGACCGTGTGAGGGTCGCAGTAGTTGTCGTAGAAGGACTCCATGTGCAGACGGTCGTCCCTCTCTTCCGCGTACCTGTATGTATCATATCATATCATATGTAGTCCAGAATAAGAAAAAAAAAAAAAAAAAAAGAGAAAAAACGAGAAGGAAAAAAAAAAGAGAAAGGAGAAAAAAAAAGTAAAAACAAAAACGCGGCAAACCACATCAAACCCCCAAAGCGCGTTTACCCCCTTACGAACTGGTCCCACGCATTTGGGGACAAACTACTTATAATTAGTGTGGAATCATGTTTTCAGTTTTCAAAGGGTTAACATCACCAGCCGTCAGAACTGGGGGCGACAAAAAAATATCGAAAAGGAGACGCGTGTCGCGATGCCAGTACTGTTGCGTACAGCAGTGCGGTCCCTCTGTAGTGCCGGTGTTATATAGGCCAGCCAATAATGCCAGCACTATACGCCAGTGGCCACCGGCACTACGTCGTACACTGCCACACTGGCTAAACATTCACCACACTGGTGTCTCGAAATATAAGCGCCGTTTTTATTGAGTGTTAATGTACAAAGGGTGCTTATATTTCCGAAAAGAGTGGTATGTGCCAAACGATTTCACAGGCATTAACTATTAATACTGTAGAAGGGGCAGCCGGCAATATTTAAATAGCGGCAACCGGCACCATTAGAGGGAATCATTTTTCATGTATCATGCGTAAGGCACTAATAATATACAACACAACAAATACCGTTGAATCGCCGTATTGTTTTTTTTTCCTAGTATTGACAATATTTTTCCGTCGCAAAAAAAAACTTGGCCATGAATTGGGATTTGATGTTTTAGCAACTTTTTTTTTCAAGCGTGTGTCCGCGGGAGAGAGAGAGTCTTCAACACCGCTTTGTTTCGGTCAGGCTAGGCTAGGTTTCCTATAGATACAGCGCCTCAAGTGAAGAGCGTCTAAAAAGAAATTAGGCGAACCCCTACCGCACAAAGCCTCAGAAATTATCAGGAAACCTTGCCGTTGCCAACGCCACCCCCCGGGTCCGTCCGCGTCAAATTCGGGCAGGCCCTCAAAGCGCATCATTTTCAATTTTTGAGTAGTTCCATCCCATTTATTAGCTTCGCCCCTTCATTCTTCCTCTGCCCACCTACTGGTACAGTAGTCGCAACTCAGATCCGGGTTCACATATATATGGCAGGGTCTCGTCCCCCCTCCCCGCTGCGGTGCGTGGCTTGCATGTTTTTTATCGCGAGAAGAAGGGCTGAGGCCTTTCTTCCCTTGTCGGCTCAGCTTGGAGGGGAGCGGCCTTAACTTTTCACCAACATATGAAACCCGCCCAACAACATGAAAAAATACCTCCCCCCGGGGGAGAAAATGGTAGTGTTGGTTTCGATATATTCTGCCCCCCCCCCCCCCCCGATGGCAGAACAGCCTCCACGAGGAAAAGGGAAACTCCTTCAGTAATGTTTTCTTACGATGCGACCACCTTATTCATTGCTTGGCGCACCGAGCGTGTGGGGTTTTCATCAAATCTAAAAAAAAGCCTCCTTATCGTTTCCTCGGGCGAGTTTTAAGCGCCGTTGGAACCAGTCAGTTTACTTAAACATACTATTAATATCACAGGGGTGCATAGTAATCAGGCCCAAATATGCGTACAGTAGTAAAAATACTGTAGTATCTAGGTTTTTGTGTACGTAATGGGTCCTGATTACCATGGCCCCCCGGAATAGGATAATGATTCTGCCGAAGGGGGTGCTACAGGCTGCGGCTAAAAGTGCGAACAAAGGTCGAGACGCATGCTACGATAGAGGTGCACCATGTTTTTTCTGAGCTCCTCACTTAAGGAGCGTCATACCTCACCGAAAAAATGATTTTGGAGGAAAATAAAAGTGCTGCCGGACGAGGAATCTCATGACCGAAGTATACTCTGAAACATTTTTCGTCACAAAAACGAAAGTCCGACGAATTTGGGTTAAGGAGCCCGATCGTTCAGAAAACGATTCAGCCAAAAAAAGGTATACCTCCTCTACCGTACCACGCGTCTCGAGTGGTGCCGGGGGGGGGTCTCAGCCGCGAGGCCGAACACTTTTCGTCGAAACCCATACACAGGTACAGCAGTACATATCCGCAAGGTGCGTGTGATACATACATTCAATCGCGCGCACCGAACGTATGGTTTACTGGTATATATTTTCGCAATACGGTGGGCCATACCGTAGAATTCAGAGCCCACGATAGACTCGAAAACCATACGTATACTCCCGTATGTCCAAACAACCTTATTAGGTTCTGACCACTATGTTGCCCCCCATAATATTCGAAAATATGAAAATATCCGCCAACGCAGTGTGCCATCGGAGGAGGAGTTGGACATATAAGACAGTAGCCGCAAATCTGCCCGCGCAGGCGAACTTCTGAGACGTGCCCGCATAAAATGATGCTGTTTCTAATGAGGTGGGGTTTTGTCACGAAGCTGTAAGGTATTCATTCCGAACGGTGAGCTTATTCTTGGCTTTGACTAACGGCGGCCACCACCCCGACCCGGACCTCTAACCCTAACCCTAACCCTAATGAGAGGCATGCCTGCTTGGTGTGCCACCTGGTCGTTGTGCTTGGAAAGGCTCTATTTTCAATGCGGGCACACCTAACGAAGTTCGCCTGCGCGGGCAGATTTACGCGAACTCCATATAAGATAGCGTGCCGGTTCCTTTTGGTCGAACCGGCCGCAGCGACAACACACTAAGTACGAGATGAAAAAAACTCCAAAACCGTCGCGCCCTCAAAAACAAATGTGCAAGCAAGCAAGCACGCTGGTTGTCGCATCTCGTGGGCACAGCCTCGCCAAAACTTCAAGAGAGCTCAACACAGAAATTCATGAATTTTCCTGGATTTTTCCCGAACGAGGGAGTTGGCCGTGCATGCCAACGGCAGTACGGGGTACATATTTTGTATGTGTTGGTTTGGAACCTTCAGTGTGACAGTTACGAGTCAGTTTGGTGTCGGTTCGGGCTATTGACCTTTTATAGGTTACACCGCATTTTTGTCTTTTGGGCCTGGGTATGAAAGCTCCTGGACCCCTGAGGGCACTCCTCGTTGCCTCTACCCTGTGGGACGACTAATAATGCAACGACTTGAAGCCAACACGCCACAAGTACGAACAGTATGAGACACCTACTGTAACTCGAGTATATTAAAAAATTAAAAAACAACAGCTAACTCGAGTATATATAGTGTACGGTACTGTACCAGTAGGAACTTAAAAACGCTCTCCAAACAAAACTGATTTTGTCGTTTTTTTAAACGGACGCTTAAGCTTGGTCCGCCGTAGGTTTTGGTTCGACCAATGTCAATAGTGTGAACAAAAACGAGATTGACGATATCGCGGGCAGTTTCCTCGTCCGTCAGGAAAGAAAAAAAAAAAATTGTCCACAAACAAATCTCCCTCGTATCGCTGCACGCCGCGCGTCCTTCACGCGACTCGGGACAGATGGATCTAATTCTTCAAAGGCAGATCTTATATCCCGATCTTTTATAACCTAACTAACTGATTGACGATATCGCGGGCAGTTTCCTCGTCCGTCAGGAAAGAAAAAAAAACAATTGTCCACAAAAAAATCTCCCTCTTATCGCTGCACGCGCGGGACAGATGGATCTAGATATTTCATAGGCAGATCTTATATCCCGATCTTGTATAACCTAACGTGTTTCCTGGGTCGGATTTGTGCAGTATGCAGATCGGGCGCAAATCTCTCTCACAGCGGCAGGTGAGAAACTACAGCGCGTGATCTACATGATCTATCTGTATATGATCTATCTGTAGATGATCTATCTGTAGATGATTTATCTGTAGATTATATATCCGTAGATTATACATCTGTAGATGATCTATCTGTAGATGATATATCTGTAGATGACCTATCTGTGGATGATCTATCTGTAAATGATGTATCTGTAGATGATCTACCTATATATTATATATATGTAGGTGATCTATCTGAAGATGATCTGTATGATATGTAGATCATCTGCCCGACTTATGAAAAAAAAAAAGTCTGTTGTGACCCGAGACCAGACGCTGAAATCTAAAATTGGCCTAATAGCATAGTAGACTATTGGTTCATATAATTGTATCCTCTTGCGAGGAAGGGGAACAACAACAACACAGAAAGAAAAAAAAAAAAAAAGAGCTTAAGCTCAACGCGCTTCCACACCCAAAATACATATCGTGTCTCTTGAACTCTGTAGTGGCCTATCTATCGTTCACGCCAAGCAACACACAAAACGAACCCACCAACTCCAACCAATACGCAACGCCACCGTGACGAAGCGCAACCCCCCCCCACCCCCACCCCCCTTACCCCCTACCCCTCCCTCTCACCTGTCCAAGGGTAGGGAACGCCTTTTCGGACCCCCCACAGTCCGCCCCCCTGAGGTTTTTGCAGTGGTTGTAAAAGTAGCGGCTCACCAGGGCCTCGGCGGGGTCTTTGAATATGAAGGGAAACCCCCGAAACCCCTCCCCGGTTTAAAGCTGTCTTATTGTCCTTTCCACCTGCCGCAGGGGTGTAACAGTAGTATTACAGGTGAGGGACCATAGCACATAGGAAATAGGACCAAATGATGTTAGTAAAATAGGACCTAATATTGTTAGTATAATAATAGGTAAAGAATATAGAGGTTTTCGTGCGTACCGTGGGTCCTAAATAGTGAATAGGACCAAATATTGTTGGTAAAAAAAGGTAAATAGGTGTGCAGTAGGTTCTCTATTTATAGTAACTACTAGTATTAGAGTTTAATTATGGATTATTTTACTAATGGCTCCCCCGTAATCAGGCAGGTCAAATTATTATTAGCCTTCGAGGAGGGGGATAAGGATGTGGGGGGGGGGGGGGGGCGCTGACAGGGTTGATGTCGCCCGCGCCGTATGCATGCCTTCCAGGTCGTCGCAACAACCGAGTGCTGGCGACGGCAAGCTATCACAACAACAACAACAACAAACAAACAAGTAACAATAACACGACACGCAACACACAACACACATCACAACATCACAACATCACACAGACACAACACACAACACACAACACCAAAAAATAAAAAAATAAAAACGCAACCGCTTCCCGCCGTGGGAAATCCCCCTCCGGGAAGTCGTAGCCGCGGAAGTTCCTTTACCCTTCCCATTTCGCCCCCGGCTCACCCCCCTTTGCGAGGGACTCCTCCACAATACAGCTTGTCCCGCTGGGCTTTGGATCATCGGATGTGAAACACCCTATTGGGGTGAACCGAACAATTGCATCGAACAAGGCGGTTGGATTAGGAGGCCGAGGGGGGTGGTAATGCGGGCCGAGGGGTAAAGAATTGGCGCCTCTGCATACCGGCGAGGGGGGGCGTATAATGCCAGTACAGAAACTGGGCTCGTCCTTGGTTCCTTATTACCCCTTAAGGGGCGGGGTTTTGATGGGGGGGGGGGGGGGGGGGGGGGGGGGGGGGGTGGCAAAACATGTTTTCAGATTCTCAAGGTTCCTAACATTGAGCCTAACTTGTACCAGGTCCATACTACAGCGGTAATAACATTGTGGAGCGCCTATATACTTAGTACGTAATAAAAAATAAAAACAAAACGAGATTAAAGTTTTGTTTTTGAGCGCAATGCGAACGTAAAAAAACAAAATCCCCATGGCCTACGTACGTGTAATACCACCTCAGGCCCTTGAGGAGCCCCGTCACGTCAGAACTGATGTCCTCCTCCTCCTCCAATCAAAACCATTCATGAGTTACCTGGTAATTATTAAGCCCTAAAACATATTTTCGTAGAGTAAGCAATGTTGTGACAGCTGTTTTAACTAGTATTTTTGAGGCCTAAAAATATCAGGGCTCTTCGTTATAGTCATGGCGTCATGACCCCACCCGCGGGTCGGGTAAGGATTTTTTTTTTATGTCATTGGGCGGGTCGGGTCAGGTCGAGTTGGTTCGGGTCAGGAGGGTTTCAAACTCTCACTGATCGAGTCGGGTCGAGTCATTTTTTCCCGACCCGACCCGACCCGATCCGACACCCGACCCTACGCTACTCTACCCTACCCTGACCTACCCTACCGCTACCTACTACGCCTACCCTAACTACCCTATCCCAACCCTACCGCTACTACTACCTAGCCTACGCAGACGCTAGTCCTACCGTACCGGACGCTACCTCCCGACCTACTGACACTAACCGTAAGACCACCCTAACGCCTAATTCCCCTACCTACATCCTGACCTAACGCCTAGGACCCTACTATCCGCTACCTACCCTAGCCGCTAGCCGAACCTAGCTACTAGCCCTAGAACCTCGCCTACCTACCCTACCTACCCTCAACCTACTCCTAACCTAACCTACTGATCTAGTTGCCTACCTCAACCCTAAGTCCCTCACTACAGCCTATCCTCCCTACTATGCCGTGCGTGTATGCCACGGACCTCTACACCTATGCGCATTCCCCTGACTGAACATAGGCATCTAGCAACCTAGTAGAGCAAATCCTACCGCCGCTACCCTACCCACCCTAATAGCCACTTACCCTACCCTACCGCTAGCACCCTACCTACCTACCTACCTACCAATCCTACCTCTACCTACCCTACCTACCCTACCCTACCCTACCCTACCCTACCCTACCCTACCCTACCCTACCCTACCCTACCCTACGCTACCCTACGCTACCCTACCCTACGCTACCTTATTCTACCCTACGCTACCTTATTCTACCCGACCTGACCCGACGCGACCCATGGGCAGCCCCGAAAAATCCCCCTTCGCTACCTTGGCAGGGCTCTCATCTCCTCACCTCCTTCACCATGCCCCTTCCTCGCTCGCTCAGCCAACCCCCCAGCATCTTGCTCCCGCTCCCGCCAAAGGACACAACGTAGTACGTCCTGGGGCGCTCCTTCAAAGTGAAGCCTAGCTTGGTCCCACCCCCCCCGCCCCCCCCCTTACCCCCCCCCCCCCCCCCCGCTGACGCAGCCGCTTCGACGGCGACCATGGAGCCGTCCCTCTTCGGCGCGTGCAAGAGCGTGGCAAACGCGGCGTAATTTTGTGGCGCCGGTTTCCCCCCCCCCCACTCCGATTGTAACGCCAACTCTTGACCTGGAAACCCCTCTTGAGGAGGAGGAGGAGGAGGGGCGGGGGGGAGCAGAATGTGCGTGCATTCTTGGTACAGCGCGCAGGCTCGGATAGCCCGTCCGCAGTACTCAAACTGGCCGGGATAATCCCCGGGTCCATACACATCACCTCCCCCCCCCCCTTTCTCTTCCCTCTCCTCTTCACTTCCCCCTCTCGCTCTGTACAACTCCTTCTCCTTGTCGGAGGGGGGCAGGGAGCACGAGACGATGCATGGTGCGCTGGGAGACACCGGTGACTGATTATGCTTATGCGTCTGCTTCTGCTGTTGTTGCTGCTGCTGCTGGAGGCCGGCCGCTAGCGTCGGAAACTCGTCCGTCTCTGTGAGGGAGCAGGGGAAGTGGCCTACCTCCGCGGCCGGCAAGTAACCGCCGCCGCCGCCGTCGTCCTCTCTGGGCCACCACAACAACTCGTCGATGCTGCTGCTCAATCCGGCCTGTCCGCCGCCGCCGCCGCCGCCGCCGCCGCCGCCGCCGCCGCCAGCGCCACCGCCGCCGGTGCCGGTGGCGCTGCCGCCGTCGCCTCGGTCGGCTTCGTTGCGCGTCCCTTGTCTGGCGAGGATCTTCAGCGGCTTATCTCGCCCCAGGGGCAACGATGGTTGCGGAGGCTTGCTCGTCCGGCCGTCTTCAACTCGGGCCCCTCCCACCCCACCGCCATCGCCAGCGGTAGCGCTAGCGCCACCACCAGCACCAGAACCAACGCTGACACCAGCGCTACTGATAGAACCGGCACCACCACGGACGCCGTCGCCTCCTCTTCCTCCTCCTCGTCCTCCTCCTCCAACAGCAGCGGCGGAACCCGGATACCCACGGCCGTCACCCCCCTCCCCCGCTCCCATTCCCACCGCAGGGTTTCCTCCGCTAACGCTACCTCTAACACCGCCACCACCACTACCACTGCCGCCGCCGCCCCCGCTGATCGCGCTATCTACTTCCTCGAAAGCAGCAGGAACGACGATCGGATTTTTCTTTTCAGATTTTCCCACCGACGTACCAGTAGGCGTTTTCAGCGCATTTTTGTTCCCGGGCCCCGCTCCGGACCCGGCTCCGGATTTTTCTTCTCCCTCGTGAATGTTGTGGAACTGGGTTTCGACAAGAAAATAGGCGCGGGGTGGGGGGAGGAGGGGGTGCGAGGGGGGGGGTGTATTCATGTCATGCATGGCCGTACGTAGTCGTATCACGTATCACCATAGACCCTCGCATCCCTACGATAAATGCCAGGACGGAGCACGTCGGGCTTTCCCCGATCAGGCAGGCATGGCTTGCACCAAGCGTGAAGCGCCGGGGGGGCGGGGGGGGTCTGCATCGCGGACGATTGCACGACACGAAAGATTGAGGGACGAAGGCGGAATGGGGCTCGCATATATTACAAATACGGGGGAACATACAGTAGCAGTAATTATCAGAACCAAATATAGTGTGTAAGCATAGAGGGAAACAGCAGTAAACGGTTTTGGGGTCCATCGTGATTTATGATTACTCTGTATTACTCAGTATTAGTGTATTAGTGTATTAGTATGCATGGCTCTCCGTAATAGACGTGGTTGGAAATTGTTTGGCGCCCTGTGTCTCCTCTCCGCCCGCTCAAACTTCCCCCATCGTCTACCGTCGCTCTCCGAGACGCGACATTTTGTGTTCTCGGATTGTTGCTCGGCGAATGCGAGCAGAGCGGAGCAGAGAGCGGAGCAGAGAGCGGAGCAGAGAGCGGAGCAGAAAGCGGAGCAGAGAGCTGAGCAGAGCGGAGCAGAAAGCTGAGCAGAGAGCTGAGCAGAGAGCGGAGCAGAGCGGAGCAGAGAACTGAGCAGAGAGCGGAGCAGACAGCGGAGCAGAGAGCGGAGCAGAGAGCGGAGAAGAGAGCGGAGCAGAGAGCGGAGCAGAGAGCGGAGCAGAGAGCGGAGCAGAAAGCGGAGCAGAGAGCGGAGCACAGCAGAGCAGAGGAGGGCACAAAACAGCGCCAGGTGGCCATGCTTTTTTCGTGCTCGTACAGGATGTGTGGAACAACCTTTGCCTGGAACAAGCGCAACATGAAGCGAACGTGCCCGGATCTCTGATCACCCTTCGGCTATACTTGCCGGTACAACGTCGTACTCGTACTGGGTAAGGGCGGTGTACTTGCGCAAACACAACTGCGGCACAAGAGTGTGTACGACTCGTACTCGTATGTACACCGTACGCGGCTTTTGTAGATATCCATCCCCCCTCAACCACACCGGACATTTGAAGACCGTCAACCGCCAAACACTCCGCAGCCCATAAAAATCTGCACGGCGGCTGATGGTGCTTTGTCACCAGGGTGCTCAAGCCTCAAGCTAAATCGACCAACCAACTCCAACACACCTTGATCTTTCGATGCTTGTAGGTGTAAACATTCAGCAATGTGGCCCCGCTGAGTACGATCAAACACACTCTCCAGAAGGAAGGCAAGCGACCCTGGTAGGATGCTTGCTGCCGAGTCCGTCGACTGGAAGGAGACAGCGGCTGCGACCGGTGGCGCATCCCATATATACCCGTAGACAAATAGAAGAGGTATATGCGGCTAGCTCCTGTCTCGTGAGTCTTGCAGCAGTACGCAGTTCTCTGTTGCGCTAGCAGGGGGCGAGCGTGCCTGGGTGCATGCATGCATGGAGCGAGCTTGCTCCGCTTTAGTGTCCCCACGGAATCTCCAGAACCAGAACGCATCCCAGAAAAGTCGAAACCCCGGAATCACGAGAGAACCAAAAGCAATACAGCAGTACACAACAAGTCGCCGGCTGACAGCAGTGGTTGTATGTGTTGTGGGTACATGTGTGGGGCTGTTCCGCTGAGGTAATCCGATGCAAACATATTTGCCTGGGGCCTGTGGTTGTTGATTCCCCAGTTGGAAATGCGACACAGACCGTGTGTGGTGTGTTTGTTCAGTGCAAAAAAACAACCGCGGTGTTTTTTTTTTGGATTTTGGATTTTTACAGCGTCTCCGGTATGATACCGTATGTACGAACGTACGAACCCACACGTATACGAACTATCACGTAGTGACTGTTTGCACCTGCTATGTATGATACGATGTAGGGGACGCCTCGGACAAGATCATGACAGGTTATATGAGTCCCACAGCCGGCAACATGAGCTAGATCGTACTAAATCTGCCTTGAAAGATCTAACACTGTGCTGTAGTAGATCACCAAGTATTTATATATAGGAAAATCGACGATCTATAAGCCGAGGTAGGCGTGAACCTGATCTGTCTGGAGGTGTGAAGCCGGTTTCACGCCTCGTACGGATCACTTACAGATCATCGATTCCCGCGTAATGATCTAGATCCTTCAGGGAAGATACATTCCTGATCTGTATTATCTGTATGGTATATTAATAGATCACTTTGCCGTATGGAAGCCGTGCACTACTGTATGTAATCTGCACGATCTATACATACTACGCACGCACGTGTTTCCTGGGTCATGTAGACAGCAGTATATACAAACCCTGCACAGCATACAACAGCCGATTTTCCTAGTTGAGAATTGCCTTTCCGATGAGAATGAAAATTGAGTTTAGTACTTTGTTATTGTTTAAGAGTTGTATTACGCTCACGATCAAAATTTGACCTACTGCAGAAAATATGTTCCTCGATGGTAGGTATCGATCCACGAAAAAAAAACTGAAATCGGCCTTGACAGGCTCGAAAAATCAAGGATTTAAGGGGATTTGAATTTATGAGCGATGTCCCTCGCCCATTAATACTGATTTTCTGGGATCCTCGATATCTTGAGACTGCCGATGCCGAATTCGTTTTTTTTTTCTTTTTGTCGTCGACGGGTGTCACAACTGACAATAGTTTACAGTGAAAAAAATGACTGTAAGAGAAGTACATATCTTACAATTCAAAAAAACAATATTTCGATTTTCATTCTCATCGGAAAGGCAATTCTCAATTAGGAAAATCGGCTGTTATATCGTAACGAACGGTAGGTTAGGGTATGTATAGATTATCTACGAGATACTTCGTATATCACTTAGATCGCAATCTACTGCTCGAGTTGTGAGTCAATTTGGAATCACGAGATAGATGTAGACTTGAACATTTGAGAACGAGAATCGAGGTTGGCTTTCCAGTATTTGAAGGCTCGACATTCAACAGCTGCAGCAAGGTATTTTCCTCCCAAGTTCGGTGAGGGAAATAAATGCGTACTTCCTACTTTTAGTATGCGAACAGTATAAACACACAATCTATTAGAATGATTCACTCGCTTTCTTCCTATACGCAGCGCGAAAAATCCCATCGCGCAAACTGCCGAACCGCCCCTATCAACTTACCACGTTCAAAGCAACAACGCACAAACGCGTGGGGCGCAATCCGGTGATAAGAGATCTCAATACCCCCCCTCTCCCCTATAAATATATTATATATTTATAGGTTGGGTTGGCGTCGGTTGGCAACGACGCTGTAAAACACGCCACTCGCTGCGTGAGCTAGACAACCACGGTGCCGTTTTTTTTTCGTTTTTTTTGGCGGTCACCAAAGCTGGCGGTCGAGTAGATCATTTGTGCGGGGTGGAGAACCTTTGCTCTGCACAAGGGGAATGGTCGTATCACGTAGTGTTACTATGGTAAGGCATCCGCGAGGCAGTTACATAGTAAAACCCATTGCTGTCTCCGGAAGTGGCCACACCAGAAATTAAATTAACTCATTGAAGCTGTCGTCCATATGCAAGTCCGCCTCAGAGGCGGTTCTTAACAGGATGCAGCTCACCCTCCATGCGACTCGCCCAATACCTCACGGCGCTTCGCGCTTGGTGCAAGCAATGTCTGCCTGGTCGGTGAACACCCCGACATGCTCCGTCCCGGCATTGTAGGGATGCAAGGGTATACGGTCATACGACTATGGCCATAAATGAAAATGAAGTACACCCCCCACCCCCCCCTTCTCTCGCCTCCTCCACCCCGATCTACCGCCAGCACGAGGGATAAACTACTGCAGCTCATTGGCCCTTCATCTCGCTCCTCCCGCATGATACGAGGGCTAAACGCCACAGTATATATTTGCCGTCACGCTACACGCTAGCGCGCAACGCTATTTCTACTACTAAACTACTGCAACTTACCTGTTCATTCGTATGGTTGTAACCATCAAGGGTCTTCAGCGTACGGTTATTTTGTCACGGTGCGGTGCGGTCACTGTTACCTTGAACAAAAAACGCACTTCACTTCACTTCACTGCACTGCACCATACGTAGGAGTCTCCAAAATACAAATCGGCATCGAACCGCATCACACCGCGCCGTACCGTACCGTGCGATTCTCAGAACCATAACTCCGAACAGAATGGAGAACCATGAGTAGGCATTTTAGGGGGTTTAAAATCAACTTGTTTGCTGACTACAATACGGTGCAGGTACAGAGTGCGGTGCGGCTTTGACCGATTTATTTGCCGATTCGCACCGCATCGCACGCGACTTCAAACCCGCACCGCACTCTGCAAGCGCACCGCGCGTTTCTTGAATTATAAAACCCGCACAGCACCGCACCGTATGATTCTGCAAGTAGAAAAACGGCACCATGAAAACAATTGTTTGGTGTTGCGGGGGAACATAGTAATCAGGACCAAATGTGCTTCGTAAAATACTTGGATACATGGATTATTTGTGTACGTGATGGTTCCTGATTTCAATGTGCGTTATGATCCACCGGAATAGCAACGTCTTGAAAACGAAAATTATGGCAGAAGCCGCAGGGCAAAAGGGGTATGAGGCTGCTGCAAATGCTACGCGGATGGGTGCAGAGGGCGCTGCTACCATTCATTACACCCTCGCTTTGAAAAAACGTTACCAGCTGCAATTAGAGGCAAGCAGGTTCTTCAGCTTGAAATGTCGATAGGCATAATATGGCGATATATAGGAATATGGCAATAGGCGTATGGCGATAGGAGCAGTCCCACGGTAGGGGTACCACTTTTTGGCTCAATATTTTCTGACCGGTTGAGCTCCTGACGTGAGTAACCACCGGATACTATTACCATTTTACTGGTATGTTTGTTTTTGGGACTACGTACCGCATTGGAAGTTTTGGTCGGGTTGCGCGAACGAATGTTTCCGAAGTCGTGTTTCGGGTGAGATATTGAGCTCCTCAAGTGCGGAGCTCAGAAAATTCTGCTACGCCCCTACCGTGGGATGAGTCATAGGCGCATCCATAAAAGAGAAAAACAGAAGCTGGTGATATCGAGGATTTCGTCGAAACTCATACCCTGGTATACACTTGCAAGCTGTACTTAAGTATGTGTATAGATATATGGAGAGCCGGGGGGCGCAAGTCAAACCAACACCAGACGCTTCTCCAGCGCGATCTCCCGCACGCAGAAAGAAGCGATTTGGGGGCTCCTCTCGCCAAGTTTCAAGTGGGCAACCCTTTACGGCGGATGCGATTACTCTGCCGACGGACACATACATACACCTCTTCGAGACGCTCTTCGAGACGCTCCGAAACGAGGAAAAAAGGGGATACGCCCATCCTGCTGGGCGTTACCCATGCATGCCCACAAAAGCGCAGGCACACCTGCGAGGAGGCAGTGCTGACGACGCATGCTACGATAGAGGTGCACCATGTTTTTTTCTGAGATCCTAACTTGTGGAGCTCCATATACGTCGCCGAAAACATGGTTTTGGAGGAAAATATAAGTGCTATAAGTATACCCGATCAACAATTCCATGACTTGAGTCTAGGTTTGAAAAATACTACAACGCAAGAATGGTATTCCAACATTGTTGGGTTAACCCATTCAGAACTGAAAAAATGTCCCACACTAATTCCAAGTAGTTTGTCCCTTAAAGTCCCCAAATTCGTGGGACCAGTTCTTAAGGGCTTAAGGAGCATACTATTCGATCATCCAGAAAGCGTTTCAGCCAAAAAAAGGTATACCCTACACCTCTATCCTAGCACGCGTCTGACCACGAGACGGATCAGCTGCCTCTATGACACCTCCGAGGCATGACAAGCGTCAACGCTACACGCTCTCGTCCGGGACAACACTCGTGATCCTTCGACGAACAGAGCGACAAGCTTGCCACAAACTTGCCACCATAGCGGTGTCTAGCTTGGGGTGCTTCCCGAGTATAGAGGGTAGCAATTTTTTCGACCAGCTGGTTGCAAGCGTCGTTGGGGGGGGAGGGGTGGGAGGGAGGGGGGTACTCATGGCCGATGGCATAGGCGGCGTAGTCGTAATGACCGTAGACCGCCTCGACATTCCCCTAAAATACTAGAGACGGAGGGCACGTGTGGGTTTGTACCAACTAGGCAGGGCATGTGATTGCACAAAGGGGGGGGGGAGGGGGGGGGGGGGGGGTGGGGGGCGTGGGGGGGGGGGGGGGGGGGGGGGTGAGGGAAAGGGGGTTGGTTGCGAAGAAACTCCCAGGTCGCCATTTTTTCGGAGGCGTCGCTGCTTGCACGCTCCCCAGGTCAGGGGATTTGCCAAGGGAAGCAATGAAGTGGCCGGGGCAGCGGGGGGAGGGGGGGGGGGGGGGGGGTGGGGGTGGGGGCGGGGAGGCGGGGTTGGGGGGGGGGGGGGCGGGGGAGGGGGGGGGGGAGGGGGGGGGGGGGGGGGGGGGGGGGGGGGGGGGGTACTCGTATTACTCATGGCCGTAGTCGCATGTTCATAAACCCTCGCATCCCTGCAATGCCGGGACGGAGCATGTCGGGGGGCTTTCCGACCAGGCAGACACTGCTAGCACCAAAGCGCGAAGCGCCGTGACTTCCACCCGGCTGGTCACTCTTACGAAGGACACTGACAGCAGCAGCAGCAGCGGCGGCAGTGGGGGGTGGAACGCGATGATACTCGGCAGGGACTCGGCCTCCAGGTTTTGGAGAAGAAGGCCGGCTAGATCACGGCGGCCATCTCGTCCTCTATGTAAAGCGAACTGATCCCCGTTGCCTCCATAAAGCTCGTCGCGACCTACCCGTTGAAGCTGTTGGGCGAGTCGCATGAAGGGTGAGCTGCGTCCTACTACGAACCCCTTGTGAGGCGGGCTTGCACTGGGTGACAGCTTCGAATGAATTGATTTGTGTTCTGGTGTGGCCATGGGAGAGGGGGGGGGGGGGGGGGGGGGGGGGGCGGACACCGGGGGCGAGGGGGTGAAGCCTGGACACGGCTTAGGCTTTGAGAGTAGAAGATAGAGGAGAAGATGTAGTACAATACGATAATGAACGAGCAAGGACAGCATGTTATAACCAAATGTGATATGACTGGGTGAGACACAGAGTATCCCCTTGCAGGTTTGTCTATGAAGCATCCTTGGTGTTACTCACTTTCCGTAGAATCAAGCGTAGAAGAAAAGCAGCTTTTATTAATCGCCGAGCCAGATGACATCTGCCTCACGACGGGCTTCAAGTATGGCCCTCAGATCATATAAATACCCCGAATACGAATGCCATCCAAGTTATACGAAAACGGACCAAGTACCTATACAGGAGGTAATTGCCGGCCTTCCAAGCCCATACCATCACAAGCAACTGAAGTAGATGCAGGTTAACAGGTTAACCAGAAAGTACTATTGTATAGGTGTATACATAAGGGAATTAAGACGTGGTGTATATATAGGGTTCCTTTTTGTTTTACAGTAGCTTCCCTTCGTTTTTTTCTTTCGGGGAATGTTGTTCGAGTGGTCAACGTTGAGACGTTCATGCCACATGCATAGCATACACATAGATAGCCGGATGGCAAGCGTAATAACGCTAAGAAGGATAGATAGTGCATATCGTAGCGACCAAGCAATCAGTGTAGGTGCAAAAGGGGGATTTATGTTGACTGGTGCTACGGTTTAGGGGGGTCGCTTTTTAAGTCAATTATTTTCAGCGGATGAGAGCCACTCCGCCGAGTGACCACCACATTCCTTCGCGTTTTTTTTTTTTAAGTTTTAACGCTTTACTTTTCCGAGAAAGGCACTATTTAATACCATGATATGCTTGCTACTCTGCGACAACGACATATTCCTGCGTCCAGTTTTGATTGAGGTACAGCGTCACTCGCCCGGGTGGAGTCAACGTGGTAGTGAAAATCAGGCTACTCTCCCTACCGTAGCACCAGTCTGTTTCGTGCATATAAGTTGGTAAATTATGGATTTTAGCCAAAAAAAAGGTACACCTGGTCCATGTTTTGCCTAAAACAGGTACGTACGCTAAAACCACACAAGAAACACACGCCAGGAGTCCCTGCGATTGACCCGCCTCACACTGCTGTATCTGCTTTTGGCTTGAAACTCGCCAGGCACACCTGGATTTTATCTGCTTTGTCTCCTTCCTTCGCTTGTGATTGTTTTCGGCTGAGTTTTCGCCAATCAAAGGCCATATATATTATACCATGGGTACACTGTTCCCGCCATGCCCCCTATATACACAAACGCCACCACTTTCGCCTTCGTACGTTTTTGCAGCCAACGTCCCGCCCTCGCGATATCACCAGACCACGATCCGCCACATCGGCATGCATGAATGCATGCATGCCTACTCTCGTATACAACACCGTGGACACAGACGGCACAGTTCGTCTGCTGCCCCACCCCGCGTCGAGGTGGGCTCGGTTTTGAAGCACGCGGCAAAAGAAGTTCGTGCCGAGCTAACGGTTCCGAAGCTTCAAAGCTTGTCACGGGGGGGGGGGGGAGGGTGTACTTCATTTTCATGCATGACCGTAGTCGTAAGACCATAGACCCTCGCATCCCTACAATGCCGGGGGGGGGGGTGCACTCATGTCGTGCACGGCCGTAGTCGTATCACCATAGACCCTCGCATCCCTGCAATGCCGGGACGGAGCACGTTGGGTTTTCACCAACCAGGCAGAAAAGGTACTCTTGCTCGGGCGCTTACGTACGCCGTGGCGATGAAAAAAAAAAAAGCCTACTCGTGGTGAGACCCTCCGTAAGTCCGAGTGGAGTCCGTGGTGCCTATGATACGTATATTTTCACGAAAACATGGGGAAAAAAACAGATTTTGGAGGCTGCGCGCGCAGTAACCAGGCGCAAAACACTACCAGGTACTATCATCATCATTCATGTTGTTTGTGGTTTATCATGGCCAAAACCACCGCTCGTTGCGTGTGTTTTATACTTTTAAGGTTTCAGTACTGTATGATAAGCCTATTCGTATATCGATGCCTGTTTTATGCTTAAAACGGAACAAGGTGTAACTGGGGTACCTGCTTGTTTACGAGTGAGTGAACAACGTTAAAGCTCGGATGGCGAACACGACAAAAAAAAAAAAAAAAAAAAACTGGGTCGTGGATGCTCGAATGAACTTGTGAATAAAATGTTAACCGCGCAGCCCTTATATTGGAACCCATTCCGAACTGAAAAAAAATCCCACACTAATTCCAAGTAGTTTGTCCCCAATTACATGGGACCGATTCTTAAGGGGTTAAAAACCGCATATCCCTGATTCTGGGGAACAACACACTTTGAAATAGAATGGTGTAGATGCAGAGTAGGAAGCACGGCGAATAGATATATAGCAGGTACAATAATTGGGCAAAGGGTGCGTATTCTATTGAGTACACGCAGAGGAGGAGAAGTGGTTGAATGAGAGTGGTGGTATTCGACGAATTGTGTCAGCTTTTTCATTTCGGAATGAATAACGCCCTGCACATTGTCGGAAGGCAAATAATAAAATAATACTCGTAATACGTATTGATTGGATTTTTAGTTGCAGGTAAAAAGTTTGAATCGGTACCGTTTCCCTTTAAACCGCACCTCACACAAGAGTACTATTAATAGTGTAGCACTACTAACAAGGTACCAGGTACAGGGTATGTCATCATCATCAGCAACAAAAAAGAAAGAAAACAAAAAAAAAACTGCTGAGAGCGCCGACTGGTATAGATAGCGTAGGAAGGCCCAATTCGGCGCGAGTACGAATAATAGACGAGGGAAGAAAGGGCGCAAGCACGAATCGTCTTGAGAAGGGAGGGGCGAGAAGATCCTACGCACTCACTATAATCAACACCAGTAGCATGTGTTAACGGATCTGAGTTGCGACTATTAGTAGTACGATACGAGGAGGGAGAGAGAGAACAAGGGCGAAACAAGTAAAAGACTACTGTCATACGGCGTAAATAAATGGGAGAAAGGAAACAACCAAAATGCATGCACGTATTATTAATACTACTGCTGCACTACTATATGTGTAGTAAGTATAATAAGTTCAAGTTCAAGTTCCAAGCAGAACTGTTACGGGCGAGAGACCATAATAAATAGGACCAAATATTGTTATTAAATAGTCAAAATAGGTAAATATATAGTTATTTGTGTACCGTAGGTCCTATTCACTATTTTTCTTTTTTCTTTTTCTTTTTCTTCTTTTCCATCCCATTTATTATCTTCGCACTTCCGTCTTCCTCCCTCGCTAGTCGTGACTCAGATCCGGGGTCACACAGTAGGCTCCTCTCCCTCCTCCCCCACTACGGTCCTTGCCTTGATTTTTTATCGCGCAGAGGGTTCAGCCTTCCCAACGCTCGTCGATTTTCGTCGAATTTTGCCAACTCACGCTCTCGCGCTTGCCGCTATTCAAGATACCTTTTGCAAGAAAAAGTCCCTACGAGCATGCACTCGGCGGGGCTCAAACTCGCGGTCTCGACGCTAACAGGCTTCGTGGTTACCTGCTAGCCCACCGGGGCGACCGGCTCATGCCCCTCCGTAATAGAGCTTGCCCCCCGAAACGTTAGTTGCACTAGATGATGATATATGATAATACCAGGTATATGATAAGTGCTACAGGTCAGGTGCAGTTGTAGTAGTGGCCCATTGCAGTACGAGTGTAGTTCAGGTGAGCGCCAGACGGAAAACCCGGCTCTACTGCTGCTGCTGCTGCTGCTGCTGCGGCAACCGGGACAATACCACTACTCCTTAGTCGTACGGGTTGGGGAAATACATACTATTAGGTTTTAGTGTGTGAAAATGAAAAGGTGGGCCACAGCCGGGAAAAAAAAAAAAACGGCACTACTCCCTACTCCATCCAGCAATCGGCGGCACCCGCTGAGGGACCACAACTATTCATAGCAGCTGCTGCAAACTGGCTTGTACGGCAAAATTCTAAAAACGTCGTGTACTCATTCCAAAAGTTTCTGGTTCCCGAAACGTCGCGGCGCAGTTCCTTCACTAACCCATTCAGAACTGAAAAAAATGTCCCACACTAATTCCAAGTAGTTTGTCAAATATGTGGGACCAATTCTTGAGGGTTTAAAATAAAAGGGCGAGAGAGGTGGGAGCATGATTCATACATACGTACGCACGGGATAAGGGACTACCAGGTATTATTTAATCATCAGGCGACTCAGGGGAATCACAAAAAATACCGGGGTATACCAAAGGCGCACAAAAAAAAAGTTATCGACACCACACCCCCCCCCCCCCTATATTGGAGGGAAGAAACCGGACCGTTGTGATCCCAGAAAACAATAAGTCAAGTCCGAGGACCAACGCCCAAACGGGTAGGGTGGATCGTAAATGATCCGAGTTTGGCGGGAAGGCTTCTTGGCCTGGGTTTTTGTTAGTGGATGAGCTGCGGCAAGTTCCACACTACCCGGAGAGTTTACTCTTCGGGTGGCTATCCCCACCGCACCGGCCCCTTCGGGGGTCAGGTCGGGTCAACATGCTCAAGTCTCCGGAGTAGTAGACAGCAAGGGCTGATACTTCCGAGGGGGCATGGAGTGAATTGACACACGACACGAAGTGAGACGTGGAAGTGTGGAGGGCGTAAGCTTTATTTTGACCCATCCGCCGGAGGATAAAAAATATAATAATATTAAAGTCAAGTTTTTTTTTAATTACCCCCCCCCCCCCCACCAGCGAAAACAAAATAGGGGGGTCTCTAAAACCAAGTTAAAAAAAGGGAACAAAAAACGAAAAAAAATGGTTTTCGCTCATTTCGTCCTGTGATCACAGCGATCCGGTTTGTTTTTCATTCTGACCTTCCTACGGTGTGGTGTCGTTTTCTCTTTTTTTTTATCATAACGAAGGAGCCCTGGTATTAATCCACTCCGTAGTTCAAATTGTCGGGCGAGAAATCGGTGGCGCTGTCGACACTGACACGGTGCTTCCCAATCATTTGAGCGGCGGATACTTACGATTCTAACGGGGGGCATAGTAAACACTAGTAATACTAGTAATACTAGTAAATAGGACCTACGGCACACACACACAAAAACCTCTATGTTTCCGTTTTTTCATTAATATTTGGTCCTATTTTTATATGATATTTACTATGGTCCCCCGTGATAGTTGTGCTGCTCTATACGGTGGCCGGTCGCCCCGGTGGGCTACGAGCAGGTAACCACGAAGCCTGTAAGCGTCAAGAAAGCGAGTTCGAGCCCCGCCGAGTGCATGCTCTTAGGCACTTTTTCTCGCAAAAAATATCTTGACTAGCAGAAAGCGCGAGAGCGTGAGTTAGCAAAATTCGATGAAAGTCGACGAGCGTTGGGAAGGCTGAACCCTCTGCGCGATAAAAATGAAGGCAAGAACCGTAGTGGGGGAGGAGGGAGAGGAGCCTACTTTGTGACCCCGGATCTGAGTTACGAGACTAGGGAGGGAGAGACGGAAGTGCGAAGATAATAAATGGGATGGGAAAAAAAAAAAAAAAAAAAAAAAATGTGTGAAGAAAAAAACGGTGTCCCTTTTATTCATGTTAAGGAATAGTCCGTCCATCACACAGCTTCGTTAGCCACAAGCAGCCAAGTCATCAACAGAGAGAGAAAAAAAATGGTAATAATATGCAACTATTTGCTTATTACGAGCCCAGTATGATGGCCCCTTCCCTTGTTCGTAGCAACAACGGCGGGTCGGGATCGACAATGCGTCCAAGTCAAGCGCGAAAGACGACGAACGAACTATATCTGTGCACCGATGGCCCCAAAGCCTCGCCGTCAGTGAAAGCCTACGTACGGATAGTAAAAAAAGGGCAATAAACGTCCAAGGACGCTCGCACCACAATAAAAAGATGCCCTATCGATAGTTCCACCCACGATAATCTCCTCCTACCGTTTTTCGCAATCGGCGTGGTGTGCCGCCCTCCCTCCCCCGTCTCTCTCGGCTCCCTTCGAACAACCTTTATAGAGCATACAAAACTCAAAAAGCAAAGCCGCACGCATCCACCCCCCCGCCCATTCCGAGCAACGCGTGCATGAATGCATGCATGCATGGTCTGTGTCTTGTCTGCCACACGCATGCACGCAACCGATCGATCGGCATCATTACTGTTGTGCTTTGCTTACCTCTCCTCACCTTACTTACCTACTACCCCCCACCCCCCCTGTCGAGCTGAGCTACTCTGTAACCGATGAATTGCCTACATACACCATGAAAAGGGTGCAGCCAGCCGCAACCAGCTGCCTATTAATAGAACGCAGCATCGAAGAGTGAGATCCCCCCCCCCCCCTCCCCCCTCCGTAGTAAACACATTGCGGTAAGACATACGCCAGAGTTCTGTCTTCCCGTCGTCCGCGTCAACGAAACAAATAAACCAGCCCGCAAGCAAGCGAGCAAGCAAGCAAGCCAGGCAAGCGAGCAAACAAGCCAAGAAAGCAGGCAAAGCAAGCAAAAGAAGCAAAGCAAAGCAAAGCAAGCAAAGCAAAGCAAAGCAAGCAAACAGACAAGCAAAAGCAAGCAAAAGCAAGCAAAGCAAGCACAAGCAAGCAAATAAGCAAAAGCAAGCGAGCAAGCAAGGCAAGCAAGGCAAGCAAAAACAAGCAAACCAGAAAGAAAAACCAGCAACGCAGGCAAGCAAAGCACTACCTGGTACGTATAATACGTACGATCATTAAAGAGCTAAACAGCCAACATGAGTTACATGTCGTACTAAACTACTATTGCTGCTACTCCTGCTGCTCTCACCTACCACGGCAATGTAATGCTGCTACTACTACTACTACTACTACTACTACTACTACTCCTGCTGCATGTTTGTGTCGTGTCATTCTCAAAAGAAGGAACAAACGACCGGAAACCCAAAATGGGCGGGGAGGGGGGGGGCGTGTGAACGGTGCAAGTATATAACGGTATATATACTACTATTCAATAGATCAATGCCCGGGCGAATGCCACGATAGACATCGACGGAAAAAAAAAAAGAAGGGAGGGGCACAATTCTCACATCGCATCGGATATAATATGATACGTTATAATCCCCGGCACCAGCCTAACTCTCCAAAACGAGCTTAACTCTCCAAAGCGGACCGAAAACAAAAAAAAAGGGGCGAGAGACAATTTTCACGTTTCGCATGCCAGCTTAAAACTCTCCGAATCAGATCCAGGCAAAAACCGCTATAGAGAAACGCCTCTTCCTCTCTCTAGATCAGAGGTCACCGTGACGGCGGCGGCCAATGGAAAAAAACAATCATCTATATTGTTGACCATTGCCTCATGTCACACCGAACAGCAAACCGCTGGGACCATTCGCAAAGCCCTTGCCTGCCCTCCCTCCCCCCCTGCCACCCCCCCCACCATGTTTAGTAGGATGCAGTTCACCCTTCATGTGACTCGCCCAACAAACACCTACCTCGCGGCGCTTCGTGCTTGGTGCAAGCGAAATCAGCCGGGTCGGCCGAAAGCCAACGTGATTTATCGCCGTCCTGGATTGTAGGGATACGGTTTACGGTCTTATGACTAGGGCCATGCATGACATGAGTTCCCCCCCCCCCGTCCCCCCCCTCCCATGTAAAATATGTGTCAGTACCTCCCCTGCCATCGAAGGCAGATCCAAACAGTTTTCGGACAGATGTAGATCCTGTCCTTCTCGCCGTTGGGACATTATGTGCAAGAGCTGTATCCTACAGATCCCTCCCCGTCTCAACACAGATTCCACCAGCAGGGGAAAACATCACGATCTAGAATCGTGAAAGATCCTATAAATCATGGGGAGACAAGCTTTTATTATGCCTTGTCCCTGCAAAGAATCTAGATAAATGTTAATCGGGTAGAAAGAAGTCTTGGCCTCGAAAATATCTAGATCCTGAACTGGAGATGGACGGATGCCGATCTACTGCTGCTGCTGCTGGCCGTGTCTTACTTACGCCTGTCCCGAATTTTGTCCAACATGTTTCCCTCATTACACAGCCAGCAAGCCAGCAGCGACCACAGCTCCGAGCACCCCCGCCGTGTAGTAGATAACGTACGAAGGAAGGCCGGTAACCGCGCCCACGTTAGCGTTCGTCACGCCGTCCCCGTCCCCGTCAGAGGGGGAGGGAGTCAAGCCGTCCCCGGTCCCATCCTCCCCGGCTAGGGTGGGCGCTGCCGTAGGTGCCGCCGTGGGAGCAGCGCTCCCCCCGCCGCCGCCGCCGCCGATACCCCCGCGGCTGCCGGCCTCAGAAGAGGAGCTAGTAGTAGACGCAGGAGCGTTGGTTCCACCTCCCATGCCGTTGCCGGTGCCGGCGCTGCTACCGCCAGGGGATCCACCGCTGCTTGGGGCAGGGGTGGACCCGGGCGCAAGAGTGGACCCGGGCGCAAAAGTGGACCCGGGCGCAAGAGTGGACCTGGGCGCAAGAGTGGACCCGGGCGCAAGAGTGGACCCGGGCGCAAGAGTGGACCCCGCAAGAGTGGACCCGGGCGCAAGAGTGGACCCGGGCGCAAGAGTGGACCCGGGCGCAAGAGTGGACCCGGGCGCAAGAGTATCCAACGAGGACGAGGAGGTGTAGGACGAGGGGATGTCGATGCACCTCACGGAGATCGAGGGGGACGGCGTCCCGTCAGCGTTCACACCGGTGGGAGAGATAGACCCGCCGCAGTCCGAGTAGTCCGAGCCACTACCGCCGACACCGCCTCCGCCGCCGCCACCGCCGCCAACGCTGCTGCCGTCGCTGGAAGCCGGGGCGGCGCTGCCGCTGGAAGAAGCAATCGGGGAGATCCCGCGGTCGCCGTTGCCCCCGCTACCGCTAGAAGACGATGTCGGGGCGCCATCGGTCGGCCCCGCGGCAGGCTTGTCGCTCCCGGCGGTAGGTCCCGAGGGGGAAGGCTGGGCGTCGCTGCTGGACGGTGCCGCGGCTGACGGCGCGGCGCCCCCGGTGGTGGGCTCGGCGTCGCTGGCAGAAGGTGCTGCGGCTGACGGTGCGTCGCCCCCGGCGGTAGGTCCCGACGCGGTAGGCTCGCCGTCGTTGGCAGAGGGCGCCGAGGCGGAGGGCGCGGCGTCGCTGCTGGATGGTGCTGCCGCTGACGGTGCGGCGCCCCCGGTGGTAGGCTCGGCGTCGCTTCCAGAAGGTGCTGCGGCTGACGGTGCGTCGCCCCCGGCGGTAGGTCCTGATGCGGTAGGCTCGCCGTCGCTGGCAGAGGGCGCTGAGGCGGAGGGCGCGGCGTCGTTGCTAGAAGGTGCTGCGGCTGACGGTGCGGCGCCCCCGGTGGTAGGTCCCGAGGCGGTAGGCTCGGCGTCGCTGGCAGAGGGCGCTGAAGCAGAGGGCGCATCGGCGGCAGTAGGCTGGGCGTCGCTGCTGGAGGGCGCCGCAGCCGGCTGGCCGCCACCGGCGGTAGGCTGGGTGTCGCGGCTAGTAGGTGCGGCGGCAGGCTGGTCCTCGCCGGCGGCGGTAGGTCCCGAGGCAGGCTGGGCGTCGCTGCTGGAGGGGGCCGCGGCCGGCTGGCCGCCACCGGCAGTAGGCTGGATGTCGCGGCTAGTAGGTGCGGCGGCAGGCTGAGCGTCGCTGCTAGAGGGCGCCGCAGCTTCGGCCGGGGCATCGGTGGTTGGCGAGGCCGGAGCATGGGTGGGCGGCTCAGCCGGGGCATGGGTGGCCGGCACCACCGGGGCCCTGGTCGCCGGAACCACCGGGGCACCGGTAGGCGGCACCACGGGGGCACCGGTAGGCGGCACCACGGGGGCATCGGTGGCCGCGACCACGGGGGCATCCGTGGCCGGCGTGGCCGCGGTGGGTGCCGGGGCAGGAGCATCGGTAGTCGGGGTAGGGGCCACATCGCTGCCACCGCCCCCCCCTCCGACGAAGCCATTGTTGCAAGGCATGTCCTCGGATGCGCACCCAAACTCCTGCAGGATGCAGTCCCAGAAGGCCACGACGAGGTCACCGTTCGCGCACGCCGAGGCGGCCCCGTCGTTTTCGTAGGCGCAGCAGTAGGAGGCCCCGAGCCCGGCGCAGTTGGAGGTGGCCTCCGGGTAGCGGGCGTTGCACGTGAACTGGGAAGGGACCGTCACCGAGCTGTTCTCCAAGCAATCGAAGCACGCGGGCTCCGCGTCGCAGGCGGCACGCTCGGCCGAGCAGTCCCCGCTCGACTCGATGGCGGCGCTCGCCGAGTGGAAGTTGGCCACCGACAGAAGTACTGCCAAACCCAACGTGCTCAGTGCGGTAGGCGCCATTGCTCCTAGATCTGGTGGTGGATGGGAGGGGAGGGAGGACCACACGGCAAAGGCACGCGGAAAAATGGCAAACACAGCAGTGCGGTCGGAACCAGCGGCGTAAATAAGTAAAACATCTACCAGGTATATAACAAGGCTGATAATTAGTTGCATCGCACCAAGGCAAGCAAAGCAGCGCGAGGACGGCGATCTGGTGCATAGAATACGCGTATAGAATGAATGGGTCACATTGCACGCGCAATGACAAAGTAGTATATATGTCATCAGAAGCAGGAGCGAAAACAATATCTAAAGACAAGTATAATCCCAATCTGGGAGTAACCATAATAAGGACCGCTTCGTCTTCGTATTCATGTCTAAAACTGTCCTTCAAATTCCGCGCAGAGTGGTGGCGCGCACTTCGAGCAAGGATTTTTCCACCCAAACAAAAAATCAACACCACAATATTACCACTAAGAAAACTGCGGGCACGAAATGTCCTTTTCCCTGTATCGTATAGATGGCAAACACAAGAACAGCAATGATAGCTAAAAACCAACGACCCTCCCAGAACGTTGCGTGTAGGGTGTATACACGATACCAGGTATCGGCTATGCGTCTTCGAAGAGTCACGAGTACCTGGTAGTTATTTTTCGACCCCAGTTACGTACGACTTCACTGTGCGTTGGTGTTTCTCCCTTATATTGTTTCCAGGAAAATGCATACGGAGGGAGTTGAGATGGGCACCGGTTGAAGAAAAAACGGTTAACTGCGGTTTTTGGAAACCCGGCAGGCGTTTTTTACATAGTTGTTTGTTTATTTTAGGGCACCCACATCTACACTACAAACGAGCCTGCAGCATAAACATGACAGCGTGAAAGTTGGGGCAAACAAGGTATCGAAAGAGAACCAGGTACGACACGTGGGAGTGTGTACCCAAAACAACGTGCAAATCGAGGAAAAAAACAAAAAATCGACGGTGGTTTCCAATGTTTCGGAGGCTTTAATATCTGGCGAACCAAAGCTTGCTAACCCATTCAGAACTGAAAAAATATCCCACACTAATTCCAAGTAGTTTGTCCCCAAATGTCCCCAAATTCGTGGGACCGGCCGTCTCCTGGCATGTTTGTTTTCAGACGGAAAAAAAAAAAACGAGTTTTTTCAGGCGAGCAGGAGCAATGAGTGGCACCTTACCGCGCAAGGCGCTTATGTCCTACAGGTAGTGATCCAGTATCAATAATACCTGGTACTGGCGAGGGTTATATTAAAAAATTAAAAAAAAAACAACAGCTGTGAGCTCGAGGATTTCGTCGAAGCTCATCTTTGCTAGCTGAGTGTAATACTTCGATCGCGCGTACTTACGGATTTTATATGTCCTCATGTAGGATGTACGGCAGCCGACTGATACTGGCGAGAGTTTTTGACTGAGTTGATTGACTCCGGAGGACTGATACAGGCGGCACTCTGATTTGAAAGATAAAATATTATGCTTCGCCCTAAAATTGAAAGATAAAATATTATGCTTCGCCCTAAAGGCGCCATCCGCGGTTAACCGTTCCGGATTTTTAGAAAGGGGGGGGTGGTGATGAAATATACCTGGCTAAGGTCCAAAAACATTATCACATAAATACTATTCTGGGCATGAACAGGGCGAATTCGTTTTTTGTTGTTGTTTTTGCACTATGTTCAATCGGGTTTCAACCCATTTCGTCTATTCCGGTAAGGATTCTGGAAACATGCAAACCCCGGGGATGGTCCTTAAACATCCCCGCTTTTGCAAATATGGTCAGATCGATCTGAGATTTTCAGGTCAGGGTAATTATGGGGTGGAGATTACGAATCCGTGGTCGATTTTTATTTATTTTTTATATGTAGTTACTGAGATACATACAGTCCTCTTTGATGGCTTCCCCCAGCCCGCCAAGACCAGCACTCATTGTAGAACCGCTCCCACAGCGAGTTTGGGTGTGAGCAACTTTCTGAGTAGCTCTACCCCCCCTAAATCGGCCAAGTGAATCGATTGCCGAGGTGACCCAAAAAAAGGCGGCGAAAAAAAAAGTTCGAGCCGAAGGGGAACTTTTTTTTCTTGGTCACTTTTTTAGACGTCGTTTTTGAGTGTTTTAGAGCGAACCACGAAGTCGATTCCTGATTTTGTTTTTTCCTCAGTGTGGGACAGCCCGGAACGATCAACCGCGGATGGCGCCTATGCTTCGTAGGTAGTTCTTGCCTACCACGTAGTTCATGTCATGAACTATAGCTGCATGCTGCTCTTTCCAGTGACTTGAGGGCATATGGTGCGATATATACTACAGTAGGTAGTACACGTACCCTGCTGTATACATGGTACGTGCTCAACCCCTTGACCCATTCAGAATTGAAAAATATGTACCACACTAATTCCAAGTAGTTTGTCCCCAGATTCGTGGGACCATTTCTGAAGGGGTTAACCCTTGTAGGACTGGAGGCTCGTTTTGGGGACAAATTACTTAGAATTAGAGTGGTTTGTCCCCAAAACGGGACTGCAGTTCTAAAAGGGTTAAGAACCGGTCTCCCGTTTTTGGGGACAAACTACTTGGAATTAGTGTGGGATAAGTTTCGCAGTTCTGAAAAGCGTTCGTAGTGTGGCTCATTTTTGTTACGTACGTTCCACTCTGTCCTGAAATACAAGCACCGTTTGTTTATTAACATTCAATACAAACGATGCTTATATTCAGGGAGAATGGTATATATCATACCTGGTACGATGTACCTGGAAAATATTACGAGTAATGGTGCTTTACCCGAACAGCCATTGAATATTGAATGGCCTATATGCTATGGCTACGTATGATAGGCAGATTGGCAGCAGTGCAGCATCACGACATGACGTGATTATGTAGATTGAAATTTCGTAACTTTTGAGAGGTTTCAAATTGCTGTTGCACAGGTATCCACAGAGTTGCCAACAGACTGCTGTGAATGTATCGTACCACAGGTATATCACAAGATCACAAGGCCACACACACAAGCCACAAGACGGGTCGTGGTATCTGCCACTCACTGCTGCTGCTGCTGTGGACTACCACTATGTCCCGAAATATAAGCAGCGTTTTTATTAAATATTAATATACAAAAGATGCTTATATTTAGGGACGGAGTGGTAAGTATTAACTATTAATATGTGTATGTGCTGTCTTCACTCTTTCTATATACCTATTATTAATAATAGTATACCTAACTGCATGATAGACTTTGAACTTTGAAATAATACGTAATGGACCCCTTTCCGACATTATCCTCGAGCCAAGCGGGCAGGTCCTGTGAACCAACCTACTACGTACTCTCGACGTACCACGTAATAAATATTAATAACCGTGAACCTACCCGGTAAAGATTGAACCAATGTATGCATATGTATGCTGTGTATGATATGTATGATATGTATGAAGGGGTCAAAGACACCAGAGGGGTGTCGCCAGAGTCGAAAAAAAAAACCTACAATGAGTGCTGGTCTTGGCGGGCTGGGGGAAGCCATCAAAGAGGACTGTATGTATCTCAGTAACTACATATAAAAAATAAATAAAAATCGACCACGGATTCGTAATCTCCACCCCATAATTACCCTGACCTGAAAATCTCAGATCGATCTGACCATATTTGCAAAAGCGGGGATGTTTAAGGACCATCCCCGGGGTTTGCATGTTTCCAGAATCCTTACCGGAATAGAAAAAATGGGTTGAAACCCGATTGAAAATAGTGCAAAAACAACAACAAAAAATGAATTCGCCCTGTTCATGCCCAGAATAGTATTTATGTGATCATGTTTTTGGACCTTAGCCAGGTATATTTCATCACCACCCACCCCTTTCTAAAAATCCGGAACGGTTAACCGCGGATGGCGCCTTTAGGGCGAAGCATAATATTTTATCTTTCAATTTTAGGGCGAAGCATAATATTTTATCTTTCAAATCAGAGTGCCGCCTGTATCAGTCCTCCGGAGTCAATCAACTCAGTCAAAAACTCTCGCCAGTATCAGTCGGCTGCCGTACATCCTACATGAGGACATATAAAATCCGTAAGTACGCGCGATCGAAGTATTACACTCAGCTAGCAAAGATGAGCTTCGACGAAATCCTCGAGCTCACAGCTGTTTTTTTTTTTTAATTTTTTAATATAACCCTCGCCAGTACCAGGTATTATTGATACTGGATCACTACCTGTAGGACGTAAGCGCCTTGCGCGGTAAGGTGCCACTCATTGCTCCTGCTCGCCTGAAAAAACTCGTTTTTTTTTTTTCCGTCTGAAAACAAACATGCCAGGAGACGGCCGGTCCCACGAATTTGGGGACATTTGGGGACAAACTACTTGGAATTAGTGTGGGATATTTTTTCAGTTCTGAATGGGTTAGCAAGCTTTGGTTCGCCAGATATTAAAGCCTCCGAAACATTGGAAACCACCGTCGATTTTTTGTTTTTTTCCTCGATTTGCACGTTGTTTTGGGTACACACTCCCACGTGTCGTACCTGGTTCTCTTTCGATACCTTGTTTGCCCCAACTTTCACGCTGTCATGTTTATGCTGCAGGCTCGTTTGTAGTGTAGTTCAAAGGGTTAACATCACCAGCCGTCAGAACTGGGGGCGACAAAAAAATATCGAAAAGGAGACGCGTGTCGCGATGCCAGTACTGTTGCGTACAGCAGTGCGGTCCCTCTGTAGTGCCGGTGTTATATAGGCCAGCCAATAATGCCAGCACTATACGCCAGTGGCCACCGGCACTACGTCGTACACTGCCACACTGGCTAAACATTCACCACACTGGTGTCTCGAAATATAAGCGCCGTTTTTATTGAGTGTTAATGTACAAAGGGTGCTTATATTTCCGAAAAGAGTGGTATGTGCCAAACGATTTCACAGGCATTAACTATTAATACTGTAGAAGGGGCAGCCGGCAATATTTAAATAGCGGCAACCGGCACCATTAGAGGGAATCATTTTTCATGTATCATGCGTAAGGCACTAATAATATACAACACAACAAATACCGTTGAATCGCCGTATTGTTTTTTTTTCCTAGTATTGACAATATTTTTCCGTCGCAAAAAAAAACTTGGCCATGAATTGGGATTTGATGTTTTTGCAACTTTTTTTTTCAAGCGTGTGTCCGCGGGAGAGAGAGAGTCTTCAACACCGCTTTGTTTCGGTCAGGCTAGGCTAGGTTTCCTATAGATACAGCGCCTCAAGTGAAGAGCGTCTAAAAAGAAATTAGGCGAACCCCTACCGCACAAAGCCTCAGAAATTATCAGGAAACCTTGCCGTTGCCAACGCCACCCCCCGGGTCCGTCCGCGTCAAATTCGGGCAGGCCCTCAAAGCGCATCATTTTCAATTTTTGAGTAGTTCCATCCCATTTATTAGCTTCGCCCCTTCATTCTTCCTCTGCCCACCTACTGGTACAGTAGTCGCAACTCAGATCCGGGTTCACATATATATGGCAGGGTCTCATCCCCCCTCCCCGCTACGGTGCGTGGCTTGCATGTTTTTTATCGCGAGAAGAAGGGCTGAGGCCTTTCTTCCCTTGTCGGCTCAGCTTGGAGGGGAGCGGCCTTAACTTTTCACCAACATATGAAACCAGCCCAACAACATGAAAAAATACCTCCCCCCGGGGGAGAAAATGGTAGTGTTGGTTTCGATATATTCTGCCCCCCCCCCCCCCCCCGATGGCAGAACAGCCTCCACGAGGAAAAGGGAAACTCCTTCAGTAATGTTTTCTTACGATGCGACCACCTTATTCATTGCTTGGCGCACCGAGCGTGTGGGGTTTTCATCAAATCTAAAAAAAAGCCTCCTTATCGTTTCCTCGGGCGAGTTTTAAGCGCCGTTGGAACCAGTCAGTTTACTTAAACATACTATTAATATCACAGGGGTGCATAGTAATCAGGCCCAAATATGCGTACAGTAGTAAAAATACTGTAGTATCTAGGTTTTTGTGTACGTAATGGGTCCTGATTACCATGGCCCCCCGGAATAGGATAATGATTCTGCCGAAGGGGGTGCTACAGGCTGCGGCTAGAAGTGCGAACAAAGGTCGAGACGCATGCTACGATAGAGGTGCACCACGTTTTTTCTGAGCTCCTCACTTAAGGAGCGTCATACCTCACCGAAAAAATGATTTTGGAGGAAAATAAAAGTGCTGCCGGACGAGGAATCTCATGACCGAAGTATACTCTGAAACATTTTTCGTCACAAAAAACAAAGTCCGACGAATTTGGGTTAAGCAGCTTTTAATAGATCGTTCAGAAAACGATTCAGCCAAAAAAAGGTATACCTCCTCTACCGTACCACGCGTCTCGAGTGGTGCCGGGGGGGGGTCTCAGCCGCGAGGCCGAACACTTTTCGTCGAAACCCATACACAGGTACAGCAGTACATATCCGCAAGGTGCGTGTGATACATACATTCAATCGCGCGCACCGAGCGTATGGTTTACTGGTATATATGTTCGCAATACGGTGGGCCATACCGTAGAATTCAGAGCCCACGATAGACTCGAAAACCATACGTATACTCCCGTATGTCCAAACAACCTTACTAGGTTCTGACCACTATGTTGCCCCCCATAATATTCGAAAATATGAAAATATCCGCCAACGCAGTGTGCCATCGGAGGAGGAGTTGGACATATAAGACAGTAGCCGCAAATCTGCCCGCGCAGGCGAACTTCTGAGACGTGCCCGCATAAAATGATGCTGTTTCTAATGAGGTGGGGTTTTGTCACGAAGCTGTAAGGTATTCATTCCGAACGGTGAGCTTATTCTTGGCTTTGACTAACGGCGGCCACCACCCCGACCCGGACCTCTAACCCTAACCCTAACCCTAAGGAGAGGCATGCATGCCTGGTTGGTGTGCCACCTGGTCGTTGTGCTTGGAAAGGCTCTATTTTCAATGCGGGCACACCTAACGAAGTTCGCCTGCGCGGGCAGATTTACGCGAACTCCATATAAGATAGCGTGCCGGTTCCTTCTGGTCGAACCGGCCGCAGCGACAACACACTAAGTACGAGATGAAAAAAACTCCAAAACCGTCGCGCCCTCAAAAACAAATGTGCAAGCAAGCAAGCACGCTGGTTGTCGCATCTCGTGGGCACAGCCTCGCCAAAACTTCAAGAGAGCTCAA
Source organism: Saccharina japonica (assembly GCA_008828725.1). Taxonomy (NCBI): domain Eukaryota; class Phaeophyceae; order Laminariales; family Laminariaceae; genus Saccharina; species Saccharina japonica. The sequence goes on along the minus strand of MEHQ01002696.1, from coordinate 127,795 downwards.
CACAGAAATTCATGAATTTTCCTGGATTTTTCCCGAACGAGGGAGTTGGCCGTGCATGCCAACGGCAGTACGGGGTACGTATTTTGTATGTGTTGGTTTGGAACCTTCAGTGTGACAGTTACGAGTCAGTTTGGTGTCGGTTCGGGCTATTGACCTTTTATAGGTTACACCGCATTTTTGTCTTTTGGGCCTGGGTATGAAAGCTCCTGGACCCCTGAGGGCACTCCTCGTTGCCTCTACCCTGTGGGACGACTAATAATGCAACGACTTGAAGCCAACACGCCACAGGAGTACGAACAGTATGAGACACCTACTGTAACTCGAGTATATTAAAAAATTAAAAAACAACAGCTAACTCGAGTATATATAGTGTACGGTACTGTACCAGTAGGAACTTAAAAACGCTCTCCAAACAAAACTGATTTTGTCGTTTTTTTAAACGGACGCTTAAGCTTGGTCCGCCGTAGGTTTTGGTTCGACCAATGTCAATAGTGTGAACAAAAACGAGATTGACGATATCGCGGGCAGTTTCCTCGTCCGTCAGGAAAGAAAAAAAAAAAAAATGTCCACAAACAAATCTCCCTCGTATCGCTGCACGCCGCGCGTCCTTCACGCGACTCGGGACAGATGGATCTAATTCTTCAAAGGCAGATCTTATATCCCGATCTTTTATAACCTAACTAACTGATTGACGATATCGCGGGCAGTTTCCTCGTCCGTCAGGAAAGAAAAAAAAACAATTGTCCACAAAAAAATCTCCCTCTTATCGCTGCACGCGCGGGACAGATGGATCTAGATATTTCATAGGCAGATCTTATATCCCGATCTTGTATAACCTAACGTGTTTCCTGGGTCGGATTTGTGCAGTATGCAGATCGGGCGCAAATCTCTCTCACAGCGGCAGGTGAGAAACTACAGCGCGTGATCTACATGATCTATCTGTATATGATCTATCTGTAGATGATCTATCTGTAGATGATTTATCTGTAGATTATATATCCGTAGATTATACATCTGTAGATGATCTATCCGTAGATGATACAAGGGCTCCGCTTCGCGGGCGGCTGACGCCGCCCGCTACGCTCGCGCAAGGAAAGGGGTACAGAAGAGGCCCCCATGATGTAGTGCAGGCACCGCGACTTGAAAATGCCAAGAGGTTCATGGTGCGGCAAAGAAACGGCGGACTTGACATGCATGCAAAACATGCTCGGGGTGCACAATAGCTCCATGCTCCAGGACGACAAAGCTGTACGTTCGAAAGAGAAAGCACAGCAACACGGCTCACGGCACGGCGCTGCGCTGTCTGCTGTGGGTGTGTGAGTTGTGCGTGTTTCGTGAGTATGTGTGGTAGTACAACAACACTATTAATATTACGAGTACGAAGTACTTCGTACTTTGTACGAGTATACCTGGTATACTTTATTGTATGAAAGAGAGAAAACGCACAACACCAGCACGGTCGCCAAGTTGTGAAGAATGCAAAACAAAAAAATCGACAAAACTGAGAAAGACGTATGATACATACGTACTCGTACTCGCACTCGTACTCGACTCGTACTCGACTCGTACTCGTACTCGACTAGTTATCGTACTCGACTCGTACTCGTACTCGTATTATACTCGAACTCGTATTCGTACTCGAACAAAAACGGCAAGCAACAACAGCAGTAACAGCAGTAGCACTTCGAATGACATACGAACTCGTACTCGTATCGTGATCGCGCCGCTCAAAAAACAAAAAAAATAAAACGACTGCTGTCGCGTTCTGCCACCCTCGACGCTTCCAGCCACCCCGCGATCACCTCGCCATCGATTCGGCCCGGGTCGAGCTTTACTACCTCTCTGCCCCAGTGAGCCCCGTGGCCCGCATCGCGTGAAGCCCGGTGCTCACCGTGGCCCTCGTTCGCCCGCTCGAGCATGATGGTGTTCAAACCGCCTTGCTGTCACTCTCTGATTACAAAAATTGGTGTGTGTTCCGAAAAATAAGCACCGCTTGAATGTTATTTTACAGTAATAAACGAACTTTATAATTATGACATACTGGATTGATACAGCAAGCAGCAACGCAGACAAAGACCCTTCATGCTTCCCTCGTGTCTCGATGGACACGCCACGCCTAGCCACGAAAAAGGCGACCGCGCCCCTTCCGTCCCCCCCTCTACTGGCCAGCGCCCTCCCATAGCGGCGATGGTGCCGGGCTCGCCCGCGCTGCCGCACTCTCTGGGCACCCGCACGAAGCCAAAACTGAAAGAGGAAGAACCCTCTCGAAAGTAAAGTATATACCGGAACAAAGCGAGGAGCAAGTAATGAACGGAGGCGGTGTTCGAAGTGGGAGCTCTGAGAGGCGAGGGATGAGGGATCCCTGCGGGAGATATTAGTAAGTATGTCTATATCTGTAGATTACCTATCTGTAGATGATCTATCTGTAAATGATCTATCTGTAGATGAGCTACCTATATATTATATATCTGTAGGTATCTATCTGAAGATGATCTGTATGATATGTAGATCATCTGCCCGACTTGTGAAAAAAACAAAAAGTCTGTTGTGACCCCAGACCAGACGCTGAAATCTAAAATTGGCCTATTATAGTAGACTATTGGTTCATATAATTGTATCCTCTTGCGAGGAAGGGGAACAACAACAACACAGAAAAAAAAAAGAAAAAAAGAGCTTAAGCTCAACGCGCTTCCACACCCAAAATACATATCGTGTCTATTGAACTCTGTAGTGGCCTATCTATCGTTCACGCCAAGCAACACACAAAACGAACCCACCAACTCCAACCAATACGCAACGCCACCGTGACGAAGCGCAAACCCCCCCCACCCCGGGGGGGCGGTGCTGGGTTGCCCACCCCCCGCCTCCGACGCTGACGCAGCCGCTTCGACGGCGACCATGGAGCCGTCCCTCTTCGGCGCGTGCAAGAGCGTGGCAAACGCGGCGTAATTTTGTGGCGCCGGTTTCCCCCCCCCCCACTCCGATTGTAACGCCAACTCTTGACCTGGAAACCCCTCTTGAGGAGGAGGAGGAGGAGGGGCGGGGGGGAGCAGAATGTGCGTGCATTCTTGGTACAGCGCGCAGGCTCGGATAGCCCGTCCGCAGTACTCAAACTGGCCGGGATAATCCCCGGGTCCATACACATCCCCCCCCCCCCCCCCTTTCTCTTCCCTCTCCTCTTCACTTCCCCCTCTCGCTCTGTACAACTCCTTCTCCTTGTCGGAGGGGGGCAGGGAGCACGAGACGATGCATGGTGCGCTGGGAGACACCGGTGACTGATTATGCTTATGCGTCTGCTTCTGCTGTTGTTGCTGCTGCTGCTGGAGGCCGGCCGCTAGCGTCGGAAACTCGTCCGTCTCTGTGAGGGAGCAGGGGAAGTGGCCTACCTCCGCGGCCGGCAAGTAACCGCCGCCGCCGTCGTCCTCTCTGGGCCACCACAACAACTCGTCGATGCTGCTGCTCAATCCGGCCTGTCCGCCGCCGCCGCCGCCGCCGCCACCAGCGCCACCGCCGCCGGTGCCGGTGGCGCTGCCGCCGTCGCCTCGGTCGGCTTCGTTGCGCGTCCCTTGTCTGGCGAGGATCTTCAGCGGCTTATCTCGCCCCAGGGGCAACGATGGTTGCGGAGGCTTGCTCGTCCGGCCGTCTTCAACTCGGGCCCCTCCAACCCCACCGCCATCGCCAGCGGTAGCGCTAGCGCCACCACCAGCACCAGAACCAACGCTGACACCAGCGCTACTGATAGAACCGGCACCACCACGGACGCCGTCGCCTCCTCGTCCTCCTCCTCCAACAGCAGCGGCGGAACCCGGATACCCACGGCCGTCACCCCCCTCCCCCGCTCCCATTCCCACCGCAGGGTTTCCTCCGCTAACGCTACCTCTAACACCGCCACCACCACTACCACTGCCGCCGCCGCCCCCGCTGATCGCGCTATCTACTTCCTCGAAAGCAGCAGGAACGACGATCGGATTTTTCTTTTCAGATTTTCCCACCGACGTACCAGTAGGCGTTTTCAGCGCATTTTTGTTCCCGGGCCCCGCTCCGGACCCGGCTCCGGATTTTTCTTCTCCCTCGTGAATATTGTGGAACTGGGTTTCGACAAGAAAATAGGCGCGGGGTGGGGGGAGGAGGGGGTGCGAGGGGGGGGGGGGGTACTCATGTTGTGCACGGCCGTAGTCATATGACCATAGACCCTCGCATCCCTACAATGCCGGGACGGAGCGCGTTGGGTTTTCACCAACCAGGCAGACATTGCTTGCACCAAGCGCGAAACGCCGTGAGGTATTGGGCGAGTCGCATGGAGGGTGAGCTGCATCCTGCTAAGAACCGCCTCTGAGGCGGACTTGCATATGGACGACAGCTTCAATGAGTTAATTTAATTTCTGGTGTGGCCACTTCCGGAGACAGCAATGGGTTTTACTATGTAACTGCCTCGCGGACGCCTTACCATATTAACACTACGTGATACGACCATTCCCCTTGTGCGGAACAAAGGTTCTCCACCCCGCACAAATGATCTACTCGACCGCCAGCTTTGGTGACCGCCAAAAAAAAATAACAAAAAAAAACGGCACCCTGGTTGTCTAGCTCACGCAGCGAGTGGCGTGTTTTACAGCGTCGTTGCCAACCGACGCCAACCCAACCTATAAATATATCATATATTTATAGGGGTGGGGTAGGGGGTGCGAGGGGGGGGGTGTATTCATGTCATGCATGGCCGTACGTAGTCGTATCACGTATCACCATAGACCCTCGCATCCCTACGATAAATGCCAGGACGGAGCACGTCGGGCTTTCCCCGATCAGGCAGGCATGGCTTGCACCAAGCGTGAAGCGCCGGGGGGGCGGGGGGGGTCTGCATCGCGGACGATTGCACGACACGAAAGATTGAGGGACGAAGGCGGAATGGGGCTCGCATATATTACAAATACGGGGGAACATACAGTAGCAGTAATTATCAGAACCAAATATAGTGTGTAAACATAGAGGGAAACAGCAGTAAACGGTTTTGGGGTCCATCGTGATTTATGATTACTCTGTATTACTCAGTATTAGTGTATTAGTGTATGAGTATGCATGGCTCTCCGTAATAGACGTGGTTGGAAATTGTTTAGCGCCCTGTGTCTCCTCTCCGCCCGCTCAAACTTCCCCCATCGTCTACCGTCGCTCTCCGAGACGCGACATTTTGTGTTCTCGGATTGTTGCTCGGCGAATGCGAGCAGAGCGGAGCAGAGAGCGGAGCAGAGAGCGGAGCAGAGAGCGGAGCAGAAAGCGGAGCAGAGAGCTGAGCAGAGCGGAGCAGAAAGCTGAGCAGAGAGCTGAGCAGAGAGCGGAGCAGAGCGGAGCAGAGAACTGAGCAGAGAGCGGAGCAGACAGCGGAGCAGAGAGCGGAGCAGAGAGCGGAGAAGAGAGCGGAGCAGAGAGCGGAGCAGAGAGCGGAGCAGACAGCGGAGCAGAGAGCGGAGCAGAAAGCTGAGCAGAGAGCTGAGCAGAGAGCGGAGCAGAGAGCGGAGCAGAGAGCGGAGCAGAGAACTGAGCAGAGAGCTGAGCAGAGAGCGGAGCAGAGAGCGGAGCAGAGAGCGGAGCAGAGAGCGGAGCAGAGAGCGGAGCAGAGAGCGGAGCAGAGAGCGGAGCAGAGAGCGGAGCAGAGAGCGGAACAGAGAGCGGAGCAGAGAGCGGAGCAGAGAGCGGAGCAGAGAGCGGAGCAGAGAGCGGGGCAGCGAGCGAGCGGAGCGGAGAGCGGGCGGAGAGCGGAGCAGAGAGCGGAGCAGAGAGCGGAGCAGAGAGCAGAGAGCGGAGCAGAGAGCGGAGCAGAGAGCGGAGCAGAGAGCTGAGCAGAGCGGAAGCTGAGCGGGGAGCTGAGCGGGGAGCTGAGCGGGGAGCTGAGCAGAGCGGAGCAGAGAGCGGAGCAGAGAGCGGAGCAGAGAGCGGAGCAGAGAGCGGAGCAGAGAGCGGAGCAGAGAGCGGAGCAGAGAGCGGAGCAGAGAGCGGAGCAGAGAGCGGAGCAGAGAGCGGAGCAGAGAGCGGAGCAGAAAGCGGAGCAGAGAGCGGAGCACAGCAGAGCAGAGGAGGGCACAAAACAGCGCCAGGTGGCCATGCTTTTTTCGTGCTCGTACAGGATGTGTGGAACAACCTTTGCCTGGAACAAGCGCAACATGAAGCGAACGTGCCCGGATCTCTGATCACCCTTCGGCTATACTTGCCGGTACAACGTCGTACTCGTACTGGGTAAGGGCGGTGTACTTGCGCAAACACAACTGCGGCACAAGAGTGTGTACGACTCGTACTCGTATGTACACCGTACGCGGCTTTTGTAGATATCCATCCCCCCTCAACCACACCGGACATTTGAAGACCGTCAACCGCCAAACACTCCGCAGCCCATAAAAATCTGCACGGCGGCTGATGGTGCTTTGTCACCAGGGTGCTCAAGCCTCAAGCTAAATCGCCCAACCAACTCCAACACACCTTGATCTTTCGATGCTTGTAGGTGTAAACATTCAGCAATGTGGCCCCGCTGAGTACGATCAAACACACTCTCCAGAAGGAAGGCAAGCGAGCCTGGTAGGATGCTTGCTGCCGAGTCCGTCGACTGGAAGGAGACAGCGGCTGCGACCGGTGGCGCATCCCATATATACCCGTAGACAAATAGAAGAGGTATATGCGGCTAGCTCCTGTCTCGTGAGTCTTGCAGCAGTACGCAGTTCTCTGTTGCGCTAGCAGGGGGCGAGCGTGCCTGGGTGGTGCATGCATGCATGGAGCGAGCTTGCTCCGCTTTAGTGTCCCCACGGAATCTCCAGAACCAGAACGCATCCCAGAAAAGTCGAAACCCCGGAATCACGAGAGAACCAAAAGCAATACAGCAAGTACACAACAAGTCGCCGGCTGACAGCAGTGGTTGTATGTGTTGTGGGTACATGTGTGGGGCTGTTCCGCTGAAGTAATCCGATGCAAACATATTTGCCTGGGGCCTGTGGTTGTTGATTCCCCAGTTGGAAATGCGACACAGACCGTGTGTGGTGTGTTTGTTCAGTGCAAAAAAACAACCGCGGTGTTTTTTTTTTGGATTTTGGATTTTTACAGCGTCTCCGGTATGATACCATATGTACGAACGTACGAACCCACACGTATACGAACTATCACGTAGTGACTGTTTGCACCTGCTAATATGTATGATACGATGTAGGGGACGCCTCGGACAAGATCATGACAGGTTATATGAGTCCCACAGCCGGCAACATGAGCTAGATCGTACTAAATCTGCCTTGAAAGATTAACACTGTGCTGTTGTAGTAGATCACCAAGTATTTATATATAGGAAAATCGACGATCTATAAGCCGAGGTAGGCGTGAACCTGATCTGTCTGGAGGTGTGAAGCCGGTTTCACGCCTCGTACGGATCACTTACAGATCATCGATTCCCGCGTAATGATCTAGATCCTTCAGGGAAGATACATTCCTGATCTGCATTATCTGTATGGTATATTAATAGATCACTTTGCCGTATGGAAGCCGTGCACTACTGTATGTAATCTGCACGATCTATACATACTACGCACGCACGTGTTTCCTGGGTCATGTAGACAGCAGCAGTATATACAAACCCTGCACAGCATACAACAGCCGATTTTCCTATTAATAGTGGAGAATTGCCTTTCCGATGAGAATGAAAATTGAGTTTAGTACTTTGTTATTGTTTAAGAGTTGTATTACGCTCACGATCAAAATTTGACCTACTGCAGAAAATATGTTCCTCGATGGTAGGTATCGATCCACGAAAAAAAAACTGAAATCGGCCTTGACAGGCTCGAAAAATCAAGGATTTAAGGGGATTTGAATTTATGAGCGATGTCCCTCGCCCATTAATACTGATTTTCTGGGATCCTCGATATCTTGAGACTGCCGATGCCGAATTCGTTTTTTTTCTTTCTTTTTGTCGTCGACGGGTGTCACAACTGACAATAGTTTGCAGTGAAAAAAATGACTGTAAGAGAAGTACATATCTTACAATTCAAAAAAACAATATTTCGATTTTCATTCTCATCGGAAAGGCAATTCTCAATTAGGAAAATCGGCTGTTATATCGTAACGAACGGTAGGTTAGGGTATGTATAGATTATCTACGAGATACTTCGTATATCACTTAGATCGCAATCTACTGCTCGAGTTGTGAGTCAATTTGGAATCACGAGATAGATGTAGACTTGAACATTTGAGAACGAGAATCAATCGAGGTTGGCTTTCCAGTATTTGAAGGCTCGACATTCAACAGCTGCAGCAAGGTATTTTCCTCCCAAGTTCGGTGAGGGAAATAAATGCGTACTTCCTACTTTTAGTATGCGAACAGTATAAAACACACAATCTATTAGAATGATTCACTCGCTTTCCTATACGCAGCGCGAAAATCCCATCGCGCAAACTGCCGAACCGCCCCTATCAACTTACCACGTTCAAAGCAAAAACGCACAAACGCGTGGGGCGCAATCCGGTGATAAGAGATCTCAATACCCCCCCTCTCCCCTATAAATATATTATATATTTATAGGTTGGGTTGGCGTCGGTTGGCAACGACGCTGTAAAACACGCCGCCACTCGCTGCGTGAGCTAGACAACCACGGTGCCGTTTTTTTTTCGTTTTTTTGGCGGTCACCAAAGCTGGCGGTCGAGTAGATCATTTGTGCGGGGTGGAGAACCTTTGCTCTGCACAAGGGGAATGGTCGTATCACGTACTGTTACTATGGTAAGGCATCCGCGAGGCAAATCATTGGGGGGCTGTCGACCATATGCAAGTCCGCCTCACAGGCGATCCTTAGCAGGATGCAGCTCACCCTCCATGGGACTCGCCCAATGCCTCACGTTTCGCTTCGCACTTGGTACTATAAATAGCAATGTCTGCCTGGTTGGTGAAAACCCAACGTGCTCCGTCCCGGCATTGTAAAGATGCGAGGGTCTATGGCCATACGACTACGGCCCGTGCACGACATGAGTACCCCCCCCATACCGCGCCCCGCCCCCCCCCCCCCCTCTCCGACTCTAGTTCGCCCCCCCCCACAGCAATGCCTGCCTGGTTGGTGAAACCCTGGCATGCTCCGTCCCGGCATTGTAGGGATGCGAGGGTCTATGGGGTCATACGACTACGGCCATAAATGAAAATGAAGTACACCCCCCACCCCCCCCTTCTCTCGCCTCCTCCACCCCGATCTACCGCCAGCACGAGGGATACACTACTGCAGCTCATTGGCCCTTCATCTCGCTCCTCCCGCATGATACGAGGGCTAAACGCCACAGTAAATATTTGCCGTCACGCTACACGCTAGCGCGCAACGCTATTTCTACTACTAAGCTACTGAAATTTACCTGCTCATTCGTATGGTTGTAACCATCAAGGGTCTTCAGCGTACGGGTATTTTGTCACGGTGCGGTGCGGTCACTGTTACCTTGAACAAAAAACGCACTTCACTTCACTTCACTGCACTGCACCATACGTAGGAGTCTCCAAAATACAAATCGGCATCGAACCGCATCACACCGCGCCGTACCGTACCGTGCGATTCTCAGAACCATAACTCCGAACAGAATGGAGAACCATGAGGAGGCATTTTAGGGGGTTTAAAATCAACTTGTTTGCTGACTACAATACGGTGCAGGTACAGAGTGCGGTGCGGCTTTGACCGATTTATTTGCCGATTCGCACCGCATCGCACGCGACTTCAAACCCGCACCGCACTCTGCAAGCGCACCGCGCGTTTCTTGAATTATAAAACCCGCACAGCACCGCACCGTATGATTCTGCAAGTAGAAAAACGGCACCATGAAAATAATTGTTTGGTGTTGCGGGGGGACATAGTAATCAGGACCAAATGTGCTTCGTAAAATACTTGGATACATGGATTATTTGTGTACGTGATGGTTCCTGATTTCAATGTGCGTTATGATCCACCGGAATAGCAACGTCTTGAAAACGAAAATTATGGCAGAAGCCGCAGGGCAAAAGGGGTATGAGGCTGCTGCAAATGCTACGCGGATGGGTGCAGAGGGCGCGGCTACCATTCATTACACCCTCGCTTTGAAAAAACGTTACCAGCTGCAATTAGAGGCAAGCAGGTTCTTCAGCTTGAAATGGCGATAGGCATAATATGGCGATATATAGGAATATGGCAATAGGCGTATGGCGATCTAGGCGCATCCATAAAAGAGAAAAACAGAAGCTGGTGAGTTCGAGGATATCGTCGAAACTCATACCCTGGTATACACTTGCAAGTGTATAGATATATGGAGAGCCGGGGGGCGCAAGTCAAACCAACACCAGACGCTTCTCCAGCGCGATCTCCCGCACGCAGAAAAGAAGCGACTTGGGGCTCCTCTCGCCAAGTTTCAAGTGGGCAACCCTTTACGGCGGATGCGATTACTCTGCCGACGGACACATACATACACCTCTTCGAGACGCTCTTCGAGACGCTCCGAAAAGAGGAAAAAAGGGGATACGCCCATCCTGCTGGGCGTTACCCATGCATGCCCACAAAAGCGCAGGCACACCTGCGAGGAGGCAGTGCTGACGACGCATGCTACGATAGAGGTGCACCATGTTTTTTTCTGAGATCCTAACTTGTGGAGCTCCATATACGTCGCCGAAAAAATGGTTTTGGAGGAAAATATAAGTGCTATAAGTATACCCGATCAACAATTCCATGACTTGAGTCTAGGTTTGAAAAATACTACAACGCAAGAATGGTATTCCAACGTTTTTGGGTTAACCCATTCAGAACTGAAAAAAATGTCCCACACTAATTCCAAGTAGTTTGTCCCCAAATTCGTGGGACCAGTTCTTAAGGGCTTAAGGAGCATACTATTCGATCATCCAGAAAGCGTTTCAGCCAAAAAAAGGTATACCTTATACCTCCTCTATCCTAGCACGCGTCTGACCACGAGACGGATCAGCTGCCTCTATGACACCTCCGAGGCATGACAAGCGTCAACGCTACACGCTCTCGTCCGAGACAACACTCGTGATCCTTCGACGAACAGAGCGACAAGCTTGCCACAAACTTGCCACCATAGCGGTGTCTAGCTTGGGGTGCTTCCCGAGTATAGAGGGTAGCAATTTTTTCGACCAGCTGGTTGCAAGCGTCGTTGGGGGGGGAGGGGTGGGAGGGAGGGGGGTACTCATGGCCGATGGCATAGGCGGCGTAGTCGTAATGACCGTAGACCGCCTCGACATTCCCCTAAAATACTAGAGACGGAGGGCACGTGTGGGTTTGTACCAACTAGGCAGGGCATGTGATTGCACAAAGGGGGGGGGGAGGGGGGGGGGGGGGGGTGGGGGGCGTGGGGGGGGGGGGGGGGGGGGGGGTGAGGGAAAGGGGGTTGGTTGCGAAGAAACTCCCAGGTCGCCATTTTTTCGGAGGCGTCGCTGCTTGCACGCTCCCCAGGTCAGGGGATTTGCCAAGGGAAGCAATGAAGTGGCCGGGGCAGCGGGGGGAGGGGGGGGGGGGGGGGGGTGGGGGTGGGGGCGGGGAGGCGGGGTTGGGGGGGGGGGGGGCGGGGGAGGGGGGGGGGGAGGGGGGGGGGGGGGGGGGGGGGGGGGGGGGGGGGTACTCGTATTACTCATGGCCGTAGTCGCATGTTCATAAACCCTCGCATCCCTGCAATGCCGGGACGGAGCATGTCGGGGGGCTTTCCGACCAGGCAGACACTGCTAGCACCAAAGCGCGAAGCGCCGTGACTTCCACCCGGCCGGTCACTCTTACGAAGGACACTGACAGCAGCAACAGCAGCGGCGGCAGTGGGGGGTGGAACGCGATGATACTCGGCAGGGACTCGGCCTCCAGGTTTTGGAGAAGAAGGCCGGCTAGATCACGGCGGCCATCTCGTCCTCTATGTAAAGCGAACTGATCCCCGTTGCCTCCATAAAGCTCGTCGCGACCTACCCGTTGAAGCTGTTGGGCGAGTCGCATGAAGGGTGAGCTGCGTCCTACTACGAACCCCTTGTGAGGCGGGCTTGCACTGGGTGACAGCTTCGAATGAATTGATTTGTGTTCTGGTGTGGCCATGGGAGAGGGGGGGGGGGGGGGGGGGGGGGGGGCGGACACCGGGGGCGAGGGGGTGAAGCCTGGACACGGCTTAGGCTTTGAGAGTAGAAGATAGAGGAGAAGATGTAGTACAATACGATAATGAACGAGCAAGGACAGCATGTTATAAGACTGGGTGAGGCACAGAGTATCCCCTTGCAGGTTTGTCTATGAAGCATCCTTGGTGTTACTCACTTTCCGTAGAATCAAGCGTAGAAGAAAAGCAGCTTTTATTAATCGCCGAGCCAGATGACAATCTGCCTCACGACGGGCTTCAAGTATGGCCCTCAGATCTTATAAATACCCCGAATACGAATGCCATCCAAGTTATACGAAAACGGACCAAGTACCCATACAGGAGGTAATTGCCGGCCTTCCAAGCCCATGCCATTACAAGCAACTGAAGTAGATGCAGGTTAACAGGTTAACCAGAAAGTACTATTGTATAGGTGTATACATAAGGGAATTAAGACGTGGTGTATATATAGGGTTCCTTTTTGTTTTACAGTAGCTTCCCTTCGTTTTTTTCTTTCGGGGAATGTTGTTCGAGTGGTCAACGTTGAGACGTTCATGCCACATGCATAGCATACACATAGATAGCCGGATGGCAAGCGTAATAACGCTAAGAAGGATAGATAGTGCATATCGTAGCGACCAAGCAATCAGTGTAGGTGCAAAAGGGGGGTTTATGTTGACTGGTGCTACGGTTTAGGGGGGTCGCTTTTTAAGTCAATTATTTTCAGCGGATGAGAGCCACTCCGCCGAGTGACCACCACATTCCTTCGCGTTTTTTTTTTTTAAGTTTTAACGCTTTACTTTTCCGAGAAAGGCACTATTTAATACCATGATATGCTTGCTACTCTGCGACAACGACATATTCCTGCGTCCAGTTTTGATTGAGGTACAGCGCCACTCGCCCGGGTGGAGTCAACGTGGTAGTGAAAATCAGGCTACTCTCCCTACCGTAGCACCAGTCTGTTTCGTGCATATAAGTTGGTAAATTATGGATTCTAGCCAAAAAAAAGGTACACCTGGTCCATGTTTTGCCTAAAACAGGTACGTACGCTAAAACCACACAAGAAACACACGCCAGGAGTCCCTGCGATTGACCCGCCTCACACTGCTGTATCTGCTTTTGGCTTGAAACTCGCCAGGCACACCTGGATTTTATCTGCTTTGTCTCCTTCCTTCGCTTGTGATTGTTTTCGGCTGAGTTTTCGCCAATCAAAGGCCATATATATTATACCATGGGTACACTGTTCCCGCCATGCCCCCTATATACACAAACGCCACCACTTTCGCCTTCGTACGTTTTTGCAGCCAACGTCCCGCCCTCGCGATATCACCAGACCACGATCCGCCACATCGACATGCATGAATGCATGCATGCCTACTCTCGTATACAACACCGTGGACACAGACGGCACAGTTCGTCTGCTGCCCCACCCCGCGTCGAGGTGGGCTCGGTTTTGAAGCACGCGGCAAAAGAAGTTCGTGCCGAGCTAACGGTTCCGAAGCTTCAAAGCTTGTCACGGGGGGGGGGGGGGGGGGGGTGCACTCATGTCGTGCACGGCCGTAGGCGTATCACCATAGACCCTCGCATCCCTACACGGGGGGGGGGGGGGCCCTCATGTCGTGCACGGCCGTAGGCGTATCACCATAGACCCTCGCATCCCTACAATGCCGGGGGGGGGGTGCACTCATGTCGTGCACGGCCGTAGTCGTATCACCATAGACCCTCGCATCCCTGCAATGCCGGGACGGAGCACGTTGGGTTTTCACCAACCAGGCAGAAAAGGTACTCTTGCTCGGGCGCTTACGTACGCCGTGGCGATGAAAAAAAAAAAAGCCTACTCGTGGTGAGACCCTCCGTAAGTCCGAGTGGAGTCCGTGGTGCCTATGATACGTATATTTTCACGAAAACATGGGGAAAAAAACAGATTTTGGAGGCTGCGCGCGCAGTAACCAGGCGCAAAACACTACCAGGTACTATCATCATCATTCATGTTGTTTGTGGTTTATCATGGCCAAAACCACCGCTCGTTGCGTGTGTTTTATACTTTTAAGGTTTCAGTACTGTATGATATGCCTATTCGTATATCGATGCCTGTTTTTTGCTTAAAACGGAACAAGGTGTAACTGGGGTACCTGCTTGTTTACGAGTGAGTGAACAACGTTGAAGCTCGGATGGCGAACACGACAAAAAAAAACAAAAAAAAAAAACTGGGTCGTGGATGCTCGAATGAACTTGTGAATAAATTGTTAATCGCGCAGCCCTTATATTGGAACCCATTCCGAACTAAAAAAAAATCCCACACTAATTCCAAGTAGTTTGTCCCCAATTACATGGGACCGATTCTTAAGGGGTTAAAAACCGCATATCCCCGATTCTGGGGAACAACGCACTTTGAAATAGAATGGTGTAGATGCAGAGTAGGAAGCACGGCGAATAGATATATAGCAGGTACAATAATTGGGCAAAGGGTGCGTATTCTATTGAGTACACGCAGAGGAGGAGAAGTGGTTGAATGAGAGTGGTGGTATTCGACGAATTGTGTCAGCTTTTTCATTTCGGAATGAATAACGCCCTGCACATTGTCGGAAGGCAAATAATAAAATAATACTCGTAATACGTATTGATTGGATTTTTAGTTGCAGGTAAAAAGTTTGAATCGGTACCGTTTCCCTTTAAACCGCACCTCACACAAGAGTACTATTAATAGTGTAGCACTACTAACAAGGTACCAGGTACAGGGTATGTCATCATCATCAGCAACAAAAAAGAAAGAAAACAAAAAAAAAAACTGCTGGGTGAGAGCGCCGACTGGTATAAGCGTAGGAAGGCCCAATTCGGCGCGAGTACGAATAATAGACGAGGGAAGAAAGGGCACAGGCTTGTCGCGATTAAAACTAGAAGCAAGCACGAATCGTCTTGAGAAGGGAGGGGCGAGAAGATCCTACGCACTCACTATAACCAACACCAGTAGCATGTGTTAACGGATCTGAGTTGCGACTATTAGTAGTACGATACGAGGAGGGAGAGAGAGAACAAGGGCGAAACAAGTAAAAGACTGCTGTCATACGGCGTAAATAAATGGGAGAAAGGAAACAACCAAAATGCATGCACGTATTATTAATACTGCTGCTGCACTACTATATGTGTAGTAAGTATGTGCGACAAGCTCAAGTTCCAAGCAGAACTGTTACGGGCGAGAGACCATAATAAATAGGACCAAATATTGTTATTAAATAGTCAAAATAGGTAAATATATAGTTATTTGTGTACCGTAGGTCCTATTCACTATTTTTCTTTTTTCTTTTTCTTTTTCTTCTTTTCCATCCCATTTATTATCTTCGCACTTCCGTCTTCCTCCCTCGCTAGTCGTGACTCAGATCCGGGGTCACACAGTAGGCTCCTCTCCCTCCTCCCCCACTACGGTCCTTGCCTTGATTTTTATCGCGCAGAGGGTTCAGCCTTCCCAACGCTCGTCGATTTTCGTCGAATTTTGCCAACTCACGCTCTCGCGCTTGCCGCTATTCAAGATAACTTTTGCAAGAAAAAGTCCCTACGAGCATGCACTCGGCGGGGCTCAAACTCGCGGTCTCGACGCTAACAGGCTTCGTGGTTACCTGCTAGCCCACCGGGGCGACCGGCTCATGCCCCTCCGTAATAGAGCTTGCCCCCCGAAACGTTAGTTGCACTAGATGATGATATATGATAATACCAGGTATATGATAAGTGCTACAGGTCAGGTGCAGTTGTAGTAGTGGCCCATTGCAGTACGAGTGTAGTTCAGGTGAGCGCCAGACGGAAAAACCGGCTCTACTGCTGCTGCTGCTGCTGCTGCTGCGGCAACCGGGACAATACCACTACTCCTTAGTCGTACGGGTTGGGGAAATACATACTATTAGGTTTTAGTGTGTGGAAATGAAAAGTGGGCCACAGCCGAGAAAAAAAAACGGCACTACTCCCTACTCCATCCAGCAATCGGCGGCACCCGCTGAGGGACCACAACTATCCATAGCAGCTGCTGCAAACTGGCTTGTACGGCAAAATTCTAAAAACGTCGTGTACTCATTCCAAAAGTTTCTGGTTCCCGAAACGTCGCGGCGCAGTTCCTTCACTAACCCATTCAGAACTGAAAAAAATGTCCCACACTAATTCCAAGTAGTTTGTCAAATATGTGGGACCAATTCTTGAGGGTTTAAAATAAAAGGGCGAGAGAGGTGGGAGCATGATTCATACATACGTACGCACGGGATAAGGGACTACCAGGTATTATTTAATCATCAGGCGACTCAGGGGAATCACAAAAAATACCGGGGTATACCAAAGGCGCACAAAAAAAAAGTTATCGACACCACACCCCCCCCCCCCTATATTGGAGGGAAGAAACCGGACCGTTGTGATCCCAGAAAACAATAAGTCAAGTCCGAGGACCAACGCCCAAACGGGTAGGGTGGATCGTAAATGATCCGAGTTTGGCGGGAAGGCTTCTTGGCCTGGGTTTTTGTTAGTGGATGAGCTGCGGCAAGTTCCACACTACCCGGAGAGTTTACTCTTCGGGTGGCTATCCCCACCGCACCGGGCCCCTTCGGGGGTCAGGTCGGGTCAACATGCTCAAGTTCCNTGGCGGGAAGGCTTCTTGGCCTGGGTTTTTGTTAGTGGATGAGCTGCGGCAAGTTCCACACTACCCGGAGAGTTTACTCTTCGGGTGGCTATCCCCACCGCACCGGGCCCCTTCGGGGGTCAGGGCGGGTCAACATGCTCAAGTCTCCGGAGTAGTAGACAGCAAGGGCTCATACTTCCGAGGGAGCATGGAGTGAATTGACACACGACACGAAGTGAGACGTGGAAGTGTGGAGGGCGTAAGCTTTATTTTGACCCATCCGCCGGAGGATAAAAATATATATATATATAAGTAAAGTTTTTTTTTATTTACCCACCCCACCCCCCCACCAGCGAAAAAAAATAGGGGGGGTCTCTAAAACCAAGTTAAAAAAAAGGAACAAAAAACGAAAAAAAAATATGGTTTTCGCTCATTTCGTCCTGTGATCACAGCGATCCGGTTTGTTTTTCATTCTGACCTTCCGACGTGTGTGGTGTCGTTTTCTCTTTTTTTTTTACGCCCCTGGGTATACTCGTAGTGTCAATTGTCGGGCGAGATCGGGTGGCGCTGTGGAACGACGGTGGCTTTCCCATATCATTGAGCGGCGGATATTACGTCACGGGGGGGCATACATAGTATTAGTAAATAGGACGAAACATTGTAATGTAAGTGGAACTAGGGAAGTATGTGTACGATAGCTTTTTGTGTTTTACCTCACGTACGTAGGTCCCTATATTTACTATGGTCCAGTAATATTTATGAACCCGGTCGCCCGGGTGGGCTAAAAGGTAACCACGAAGCCTGTTAGCGTCAACGTCGCAAGTTCGAGCCCCGCCGAGTGCATGTTCGTAGGGACTTTTTCTTGCAAAAATATCTTGACTAGCGGAAAGCGCGAGGAGAGCGTGAGTTAGCAAAATGCGATGAAAATCGACGAGCGTTGGGAATGCTGAACCCTCTGCGCGATAAAAATCAAGGCAAGAACCGTAGTGGGGGAGGAGGGAGAGGAGCCTACTTTGTGGCCCCGGATCTGAGTGACGACTAGGGAGGGAGAAAGACGGAAGTGTGAAGATAATAAATGGGATGAAAAAAAAAAAAAAAAAAAAAAAAAAAAAAAAAAAGTGTGAAGAAAAAAACGGTGTCCCTTTTATTCATGTTAAGGAATAGTCCGTCCATCACACAGCTTCGTTAGCCACAAGCAGCCAAGTCATCAACAGAGAGAGAAAAAAAATGGTAATAATATGCAACTATTTGCTTATTACGAGCCCAGTATGATGGCCCCTTCCCTTGTTCGTAGCAACAACGGCGGGTCGGGATCGACAATGCGTCCAAGTCAAGCGCGAAAGACGACGAACGAACTATATCTGTGCACCGATGGCCCCAAAGCCTCGCCGTCAGTGAAAGCCTACGTACGGATAGTAAAAAAAGGGCAATAAACGTCCAAGGACGCTCGCACCACAATAAAAAGATGCCCTATCGATAGTTCCACCCACGATAATCTCCTCCTACCGTTTTTCGCAATCGGCGTGGTGTGCCGCCCTCCCTCCCCCGTCTCTCTCGGCTCCCTTCGAACAACCTTTATAGAGCCTACAAAACTCAAAAAGCAAAGCCGCACGCATCCACCCCCCCGCCCATTCCGAGCAACGCGTGCATGAATGCATGCATGCATGGTCTGTGTCTTGTCTGCCACACGCATGCACGCAACCGATCGATCGGCATCATTACTGTTGTGCTTTGCTTACCTCTCCTCAACTTACTTACCTACTACCCCCCACCCCCCCTGTCGAGCTGAGCTACTCTGTAACCGATGAATTGTCTACATACACCATGAAAAGGGTGCAGCCAGCCGCAACCAGCTGCCTATTAATAGAACGCAGCATCGAAGAGTGAGATCCCCCCCCCCCCTCCCCCCTCCGTAGTAAACACATTGCGGCAAGACATACGCCAGAGTTCTGTCTTCCCGTCGTCCGCGTCAACGAAACAAATAAACCAGCCCGCAAGCAAGCGAGCAAGCAAGCAAGCCAGGCAAGCGAGCAAACAAGCCAGGCAAGCGAGCAAACAAGCCCGGCAAGCCAGGCAAGCCAGGCAAGCCAGGCAAGCCAGGCAAAGCACGCAAAGCACGCAAAGCACGCAAAGCACGCAAAGCAAGCAAAGCAAGCAAAGCAAGCAAAGCAAGCAAAGCAAGCAAAGCAAGCAAAGCAAGCAAAGCAAGCAAGGCAAGCAAGGCAAGCAAAAACAAGCAAACCAGAAAGAAAAACCAGCAACGCAGGCAAGCAAAGCACTACCTGGTACGTATAATACGTACGATCATTAAAGAGCTAAACAGCCAACATGAGTTACATGTCGTACTAAACTACTATTGCTGCTACTCCTGCTGCTCTCACCTACTACGGCAATGTAATGCTGCTACTACTACTACTACTACTACTACTACTACTCCTGCTGCATGTTTGTGTCGTGTCATTCTCAAAAGAAGGAACAAACGACCGGAAACCCAAAATGGGCGGGGAGGGGGGGGGCGTGTGAACGGTGCAAGTATATAACGGTATATATACTACTATTCAATAGATCAATGCCCGGGCGAATGCCACGATAGACATCGACGGAAAAAAAAAAAGAAGGGAGGGGCACAATTCTCACATCGCATCGGATATAATATGATACGTTATAATCCCCGGCACCAGCCTAACTCTCGAAAACGAGCTTAACTCTCCAAAGCGGACCGAAAACAAAAAAAAAGGGGCGAGAGACAATTTTCACGTTTCGCATGCCAGCTTAAAACTCTCCGAATCAGATCCAGGCAAAAACCGCTATAGAGAAACGCCTCTTCCTCTCTCTAGATCAGAGGTCACCGTGACGGCGGCGGCCAATGGAAAAAAACAATCATCTATATTGTTGACCATTGCCTCATGTCACACCGAACAGCAAACCGCTGGGACCATTCGCAAAGCCCTTGCCTGCCCTCCCTCCCCCCCTGCCACCCCCCCCACCATGTTTAGTAGGATGCAGTTCACCCTTCATGTGACTCGCCCAACAAACACCTACCTCGCGGCGCTTCGTGCTTGGTGCAAGCGAAATCAGCCGGGTCGGCCGAAAGCCAACGTGATTTATCGCCGTCCTGGATTGTAGGGATACGGTTTACGGTCTTATGACTAGGGCCATGCATGACATGAGTACCCCCCCCCCCCCCCCCCCCCCCCCCCCCCCCCCCCCCCCCCCCCCCCGTCCCCCCCCTCCCATGTAAAATATGTGTCAGTACCTCCCCTGCCATCGAAGGCAGATCCAAACAGTTTTCGGACAGATGTAGATCCTGTACTTCTCGCCGTTGGGACATTATGTGCAAGAGCTGTATCCTACAGATCCCTCCCCGTCTCACACAGATTCCACCAGCAGGGGAAAACATCACGATCTAGAATCGTGAAAGATCCTATAAATCATGGGGAGACAAGCTTTTATTATGCCTTGTCCCTGCAAATAATCTAGATAAATGTTAATCGGGTAGAAAGAAGTCTTGGCCTCGAAAATATCTAGATCCTGAACTGGAGATGGACGGATGCCGATCTACTGCTGCTGCTGCTGGCCGTGTCTTACTTACGCCTATCCCGAATTTTGTCCAACATGTTTCCCTCATTACACAGCCAGCAAGCCAGCAGCGACCACAGCTCCGAGCACCCCCGCCGTGTAGTAGATAACGTACGAAGGAAGGCCGGTAACCGCGCCCACGTTAGCGTTCGTCACGCCGTCCCCGTCCCCGTCAGAGGGGGAGGGAGTCAAGCCGTCCCCGGTCCCATCCTCCCCGGCTAGGGTGGGCGCTGCCGTAGGTGCCGCCGTGGGAGCAGCGCTCCCCCCGCCGCCGCCGCCGCCGATACCCCCGCGGCTGCCGGCCTCAGAAGAGGAGCTAGTAGTAGACGCAGGAGCGTTGGTTCCACCTCCCATGCCGTTGCCGGTGCCGGCGCTGCTACCGCCAGGGGATCCACCGCTGCTTGGGGCAGGGGTGGACCCGGGCGCAAGAGTGGACCCGGGCGCAAGAGTGGACCTGGGCGCAAGAGTGGACCCGGGCGCAAGAGTGGACCCGGGCGCAAGAGTGGACCTGGGCGCAAGAGTGGACCCGGGCGCAAGAGTGGACCCGGGCGCAAGAGTATCCAACGAGGACGAGGAGGTGTAGGACGAGGGGATGTCGATGCACCTCACGGAGATCGAGGGGGACGGCGTCCCGTCAGCGTTCACACCGGTGGGAGAGATAGACCCGCCGCAGTCCGAGTAGTCCGAGCCACTACCGCCGACACCGCCTCCGCCGCCGCCGCCGCCGCCAACGCTGCTGCCGTCGCTGGAAGCCGGGGCGGCGCTGCCGCTGGAAGAAGCAATCGGGGAGATCCCGCGGTCGCCGTTGCCCCCGCTACCGCTAGAAGACGATGTCGGGGCGCCATCGGTCGGCCCCGCGGCAGGCTTGTCGCTCCCGGCGGTAGGTCCCGAGGGGGAAGGCTGGGCGTCGCTGCTGGACGGTGCCGCGGCTGACGGCGCGGCGCCCCCGGTGGTGGGCTCGGCGTCGCTGGCAGAAGGTGCTGCGGCTGACGGTGCGTCGCCCCCGGCGGTAGGTCCCGACGCGGTAGGCTCGCCGTCGTTGGCAGAGGGCGCCGAGGCGGAGGGCGCGGCGTCGCTGCTGGATGGTGCTGCCGCTGACGGTGCGGCGCCCCCGGTGGTAGGCTCGGCGTCGCTTCCAGAAGGTGCTGCGGCTGACGGTGCGTCGCCCCCGGCGGTAGGTCCTGATGCGGTAGGCTCGCCGTCGCTGGCAGAGGGCGCTGAGGCGGAGGGCGCGGCGTCGTTGCTAGAAGGTGCTGCGGCTGACGGTGCGGCGCCCCCGGTGGTAGGTCCCGAGGCGGTAGGCTCGGCGTCGCTGGCAGAGGGCGCTGAAGCAGAGGGCGCATCGGCGGCAGTAGGCTGGGCGTCGCTGCTGGAGGGCGCCGCAGCCGGCTGGCCGCCACCGGCGGTAGGCTGGATGTCGCGGCTAGTAGGTGCGGCGGCAGGCTGGTCCTCGCCGGCGGCGGTGGGTCCCGAGGCAGGCTGGGCGTCGCTGCTGGAGGGGGCCGCGGCCGGCTGGCCGCCACCGGCAGTAGGCTGGATGTCGCGGCTAGTAGGTGCGGCGGCAGGCTGAGCGTCGCTGCTAGAGGGCGCCGCAGCTTCGGCCGGGGCATCGGTGGTTGGCGAGGCCGGAGCATGGGTGGCCGGCTCAGCCGGGGCATGGGTGGCCGGCACCACCGGGGCCCTGGTCGCCGGAACCACCGGGGCACCGGTAGGCGGCACCACGGGGGCACCGGTAGGCGGCACCACGGGGGCATCGGTGGCCGCGACCACGGGGGCATCCGTGGCCGGCGTGGCCGCGGTGGGTGCCGGGGCAGGAGCATCGGTAGTCGGGGTAGGGGCCACATCGCTGCCACCGCCCCCCCCTCCGACGAAGCCATTGTTGCAAGGCATGTCCTCGGATGCGCACCCAAACTCCTGCAGGATGCAGTCCCAGAAGGCCACGACGAGGTCACCGTTCGCGCACGCCGAGGCGGCCCCGTCGTTTTCGTAGGCGCAGCAGTAGGAGGCCCCGAGCCCGGCGCAGTTGGAGGTGGCCTCCGGGTAGCGGGCGTTGCACGTGAACTGGGAAGGGACCGTCACCGAGCTGTTCTCCAAGCAATCGAAGCACGCGGGCTCCGCGTCGCAGGCGGCACGCTCGGCCGAGCAGTCCCCGCTCGACTCGATGGCGGCGCTCGCCGAGTGGAAGTTGGCCACCGACAGAAGTACTGCCAAACCCAACGTGCTCAGTGCGGTAGGCGCCATTGCTCCTAGATCTGGTGGTGGATGGGAGGGGAGGGAGGACCACACGGCAAAGGCACGCGGAAAAATGGCAAAACACAGCAGTGCGGTCGGAACCAGCGGCGTAAATAAGTAAAACATCTACCAGGTATATAACAAGGCTGATAATTAGTTGCATCGCACCAAGGCAAGCAGCGCGAGGACGCCGATCTGGTGCATAGAATACGCGAATAGAATGAATGGGTCACATTGCACGCGCAATGGCAAAGTAGTATATATGTCATCAGAAGCAGGAGCGAAAACAATATCTAAAGACAAGTATAATCCCAATCTGGGAGTAACCATAATAAGGACCGCTTCGTCTTCGTATTCATGTCTAAAACTGTCCTTCAAATTCCGCGCAGAGTGGTGGCGCGCACTTCGAGCAAGGATTTTTCCACCCAAACAAAGAATCAACACCACAATATTACCACTAAGAAAACTGCGGGCACGAAATGTCCTTTTCCCTGTATCGTATAGATGGCAAACACAAGAACATAGCTAAAAACCAACGACCCTCCCAGAACGTTGCGTGTAGGGTGTATACACGATACCAGGTATCGGCTATGCGTCTTCGAAGAGTCACGAGTACCTGGTAGTTATTTTTCGACCCCAGTTACGTACGACTTCACTGTGCGTTGGTGTTTCTCCCTTATATTTTTTCCAGGAAAATGCATACGGAGGGAGTTGAGATGGGCACCGGTTGAAGAAAAAACGGTTAACTGCGGTTTTTGGAAACCCGGCAGGCGTTTTTTACATAGTTGTTTGTTTATTTTAGGGCACCCACATCTACACTACAAACGAGCCTGCAGCATAAACATGACAGCGGGAAAGTTGGGGCAAACAAGGTATCGAAAGAGAACCAGGTACGACACGTGGGAGTGTGTACCCAAAACAACGTGCAAATCGAGGAAAAAAACAAAAAATCGACGGTGGTTTCCAATGTTTCGGAGGCTTTAATATCTGGCGAACCAAAGCTTGCTAACCCATTCAGAACTGAAAAAATATCCCACACTAATTCCAAGTAGTTTGTCCCCAAATGTCCCCAAATTCGTGGGACCGGCCGTCTCCTGGCATGTTTGTTTTCAGACGGAAAAAAAAAAAACGAGTTTTTTCAGGCGAGCAGGAGCAATGAGTGGCACCTTACCGCGCAAGGCGCTTACGTCCTACAGGTAGTGATCCAGTATCAATAATACCTGGTACTGGCGAGGGTTATATTAAAAAATTAAAAAAAAAAAACAGCTGTGAGCTCGAGGATTTCGTCGAAGCTCATCTTTGCTAGCTGAGTGTAATACTTCGATCGCGCGTACTTACGGATTTTATATGTCCTCATGTAGGATGTACGGCAGCCGACTGATACTGGCGAGAGTTTTTGACTGAGTTGATTGACTCCGGAGGACTGATACAGGCGGCACTCTGATTTGAAAGATAAAATATTATGCTTCGCCCTATAGGCGCCATCCGCGGTTAACCGTTCCGGATTTTTAGAAAGGGGTGGGTGGTGATGAAATATACCTGGCTAAGGTCCAAAAACATGATCACATAAAACATGATATTCGTGAAACGAAGAACAAAACTCTTGGAGAAGAATAAGAGTTTCAGGGCATAGGAGAAACCCGAAGAAGAGGAGACACGAGCGCAAAAGAGGAGAGGATTGATATAAATTGGTGGACTCTTTATTTGATCTCGTATCATTTCTAACGTTCATGGCGGTTGCCTATGATCGGTTGATGCCTTTTCAGTCAAGAATCGATTTTTTTTGTGACTTTTGTGCCAAAGCGGTCTCGGCCATATCTTACACCAAAGAACAGGCGATGCATGTTGTAGCTCTTGTCGATTCCGTAAATAGAAAGCGAGCAAAGCCACACGGACTTGTTTGATGGCGATCGGCATGACTACCAACAATCGTTTCGGGCACACCTCTCTCTTCCGTGCAGTAGGTACGATATACAGCGTCGTCACATGGACACAGATACACGTCTAGTTTACTATTGATTTGCGATGAAATCATACGAAACGCTGAGTGTAACACAGCCACCGAGCCATTCAGCCTTCGTGCCCCTGGTGCTTCTGCTGTTGCCGTTGCTGCTGTTGCTGCTGCTGCTGCTGCTGCTGTGTTTGCTCTCCGCCTGGCCCGTTGCGTAATATCTCAAATATCGGACAGTCCCGTTTGCCACGCGCATGAAAAAGCAAACGCCTCGCTTGCAGAACGGGGATATATATCGTGAGGTCAAACCCATCTTCAGACTTCCAGGCGCGAGCAATGAAAGAGCGATGAACGCCGGGAGGCATGCTACTATATCTGCTTCTGTGGCTTCGGCTTCAACTTGTACTGCGGCTGCTGTTACTCGGTACTGCTGCTGTTTTCGCTGCTGTGCTGCTGTGCTAATACTGTTACTGTGCGCTTTTGCTGCTTCCGCTGCTATCTGCTGCTGCTGGATGAAAGTGTTCTGTAATATTTCGTTCTGGAATATTTTGTCTCACCATCATAATAAAGATTCCATATAGATAGACGAAGAAACACCAATCCCCTCCACCCTCAACGAAAGCGTGAGGAGCGCCGCCAATCAATCGGGTTCGCGGAGAGTGTGCTTGGGAGAGTGAGGACAAGCCGCTTTACCAGCGACGTAGCGAGCAGTGCGTTCGAGCCCAAATCATGTGCAAGGTACCTGGTATCTTGTGCTGTTCTTATTTTTTCGTTTTGCTGGGCGATATCATCTGATACAGTATGATATACCGGTATCCACCATTCATCAAGATCCGATCGGCTTTTTTTTGTTTGGTATCGTTGTTCTTCTCCAAAAAGTTTTGTTCTTCGTTTCACGAATATCATGTTATAAATACTATTCTGGGCATGAACAGGGCGAATTCATTTTTTGTTGTTGTTTTTGCACTATTTTCAATCGGGTTTCAACCCATTTTTTCTATTCCGGTAAGGATTCTGGAAACATGCAAACCCCGGGGATGGTCCTTAAACATCCCCGCTTTTGCAAATATGGTCAGATCGATCTGAGATTTTCAGGTCAGGGTAATTATGGGGTGGAGATTACGAATCCGTGGTCGATTTTTATTTATTTTTTATATGTAGTTACTGAGATACATACAGTCCTCTTTGATGGCTTCCCCCAGCCCGCCAAGACCAGCACTCATTGTAGGGAACCGCTCCCACAGCGAGTTTGGGTGTGAGCAACTTTCTGAGTAGCTCTACCCCCCCTAAATCGGCCAAGTGAATCGATTGCCGAGGTGACCCAAAAAAAGGCGGCGAAAAAACAAGTTCGAGCCGAAGGGGAACTTTTTTTTCTTGGTCACTTTTTTAGACGTCGTTTTTGAGTGTTTTAGAGCGAACCACGAAGTCGATTCCTGATTTTGTTTTTTCCTCAGTGTGGGACAGCCCGGAACGATCAACCGCGGATGGCGCCTATGCTTCGTAGGTAGTTCTTGCCTACCACGTAGTTCATGTCATGAACTATAGCTGCATGCTGCTCTTTCCAGTGACTTGAGGGCATATGGTGCGATATATACTACAGTAGGTAGTACACGTACCCTGCTGTATACATGGTACGTGCTCAACCCCTTGACCCATTCAGAATTGAAAAATATGTACCACACTAATTCCAAGTAGTTTGTCCCCAGATTCGTGGGACCATTTCTGAAGGGGTTAACCCTTGTAGGACTGGAGGCTCGTTTTGGGGACAAATTACTTAGAATTAGAGTGGTTTGTCCCCAAAACGGGACTGCAGTTCTAAAAGGGTTAAGAACCGGTCTCCCGTTTTTGGGGACAAACTACTTGGAATTAGTGTGGGATAAGTTTCGCAGTTCTGAAAAGCGTTCGTAGTGTGGCTCATTTTTGTTACGTACGTTCCACTCTGTCCTGAAATACAAGCACCGTTTGTTTATTAACATTCAATACAAACGATGCTTATATTCAGGGAGAATGGTATATATCATACCTGGTACGATGTACCTGGAAAATATTACGAGTAATGGTGCTTTACCCGAACAGCCATTGAATATTGAATGGCCTATATGCTATGGCTACGTATGATAGGCAGATTGGCAGTGCAGCATCACGACATGACGTGATTATGTAGATTGAAATTTCGTAACTTTTGAGAGGTTTCAAATTGCTGTTGCACAGGTATCCACAGAGTTGCCAACAGACTGCTGTGAATGTATCGTACCACAGGTATATCACAAGATCACAAGGCCACACACACAAGCCACAAGACGGGTCGTGGTATCTGCCACTCACTGCTGCTGCTGCTGTGGACTACCACTATGTCCCGAAATATAAGCAGCGTTTTTATTAAATATTAATATACAAAAGATGCTTATATTTAGGGACGGAGTGGTAAGTATTAACTATTAATATGTGTATGTGCTGTCTTCACTCTTTCTACTTCGTATATACCTATTATTAATAATAGTATACCTAACTACATGATAGACTTTGAACTTTGAAATAATAATGGACCCCTTTCCGACATTATCCTCGAGCCAAGCGGGCAGGTCCTGTGAACCAACCTACTACGTACTCTCGACGTACCACGTAATAAATATTAATAACCGTGAACCTACCCGGTAGAGATTGAACCAATGTATGCATATGTATGCTGTGTATGATATGTATGATATGTATGAAGGGGTCAAAGACACCAGAGGGGTGTCGCCAGAGTCGAAAAAAAAAAAGAAGGGTGCGAGCGCTAGCATTGAGATTTGAGATAATACACGAGCAATTAGGGTCCAACTCAGACTGTCAAAGTATTGACAAAACTAAAAAACAACAACAGCTGGGAGATCGGGGATTTCGTCGAAACTCATCTTTGGAAGGCTGAGTGTGAATACCAGGTACAGCAGTATCCACATATAATTTCATATTTTCTGCCGTGGCTGGCTGCGTACTGTTACTTCATGTACGGTATACATATTCCTATGTAAAAACTGGCAGAAAACATGCAGGACTCGTACAGCAGCAGCATAGTATACGCGTCGCAAAAGTTATGTTGCTGCCCGTGCACAAAAACATAAACGTGCGAATGAACTACGTACAAATTACAAGCTACAAGCCGGGAGCACCTATCTATTTGTAACCCCTCGGAGCTGAAGAAGCCCAGAGGCACCCCACCCGCTTAAATCTAACCCTGACCCTACTATCCCAAACCGTATACGCATCAAACCTCCTACCGCTGCACCCAACCCCGAAACATGCCCTCGGATAGCTGCATAGGGCATAATAATATAATAATCCTCAAAGTTAACACAACACGTCGTCAGCTGCAAGTTCGACCGATTGAGTGGTTGGTACTCCAGGTGTGAAATCTGCAGCTCTGTAGTATGCTCTGTACGACATATATGCAGCTCAAGTATCTGAGGGCATGGTTCGGCGTTGGGGGCAAAGGTAGGGGGTAGAGGTGTTTATATACGGTTTGGGATGATAGGGGTAGGGTTACGGTTAGAGGGGGGTGCCTCTCGGCTTTTTCAGCTTACAAAAATGTTTACTTGTATATATGTAACCCGCGGGTTGTAAATAGTAAATAGGCGCGCTCCCCTACAAGCTACAAGCCCGGCCGAGGGTGCGTATCCACTCGTTCATTCAGTAAAATACCAAATATCTGACTTTCGGGCATACTATTGATATCTATCTACGAGTGTGCTGTCTCGAGTCTCATGTTTTCATGATTAAGGTCGTGTGGTCGTCTCATTTACTATGCTATAATTTTGGTTCTTTTTAGGCGTTCGTTTACAAGGCACAAACCAGGTACAAAAATACATTTTAAAATACTCATCTACATCCTTATCAGCTCAACGCTTTCCTCCCTCTCAACGATCAACGGCCTTCTGGACAAAAGCCGTGCGTGCACTCGTACGTGTGGGCAACAGATGCCCTCTCCCTTCTTTGCTCCTCCCAATTGCGTTATTTTCTTTGCGTTTTTTTTTATCGCGTTCGGCATCTCCTTTCGGCTTGGTTACTTGTTGTCCGTATATACGTGCGGAGGGATAATAAACCAGCAAATTAATTGAATGGAAAGAAGTTGGAAGGGCGGGGAAACAAATCGCGCTCTCGGTATATATAAAAATAAATGTACAATGTAAATTCTCAGCTCGCTTTATCACACGACACGCACGTATCATATACGGCGCTTTTAATTGAATATTAACAGGCATTAGTACAGATAGGCCCACGAACACGAAAACCCTACGTATTACAACTGCTTGCTGCTCTCAATAGTAAATCAAACCGTGCTCAATTTTTTTTTGGGGGGTGGGGGTTGGAATAAAAATCAATATCATCACAGCGGCGAGAGCGAGACTACAATAGTAAATCCTACCCGTACTTTGTGATGATATCATATTAATAGTACTCGTACCGATGGGATGTTGAAGGATGATTTCGCAGTGAGAAGTCTGTTGCGTATGTATTGTTGGCGGGCCATAGAGTACTGCTCGACTGGTATGTTATCGTCGTAGATATGAAATATCACAAGAAGGCAACAGAGTGTGTAGGACCGGGAAAATATGGTCCCCGACAAAACCTCACTCCTCTGGAGACAGCTGGAGATGGTTTCTAGACGATCGTCAAGGGCTGCAAATACACCAGGGTCTCCCTCCTATCATGTCTCGAAATGAACAAAAAGAAAGTAGACTCGTATAGGGTTAGCTGAGTATACCAGGTAGTAAATAGTATGCGCCGGGCGAGGAAGCCTCTTCTTCTGGGCGAGATATGATTGCGACATTGCGACAGATCTGCTAATAAAGCAGCAGCGCCCAAAACAGCAGAGCGTCGTACGTAGGTATTATGAGAATTACAGCAGCAACAACATCGATCGCTGGATGTAATGGAGGCTGATCTAAACTCCTCCTCCTCCTCCTCCTCCTCCTGCTCCTCTTATGTACCACTCACTGCTGCTGCTGCTGCTGCTGCCGCTGAGCTGCGGCTGTTTGTTGCTGCTAACATTGTGTAATGAATGTGATATAGGGAAATCAGAATTTCAAGTTGTTTTCATATTTCGAGAAAACAATCATCACAGCAGCAGACGGATGACCACATATATACAACAAGTCAAGTAAAAGACTCATTCAATGTGAGAGTTGACTTGAGGAAAGTCGTGGAGAGGCGCGATCGATGAACAAAGAAAAGAGGGTTCTACATACTGCCGCTTGTTTTTGCTGCTTGCTGTTGCTACTACTACTGCTGATCTTGAGATAGATGCCAACATGCACGCTCAGCAAGCCTACCCCGAGTACCCGAAGCTTATCACCGCAGCAGCAGCAGCAGTGGTACTCGCCTTGCGCTCTCGGAAACCGGACCAACATCATCCAGTGATCATCAATATTTATTGACCATCGTCTTGATTGATCATCAATGGAAGGCCCCGAAAAAAAACCATGCATACATAAACATCATCACTTGGCGAGCTTTCCAGCGAAAAAAGGTTATCAAAATCAAAAGTTCCAAAAAAATATTTACGGCTCGGCCCGTACCAGATCTACGAAAAACAACAAAGCGCAAAGCCCAGACAACCAAGCCACCAACATCATCTTTGCGCTGATAGATTCTACCCCCAGCCTCGCGCTGCTGTTGCAGTGCTGGTTGCTGGTCGCAAGGGTGCCCAGCACAGGGCACTACAACGTTGCCTGCTGTCCATGAACAGCAGCCACAGGTGTCGTCGCCATACGATACGAGGCCGTTGGATGGTCGCTGCAGAGGAAATCTGCGTATGAAATAAGCACCAGCAATGTTCCACAATGTGCTTGAAGTTCTGTCCGTACAAAATTACGATGCTCGTCGCCTCGACACCACCACCGCCATGTCTCTTGCTCACCTCTCTCGCCGCGGTACCAAGCTTCGGGAGTGCTCGCTGACAGCTCTGAAAGGAGAAGCTCTTCGTCGCTTCCGGGTGCCTCTGCTGCGTGTTGTGTGTGCGTGTCTGTCTAGCTGGTTGTGTGTGGAATGCAGACAGGAGGGAAATGCAATTTTAGTTTTTTTTCGCAGATTTTTTTTGTTTTTCGGGGTCTCCGAGATTCTTGCGTGCGTTGACGGCCCTGTAGGGTTCGACGTTACAAAGGTCGACGATATCTTCCTGAAGATCCGTGGCCGGTCGGAACGGAATCCGACAGTCCCGCCAAATGAGAAAAAAAAAACACAAATGTTGTCGTTGTGTTTTAATATCTGAAAAAGATGATCGTATCTATGCTGCTGTTGCACCGCACACCGCACACACATCATACATACACATGCCACACAGCAGCACATACGGGTCGTGGGTCGTGGTGCTGTTCCTCCTCCTGTACATACTACGAACGTAGTGCCAGGTACACACTGCTGCATTCCACAAGAAACTTAGCCTCGAGAAACTTTAGATTTCCATGGAAATGAGAATTCGTGCATGCATGTGGAACATATATACTTTTCCGCCTCCACAAACAAGCAATCTACCCTGCTGGGCCAATATATGCCGATTTCTTATTCTAGAGGAGCGAAGTATTGTTGCTACTTTACTCGTACTACTGCTTGCTGTGTTACCAGGCACCTGTCACCTAAGAGCAGAGAAAGCTATAATAGCTGCGCTGTAAAGTACATACCAGGTAGATAGATAGCTGTTCCGCTTTGTGTGAGGCTCTATTCTCTGTTCTGCAGTACCTTCCGCATCACCATTCCCAAACCAAGCAGCAAGTAGAGATGGGTATTATACTTGTTGTATGGTCAGTTGGGTTAGTCGTACAATGAGTGTGTGCCGTATGTTCTGACGTTTTTAGGTTCTACGTACTTATAACGAGTACCCCACACCATACGCTTTGTGTGAGGCTCTATTCTCTGTTCTGCAGTACCTTCCGCATCACCATTCCCAAACCAAGCAGCAAGTAGAGATGGGTATTATACTTGTTGTATGGTCAGTTGGGTTAGTCGTACAATGAGTGTGTGCCGTATGTTCTGACGTTTTTAGGTTCTACGTACTTATAACGAGTACCCCACACCATTATGAGACTTACGTGAATCTCTCGTACATACTCGTATGTATGATAATAGCGCACGCACGGCACCGCAAGCACGCGGCGAGATCTTACAATCTTGTTGCTGGGACATTTCAAGCCGCTCGACGCTCGCTGATTTTTTTCCTTTTTTTGGCAAAAGGCGCACCACCTCACCTCTACTCTGTACTATACCTTCGTATATACCCGAGGTGGGTAGGTACATATAATAACTTGTTTTTCGATGCCTGTTTTCTACGAGTAGGACGCTGTGTGGCTCTCACTTTGTGACCACAGAACTTCTTAGCCGCCCCTATCAATGTACCAAGTACCGGGTACGTCCGTAGTGTACTGCTGACAGGAGTACCTTTTTAGTACTACCACATACAGTCAGCGGTGTACCAGTAAGTAAATGACAGTAAGTAGTAAAATAGTACTGCTGTGCTGTTGAAGGAAGAATAATCAGTACCCACCTGGTACAAAAACAGCAAAACGAGGTTAGTGTGCTGGGTGTTATTGTGTCCATGGGTAGCACGTATACAGAACCAAGGAAGAGTGTATATCGAAGGGAAGACACAACACAGACATCAACAAACAACACTTACTTAGATAAATGCCGTACGAGACATTTGCCTTATTAAATAGAGCAAAATAACTCATCCATGCACATATAATATGATACTATTAATACATGCGTTTGCCATCCTTCAGATAACAAGCAAAGAGTAAGCAAGTGCCTGCAGTCGAATATCACTCGTTGCTCTACCCTCTACACCCTATACCAAGGCCGATAAACATGACGTAACCACGATATAGACAAATCCAGCCTGACCTTCGGCTTAGCCCGCCGGGACTCAACTTTTTAGGCGAGACACATTCATTCCCAAGAAGATCGGATCCGCCGTTAGTTTCCCCCTCCTCCTCCTGTTTACGAAGTAGGCCCCGTGATGCCCCCCCCCCCCCCCCCCGCCCCCCCTCCTTCCACCTCCTCCCCGTTCGCATACTCGTATCTCCCTCCTCTCCGACAAAGCTGTGAATAGCACTCACGAGATCAGCACACCCCATCCAAGCCACCAACTGTGGCTTCTGCTTGTACGTACATACAGTAGTACACCTACCTATGATGATATCATACCTATGCCACCGCTCTGGTGGGGAGGGTCGGTCTACTCATATTATGATGCCACACAGGTAAAGGGTACCCATGCGATGTGTTATTGCCTTACTTATCGTATACGAGTAGCGGGTACCTGGGGCGTATACCATGCATATGATGTACTGCTGTAGTATGCTGTACTTTCTACCAGGCAGGGGTGATATATGTACCAGGTACCAGGGTATCTACAGTATATATATCTACTGTGTTGATGCGTATGAATACTACAGGTGTATGATGGATGGTGATGATCTGACCGTCATGAATCATCATAATCAATCACTAGCATCGTCATCGCGATCTCATCATCGTCACCATCAATCCTCACCAATCATTGATGGCATCATCATCATGCATCTCGCCATCATCACGATGATGCATCATGCACCATCCTCACCGTCAATCATCATCATTGATTGCATCATCATGCATCGCCATCAGACGCTTGCTACGGTAGAGGTAGCGCTTTTTGGCTGAACCGTTTTCTGAATGATCGGGCTCCTTAACCCAAATTCGTCGTTTTTTCATTTTTGTGACGAATATTTTCCATGTATGCCTAGCTCATGGGATTGTGGGTCGGGTAGCACTTTTGGTTTTTTTTCAAAATCGGTTTTCGGGTGACTTACTATTAGTATGCAGCTCCTCAGATAAGGAGCTCAGAAAAATCACGGTGCACCTCTATCGTAGCATTCGTCATCATCACGATGATGCATCATGCATCATCCTCGTCATTAGAATAACCAGCATCAAGAGTAACCAACCGACGATGATGACATGATAGTATGCAGCATGCAGCAGCAGTTTTACTCGTTTACGGTATGTAACTAACTGCTGCCGTGTTATATCTTGTCTGCGGAGAGTAGTATCAATAATCAATAGTAGGTGTAAAGTATCCTTAAGAAAGTGACACCTTCGTTTCACACCATTAATACGTGTAATACGACCTTTGAAGAAAAGTTCGATCTCACAACTATACTCGCACGCTGTTTTTATAAATTTATCTAATTAAATGGCTTCAAAGCAGCAGCAGCAGCAGCAGCAGCAGCCCTCCACTCTTAGGCATAAGACCCACGCATCATGACACAGCTACAGTGGCAGATTATCTCGCAGGCCCGCCTGTGGCAATTAATTACAGCATAAGGACATACTTAAGTATACGTATATGCCATGTTCATACATACCAGTACAATATGACATGCCACAGCATCACAACGAACGGTTGGCCATGTAGTCTATAGAGCTATGTATGGAAGATGAAGAGAAATGTTGGGGACTGGTAACAACGAAGTTAATAACACATATATATCGGGGGGTATAGACAACAACGCACAGCTAATCAACGGAGGGCAGGAGGGCAGGGAGGGGGAGGGAATGGAGGAAAGGGGAGGGAGAGGGGGGGTCTTCCTCTCCCTCTGTCTGTTTCTCCTTCGCTCTTTAACTCAATCCCTCTTTTCCGTCTCGCTCTCGTTTACTCACTCACTTACATCTATCCCCCCCCCTCGTTCTCCCTCTCCCCCCAAGTCCGCCTCAGAGGCGGTTCTTAGCAGGATACAGCTCACCCTCCATGCGACTCGCCCAATACCTCACGGCGCTTCGCGCTTGGTGCAAACAATGTCTGCCTGGTTGGTGAAAACCCAACGTGCTCCGTCCCGGCATTGTAGGGATGCGAGGGTCTATGGTCATATGACTACGGCCGTGCACGACATGAGTACCCCCCCCCCTGCTCCGTCTCGAAAGGGATGCGTGGTCAATGGTCAAATGACTAAGGCAAGCAACGAATGAGTACGCCCCCCCTTCCCACCGGCCGACTAGCTTACCCCCGACCCCCCCCCGTACCCGCATGGGCCACCGGTATATACCCGCACAGCCAACCCTTGCCTGGACAGACCCGCGCGCGGCTCTCAAGCCCCCCCTCCCCCCCCCCCCTCTCCCTCCCCTTTCCTCCATTCCCTCCCCCTCCCTGCCCTCCTGCCCTCCGTTGATTAGCTGTGCGTTGTTGTCTATACCCCCCGATATATATGTGTTATTAACTTCGTTGTTACCAGTCCCCAACATTTCTCTTCATCTTCCATACATAGCTCTATAGACTACATGGCCAACCGTTCGTTGTGATGCTGTGGCATGTCATATTGTACTGGTATGTATGAACATGGCATATACGTATACTTAAGTATGTCCTTATGCTGTAATTAATTGCCACAGGCGGGCCTGCGAGATAATCTGCCACTGTAGCTGTGTCATGATGCGTGGGTCTTATGCCTAAGAGTGGAGGGCTGCTGCTGCTGCTGCTGCTGCTGCTTTGAAGCCATTTAATTAGATAAATTTATAAAAACAGCGTGCGAGTATAGTTGTGAGATCGAACTTTTCTTCAAAGGTCGTATTACACGTATTAATGGTGTGAAACGAAGGTGTCACTTNGGGGTGGAGGAGGGGGGGGTTGGGGCACCCGCCCCGATGACCCCTATACATTTCCAGAAAGTGGTGCATGTATGATATCATGCGAAATGTTAGTGTAGATGCTTCAGAGCCCCTCATCTTATTTTCACTCTGTGGCACAAGTAGACCTAGCCCCCTTGTGCCGGCACAACTTTCGGCGCAATTCGGCCAGCCCATTTAAGTGTTGCTTGTATATATAATTGTTAGGCATTTACCAGACATGCATGCAAATATTATACAAGAGCGAGCTGTGCCACTGCACAATTCGAGATGGCCAACATGACTGAGGTGGTGGTGGTAGTAGTAGTAGTAGTAGTAGTAGTAGTAGTAGTAGTAGTAGTAGTAGTAGTAGTAGTAGTAGTAGTAGTAGTAGTAGTAGTAGTAGTAGTAGTAGTAGTAGTAGTAGTAGTAGTAGTAGTAGTAGTAGTAGTAGTAGTAGTAGTAGTAGTAGTAGTATAACTGGTGCTGTAGTGTTCCGGCGAAAACGGAGCAAAGAAGGACCTTCCTTACCATGCCATATTCCAACAAAACAGTTTAGTTGTTTTTTTTTTAGTATTTATTGCATACAGTTGAACGCCGAATGTCCCCCCAACAAAGATAGACTCGAAGTTGTGAAAGCCCACCTGGTCCTGGTACAGAACATTGTGATACATCGGACGCGTGCTAACGATAGAGGTATAAGGTATACGACCTTTTTTTGGCTGAAACGTTTTCTGAGTGACGGCGCTCCTTATCCCTTTTAGGACTGCAGTCCCGTTTTGGGGACAAACCACTCTAATTCTAAGTAATTTGTCCCCAAAACGGGACTCCAGTCCTAAAAGGCTTAATAACCCAAAATTGTCGGAATTTCGTTCTTGTTTTCGAATACATTTCATTGTATTCTATGAATAGGGCCATGGGGATTGCTCATCGGGTAGAACCCTCGTTTTCCTCCAAAATCAGTTTTTGACTTGCTATTAGTATAGAGCTTTTTAAGTGACCACCCTCGGAAGGCAAAAACATGGTGCACCTGCATGCAGGCCACCGTACCATGCGTCATTATGTGTTTTTCCCCACACAACGATCGATGTGCAGCGCACGAGTTTCATCGTCGATCATCTTCACTCACAAACATTCCCAGACATAATAACAAGAAGGTATTCACAATGAGGCTCGTCATGGAGCCAGCGCGCGACCAGAGTTTCCCCTCGGGACAACGTCGAAGTTCCGCCGCGCCCGGGGGCGGTAAGGTATCACACCTGCACCATAAATCCTTCCATGCATCTACAACTCCAACATCCCGGAGACGAAAACGGACACCCCCCGGGTCGATACCGTCCTGCAAGATGTGGGAACCCCGACCCCACTGTCTTATTTCAGGATTGATTGGGGCTCATGGTCCATGTCACGCCCCACCCGGGGATGATAAGGTCCCATCTGCAGATCATAAATCATTCTATACATGTACAACTCCAATAATCCGGCGACAAAAACGGGCATCCCCCGGGTCGCTACCGCCTCGCGCGGTGGTCCCTCTCAGCGCACTACGACAGGGGTACTTGCATACTACTATTGGCAATGCAGGGCTAGCGCCACGGGCGGAACCATGGCCGTACCGCTAGTTTATACTGAATAATGGGAGAAGAAACAAGGAGACCACAAAGACAGGTGGCCCGGACCCCCCCCTAACTCTGCCTGGTTGGTGAAAACCCAACGTGCTCCGTCCCGGCATTGTAGGGATGCGAGGGTCTATGGTCATACGACTACGGCCGTGTATGACATGAGTACACACCCCCTCCCCCCTTGCACAAACGCGGGGGCGAAAAAAAAAGCATCGAAGAGACATAAAACAATGTACATACATAGCATACAACATTATAGGCACATCGAAGTGAGATATTTTGTCGAACCACCGACCGCCTGTGCACTCATACAACCTGGTGTCTATTATTATTATCTTTGCCATCCGACAATGTGCAGCACCTACCTCCCCTTCAGGTGAGTTTGCCTTAGTGTGAAAAAAAAGCCAATTAAAAGTCAACAGAAAAAATTGAAGTGTTTTGTCCAGCCTATCTATCGCCCGCCCTCCCGCAACATAAACACAATTACACCACCAGATCTCCGGTCGGGACACCAAAAATTACAAAAATAAGAACCCCGGCGTCGCCACTTGTCCACTCGTACTATAGGACCTGAGGTATACACAAAACCTACTTCGTATATATTTCCCATTTTTTATTGGCATATTTGGTTCTATTTACTATAATGGTCCCCCGAAACACTGCTTTAACCGTATACCTGGTACTTCGTACGTACATATACCATATACATTTTTTTGTTTTTGTTTCATGCATATTATGCACTGGCTCCCGTGTTTATGATTAATTTGCAGTGCAGGTGCGCTGCACTCGAGGCGCAGCGTCATGTTATCTGCCCCCAGTGAACTATCTAAAATCTGAACAGGGGGCTTGGCGACGCCGCACCCTAAATCTGAACCTTACCTTTGCCCCTACGCATACTTTTTCGGGTTTTTTTTTGTCCATCCCCTGTAGTATCTTCGCCCTCCCCTTCTCTCTCCCTCTTCAGTCGTAACTCAGACCCGGGGACACATATGTAGGCTCCTATCCCCCCCCGTCCCCACTACGGTATACGTGCCTTGCATTTTTATCGCGAGAAGATTTCAGCACTTTCTTCCCTCTCGTCGACTCTCGTCGACTTGTGCCTACCCACGCTATAATAGGCGCTCTCGACAGTAGTTTGGTGTCTTTGAAGAATGCAAACCTCAACACGAAGACCCGAACCCCCGACACCAACCTTATTAGCAGTCTTCGTGGCTAACTGCTAGACCACCGGGGCGGACGTATTGGGACAATGAAAAAAAAAAACATCGTACGTTATTATCGAGAATAAGGTCTTCCCGAATTGCTTCTTTTTCTTGAAGGAGTAACGGAGGAAAAGGTAGAAAAACAGGGATATTTCCCAAATCAGGAAAATTAACACAACAAGGCTAAAAATCAGGAACGCTTACGAAGAGTTCCTCTTTTAGGAAATATAATTCGGAAAAATCAGCAAAGCGAGAGCAAAATGGAAAAAAAGCACGACGAACAACAGGAAATGAATCAAGAATTTCAGGATAATACGCTCTTTTCGATCATAACGGCCCTTGGGAGCAATGTGGCTATAACTTACGAGGGATCGAGGTTTGAGCTGGATATCATAAAATATCAAATATAGTAATGCTACATACAGTCTGTAGTAGCGAAGGCGACCGGAACAGTCTTTTTTCGGCACCCCACTTGAAAAAATGGTCAGAATGGAAAACACACCGGAGCGCTGTCTGTGATCACAGGACGTTTTTAGGAGAAAACAAGTTGTTTTTTCCCCTTTTTTAATTTTTGAATCACTTGGTTTCAGAGACCCCCCACTTGCACAAATTAGCTTGGTGGGAGAATTCAAGGCGGTTTGTGTTCCATTCCTTGGAGTTGAATCCACACACAGCTCGCCCGACAGCGGCCTTCAGTTTGCTTCCAAGCTCTCCTACGCCTTGTACGAACGCCTCCGCCCCCCCCCTTTTGTCCCGTCTGTTCTGTTTATTTTATATGTGAGGTGTCGAAAAAAGACAGTTCCGGCCTCCCTCGGTAATATATTAATAGTGTCAAGAAGTCAAGGCGGGAGCTGACAGCTGTGATGATACGCCACTAGTGCCTTACGGCCCCGGCATGATGCATTAGTTTGGGCAGTATGGGGCAAGCCCGACTACTGCTGTGCAGGTTCACTGTGGTTACTCTGGACCACTCACACGAAGAGACGGGGGGATACCATGACAATATAACCAAGAAGGGCCAGACCCTGGTACAACAATGGTGTGCGCCCACTTCTATTTTTACTATCGGAATGCAACCCCAGTGATTTGTCAGCCCCGCACGGATAGGCCGCCCGCGCCGTGCAGGTAGATCGCGATCTATCTATCTACAGTATAGATTATGTAGATCCTAAACTGCCGTTATGAGATACTGCTGTGCAGGATCTGTACAGTACAGATCCAAAGCGCAGAAAAACTGTGCTAGATATCATCATGCAGATTGCATGGCCCCCACCCGTGCAACATGAGCTGTATCACACAGATCAGGAATCTGTCTATCCTGAATGATCTATGTGATGAGGTGATCTTGGGCTATACAATGATTGAGAGATAACCGTACAGATCCAAAGACTTGTGCCACCCTACGATCATTCTCGTGTACTGTTTTTCTTTGGTAGATCAGATAAGCAGTACGTAGCATCGTGGCTTCGTGAGCCCATGGAAATGTTCTGAGTATCAAAATATCCCTTAAAGACGAGAGAACCCGCAGATTTAGCTCTTACAGAATTGCCACAATATTGATGTTACCCCTTAGACATGATAGGTACCTATCACTAACATATTACCCCTTGGATAGGATAAATATGATCACACTCAGGAATAACTAAGCATCATGGGAAAGTTCCCTAGGCTGTTATACCTACCCGACTAACGGGCTGTTAGTGAGAGAACTATCGTAACTACCCCACTAGCGGGCTATTGGTGAGAGCAAGGGTTCCGCCGTCTTCAAGCAGAGCTCTCTCACTCCTCCTCCGGTCTACCCCTCAAGGCTCTCTTATCCTCTAAGCTTAGCCTTTTTAGTCTCCCATCATAAGAGGATTAATGTAAACCGAGAGCAGGTCTCCTGTACTGAAGAGAAGCTGTGACTCCAAGCCAGCAACGTCGATCCCTGCGCCCCTTCCATCATATCTGGAGCATCCCTACATCTGCCCTGAAAGTTCTACTGCTTATGGATCATGAAGTGGGAAATATCAATCTGATCTGTCCGGTTTGTGCACCCTCCTTCAAACGTCATACTTCGGAGTATACATTTAACATATGTTCTCTGGCGCTCAAAAACACACCCAGCGCGCCATACGACTCAACTGCACTCACTCGCAGTCAACCATGCTATACTAATAATACTACAAATAGTAGACCGCTGTTTGACCCCTTGGCTCAACGACATTCGCCCGACCAGGTATACATGCTCTAGTAACAAGTATGCTTCACCCTACTGTACTTGCCTGCCGCATATGGCATTGCATTGTCTGCTCTGCTTACTGCACTGAGCGTAGTATCTCTGTGTCGTAGTTTTGTGACCACAGAACTGGTACCTTTTTAGGATGAAGAAT
The DNA here is from genome assembly GCA_008828725.1 of Saccharina japonica. Classification (NCBI taxonomy): domain Eukaryota; class Phaeophyceae; order Laminariales; family Laminariaceae; genus Saccharina; species Saccharina japonica. The sequence continues at coordinate 87,545 of MEHQ01002696.1, read as the reverse complement.
CGGCACGGACACTGGGTGTGCTGGATGTCGACGGGTAGAAAGGAAGGCTTAATGTGAAGAACACACACACTCACAATACATTTGTAAATATGCTACTACTCGTAATGCATACGAGGGAAGACTGCGGTTTGACCGCGCCTTCAGTGAGCGCCCCCTATCATACGCCCAAAAAGGTCTTCGTCTTGAAGCGCGCCCAAAAATATCCGTCTTAATACATACGACGCCCAAAAATACGAACCAAGTTTACAAGTTTACACTCTCCTCATAGAATCAGAGAGAAACCAACCCAGTGGCGACATGAAAAAAGTGACGGCTACAGCAGCAGTAGTAACGGGCCACCGCGTGATCGGCGGGGGGGGGGGGTTGAAACAAACATAATGGTTAGTGCAATGCAAGGAGTTGGTCGTAAGGCAGGGGCACAGCATTAATCCTATGCCCGTCTACCAGTACTGCTGGTCGCTCACGCTGATCGTATGTTACTTGTGGTCGCTATCCGTTATATCCGTTATATCCGTTTTTTTTTCCATCCCATTTATTATCTTCGCACTTCTGTCTTTCTCCCTCCCTAGTCGTAACTCAGATCCGGGGTCACAAAGTAGGCTCCTCTCCCTCCTCCCCCACTGCGGTTCTTGCCTTGATTTTTATCGCGCAACGCTCGTCGATTTTCATCGAATTTTGCTAACTCACGCTCTCGCGCTTTCCGCTAGTCAAGATACTTTTTAGCGAGAAAAAGTCCATACGAACATGCACTCGGGGGGGCTCGAACTCGCGACCTTGACGCTAACAGGCTTCGTGGTTCCCTGCTAGCCCACGGTACCCCTTATACCCCTTAAAGGGGGTCAATATGTCAGTATAAAGGGGGTCAATATGTCAGTATAAAGGGGGTCAATATGTCAATATAGTTACCCGAAGTATATCCGTTGAAGGGCGTCAATATAGTTACCCTTACATCCCTAAGAAAAGGGTCAGTGTAGTTACCCATACATCCCTCAAAAGGGGTCAACATAGTTACCATTTTTTTTTTTTTTTGTCCATCCCATTTATTATCTTCGCCCTTCCTTTCTCTCTCCTTCCTATAGTCGTAACTCAGATCTGGGGTCACCAGGTAGGCTCTTCTCCTCTCTCTCTTGCCTTGCATTTTCATCGCGAGAAGGTTTCAGCACGTTCATTCCCTCGTCAACTCTCGTCGAATTGTACTTGCCCACGCCATAATATGCTCTCTCGACAGCAGTTGGTGTCATTTTGATCATAAAAATCTCCGTACGGAGACTCGAACCCTCGACCTCCAACCTAACAGGCTTCTTCGTGGTTACCTGTTAGACCACCGGGGCGACCGGCTGATCCCTCAAAAGGGGTCAATATACTGTAGTTACCCTCATATCCCTTAAAGACGCGTGCGGCGGTAGAGGTTCACCATGTTTATTCTGAGGGCGGTAGAGGTGCACCATGTTCACTTAAGACACTATATATACCTCAACGAAAAAAAATGATTTTGGAGGGAAAACAAAAGTGCTACTGGTACAGTAATACGTATACTATTTGGAGGGAAAACAAAAGTGCTATATACTACTCGTAGTAAGAATAAAAAACGAAAACTATTATTGCAACAGAATAATGAAATTCCGACGGTTTTGGGTTAAGGGCCCGTTTTAACGAAGAAAAAAAAAAATCAATTTGGAAAAAAAAAAAATCAAATCCGCTTTTCATTGGTCAACACGCGCACCAGCACCAAATATTAGGATCTTGGGTGGTGCTGGTGCGTGTGTTGACCAATGAAAAGCGATTTTATATTTTTATTTTTCCAAATTGAATTTATTTTGTACCAGGTACTCGTTAATATGGGCCCTAAGGAGTGAGTGCCGTCATTCCGAAAACGTTTCAGCCAAAAAAAGGTATACCCTACACCTCTATCCTACCACGCGTCTAGAGGGGGTCAATATAGTTTCCCTGACCCCATAAGAGGGGTCAGATTTACACTACGTACATAACCGTACCTATTTCTAGGAGATGTGCTGCAAGCATCCGATACAAGTATATAGTATATACTGGTACAGTATATGCGGTACATACAACCAATGCGGTACAAATATGCGGCACAATCGTACGCCCAATCGGCTGCATACGCTTTCTATTCCACCACGAACCCCGGATGAAGCAGAGACCCTGTGAAGAAAAATCCGGTTGTTAGACTGTGGAAACCCTCCTACAGCGGAGCGTTTAGCTATCATTTTGTAGTCGACCCCGTCGCACACCGCGCGCAACGGCAGCACCAAGCCGCGGCGGCGGGTGTCAAAAGCGTCTCAGCCAATCAGATGTCTCCTTGACACCGAAATTTGACCAATCAGATAATAAGTTGTATCCCAGACACCGAACAATAACCAATCAGAGAACGGCGGGAATCTGTTCCTTTTTCTTGTCTGGTGTCCCTGGCTTTGAAAGTTGACCAATCAAATGACTGCGGGGCACACAGCAGTGTACAGCAGCAGTAGTTGCCCGGTCGAATAACTGCGAGAGCACAAGTTCCTTTTTTCATCTCGGTCCTTTTGCATCGGTGCGTGAATTGCAAAATATTAGCCCATTGAACGACAAGCTTATGGCGGAACACCCGGACCGCAGGAGGACGGAAAAACAAAACAAAACAAAAAAACAAGACGGCGTGGGGCGTCGGTTGGAAACCCACAGATACACGGTACAGACGGACAAGGCACCAGCAATCGATTCTCCAATCGCCACGAAGAAGGTGTTCAACCAGGCAATGATCAAACAGAAAAAAAAACAAAAAGGCAGCTAGAGAACACGAGCTGCCTGCCGCTTTCTATCAATAGTGTGCCTGACTACCCAAGGGAGAACAGCCACCTAACCGTGCTCAGGATACACCAGCATCATCACCAGCGCCAGCAGAACTAACTCTACGAAGCACAACTGCTGTGTATATCGGCAGTACCAGCAGAACTAGCGATAGCAACAGCACCAACCAATGTCTTCATGTCAGTAGCACTAGCAGCGGCAGCAGCAAAGTGTCAGCACGACCACCAGCACCATCACCACTAGCAACACTGGCATCACCAGCAGTAGCATCAGTGCCAGCATCAGCACCAGCACCACCAGCATCAGTACCAGCAGAACTAGCACCAACATCACCGCCAGTACTCAGCAGTAGCAGCAGCAGCAGCAGCAGCAGCAGCAGCAGCAGCAGCAGCAGCAGCAGCAGCAGCAGCAGCTCACCACCACCACCACCACCACCACTAGTAGCAGCCCGTCCCTACGCAGCCTGAGAAAAGCAAGCGAATCAACGCCTACCGTCCATCCATCCATCCATGCGCCCTCACAGAAAAAAAAAAAGTCGTAGCAGTAGCACCAGCACGAGCACCAACATCAGCACCCCCCCCACCCGACAACCATCACCAGCTTCGCCAGTAGTGGTCGAACCCCAATCCCACTGGAGAAACCAAGCGAATCAATGTCTTTACCGTCCATACGTCCCGCAAAAAAAAAAAAAAACGCCTTCCGCCTCTGCTCGATAAACACCCCCCCCTCCCCTCCCCTCCCCTCCCCTGAAATTCATTCCTAGATAGTGGACGCAATGTCCGTACCGCTATGTGCTGGCCCTGCTACCCCTCCCCCCGACATAAAGCCCCCCCCCCCCTCCTTTACCGGAAACAATCTCTCCTAGAAGCGAAGTGCGCCCAACGCCCCACCTCCCCCGACTCCCCCATCAAAACCATCCTAGAAGCGGTAACGCGCCCACGCCCCGCCCCCCCCCCCCCTCCCTCCTCCCCTCAAAATCATCTCTGGTCATACGACTGGCCCTGGCATGAAAATGAAGTACAACCCCCTTCCCCTCCCCCCCCCCTCCCCCAACTTTCCTTCCCTCCCCGCCAAAATATCTCTCTGGAGCAGAAGCGTCCCCGTACCGCTTCTTGAGGTCCTGCTGCCTCCTCAGCTCTTCGGCCGTCACCACCGGAGCTTTGCGACGGGGAGGCGAAGCTTCCTTTCGCCTGTCTCCCCTCCCGCTACCGCTACCACTGCCACCGCCGCCACCCGAATGTCGGGGCCGCTCTGGGCTCCTGGAACGGCTTTTCCGGCGCTGCGTGTAGCGGTCGAGCTTGAGGCTGAGGGAGCCCTTGTACGAGGCGGGGCGGGCGGCGTAGTCCTTCCCTACGGCTTCGGATGCCTCCCTTTCTCTCTTCATCACCTGTTTTTGTTTTATCATGAAGCAAGGTGTGCGTGTGTGTGAGAAACAAACAAAATATATCTGGTAAATGATAACATCGCCCCGGTGGGCTAGCAGGTAACCACGAAGCCTGTTAGCGTCAAGAAAGCGAGTTCGAGCCCCGCCGAGTACATGCTCATAGGCACTTTTTCTCGCAAAAAATATCTTGACTAGCAGAAAGCGCGAGAGCGTGAGTTGGCAAAATTCGATGAAAATCGACGAGCGTTGGGAAGGCTGAACCCTCTGCGCGATAAAAATCAAGGCAAGAACCGTAGTGGGGGAGGAGGGAGAGGAGCCTACTTTGTGACCCCGGATCTGAGTTACGACTAGGGAGGGAGAGACGGGAGTGCGAAGATAATGAATGGGATGGAAAAAAAAAAAAAAAAAAAAATGGATGAAGGCAAGGTGTGCGTGTGAGCAAAAAAAGCTCTAGTTATCATCATGAAGCAAGGTGTGCGTGTATGTGAGAAAACAAAAAAAAAAAGGTATCACTATGAAGCAAGGTGTGTGTGTGAGAAAAAAAGCTTTAGTTATCATCATGAAGCAAGGTGTGCGTGTGTGTGAGAGAAACAAAAAGTTTTGATCGTAATGGGTTGGGAAAAAAAAAAAAAAAAAAAAAAACTTCCAAAAATGCACGAGTTTTGTTTGTTTTGTTTTGTTTTTTACAGATTTTTTTTAATAGATACTATGAATACCTCAGCGGTGGGTTTATAAACGCCAACTGCCCACGTAGAGTCAAGTGCTACACATCAAAATAGGTACAGGTAAAGTCAAGTGCTACAACTAAGAATAGGTACAGGTAAAGACGAGTGTTACAAACAAGAAAAACAGTCGAGGCATTTGTAACACTTGACTTTACGTCGGTCGCTTGCAACAAACAGGAGAAGGTCCCGATGTATATACTCTCCACGCTGACCGTTCGATATTGACATCAAAGTTCGAACGGGGATACTATTTCCAGCAAGAGCGGGTATACACACAACAGTAGTGGCAAGCTGACGCTATGCTTTCAAGAAACATAAAGAGCATACCAGCGCGTCGTCCGAAACGCACCTGAGCGTAGAGCTTGCTCGTGTCCATGTCCAGAAGAGACGAAGACATGTCATCCTCCGCCACAGCCTTCTTCCCAGCACCGTTACCGCCCGTGCTACCACCACCACCACCGCCACCGCCGCCACCACCACTATCCTTCTTGGAGTCGCGATCCCTGCATGGAAGCGAAAACAGGCGCGGCGCAATCGAGCTCGGTTCATGTAACGATTGCGAAAGTTTTTTTATTATTTTTTATAAAGAAAAACCGAAAAAAATACGTCAGCTGTGGCTTCTTTCTCCCAATCGGTCGATACTCAGCTTTTTTCAAGCTGCATGATAAACCGTTCGCGCGTTTCTGCTTTCCTCGCGATTGAATATTGAGTACTGGACTACGGCCAGTTTTGTTTGCAGCAAAAACAGATGCGGCACAATCGAGCTCGGTTCGTGTCTAACGGTTGTGGATGTTTCGTTGCAAAGCAAAACCCATCGAGCTCGGCTCATACAACGGTTGCGATCGTTTCCTTTGTTCACCCGCGAACGTTACAAGTATTACCTGGCACATACTGTATTCAATACATGGGGTCGCGACCCCTGCGAGCACAGAAAGGTGCGGCGTAATCGATCTCGGTTCATACAACATCACGACTGCGAGCGTTTCGTTTGTCCATCCACAAATCCACAGACGTTATGCATGCCGTATTGAAAGTCATGTATCATGTTCTCGTACATACCTGGTACGCAGGAGCAGGACTCGGAAAAAAAAACAAAGTGACAACACAAAAAACAAACAGCAAACAAAAACAAAAAAATGCGACTACTCGTACATCCTCGCCGTCCCTCACACCCACCCAGCCCAGCAACCCACCCACCTGTCCCTCCGCGAAGCGCGGTCCCGAGAACGGTCCCGAGAATCAGAGCGAGACCGCCCCCTCCCGCTCCCGCCGCCCCCCCTGTCACGGCTATCGCGATTGTCGCGCCTGCCCACCCCACCTCCCCCTCCCCCTCCCCTGTCATCCCTCGTTCTCGACTTTCCGTCATCTCGGCCGTCTCGCCGGCGCTTGCCGTCTCTGAAGAGTAGTTGGTGGAATGGCGTTACGGGGAGGGGGGGGGGGGGGGGGGGGGGGCCTTACTCA
>MEHQ01002696.1:63698-77537 GCA_008828725.1 Saccharina japonica | reverse complement strand
GGGGGGGGGTGGGGGGGGGGGCGGGCAAGGGCAAGGGTAAGGGTAAGGGTAAGTGTAAGGATAAGGGTAAGGGTAAGGGTAAGGATACGGGTGAGGGTAAGGGTAAGGGTAAGGGTAAGGGTAAGGGTAAGGGCAAGGGCAAGGGCAAGGGCAAGGGCAAGGGTAAGGGTAAGGGTAAAGGCAAGGGTACGGGTACGGGTAATGGTAAGGGTAAAGGCAAGGGTACGGGTACGGGTACCGGTACGGGTAAGGGTAAGGGTAAGGGTACGGGTAAGGGTACGGGTAAGGGTACGGGTAAGGGTACGGGTAAGGGTACGGGTAAGGGTACGGGTAAGTATAGGGGTAAGGGTACGGTAAGGGTAAGGGCAAGGGTAAGGGTGAGGGTAAGGGTAAGGGTGAGGGTAAGGGTAAGGGTAAGGGTAAGGGTAAGGGTAAGGGTAAGGGTACCGGTACGGGTACGGGTACGGGTAAGGGTAAGGGTAGGGGTAAGGGTAAGGGTAACGATACGGGTAAGGGTAAGGGCAAGGGCAAGCGTAACGGTAAGGCTAAAGACGAGGGTGAAAACCGTTCCACTCAAGCTACAAGAAGTGTGTCCTCGAAAACGTAACTGCCGTCGTAAAAAATTCCAGGGGTATGTTTAGTAGGGTACAATACATTCTTAAGCGTACCAGGCACCTACCCAAGCATCATTACCAAAACAACCGACTTCGATACCCGGGTATCCCATACCATGTACCACTCTGTCCGGAAATATAACGCCCGTTTACAGTCTAATGTGCACATCAAACGGTCCATATATTACCGGCCATAGTGAGAACCTACTACTAATAAACACATCCTTTCAAGGAGTCAACCCCCCTCCCCCACCATCCATCTCGATTCGCTACCGGTGTAGCTTGCCTATCATATGCCGTTAGTCAACCCCCCTCCCCCACCACCCATCTCGATTCGCCACCGGTAGCTTGCCTATCATATGCCGTTCGCCTCCGGTGGCTTGCCTATGATGCCGTATGTATGTATACCATACCTCGACGCTGTTGATGACGGCGTCGTACCAAGAAGGGTCGTTGTCCTCGTCAGCGTAGATGGCTCGAATCTTCGTGCCGGGCACGAGCTGGTTCACGATGCGAAAGTTAGCCTTCTCTCGCTTCTTCATCTCCTGATCGAACAAAATCATGGACGTCATCATCGTGATGACGACAAATCGACGCGAAGGGCAAGAGCCAAAAGCAGACGGAGTTGTAACCGTAAAAGGCGGATGGCGGTAGGGTGGGGACGTGTGGGGGTTAATGGAGTTATATACACGATGCGAACGCTTTGGTGGCGGGGGGGGGGGGGGGGCTGGCGTTGTGCGGGGGGGGTACAACATGTCATGTATAGCCGTAGTCGTATGACCATAGGGGGGGAGGGGCTGAGCGCTGAGGGAGTTGGACTATGTGACAACACTGCTGCACCGCGCGACTATAACACGTCGACCCCGGCCGCCGACATCCGAAGTGCGCTGTTCGCTTTCGCTTTCGCCAAGCCATGCCATGCCATGCCACTGGGGCACGCTTCGGGTTCTCTGCTGCCGGTGTCTCCGTCTGCGCCTCTCCCTGTCCTCGCTGTGCCGCTCTCTTTCTCGCTCGCTTTATATCTTTCATGTTTACTGCCCTCTCTCTTTCCCCCCCTCCCTTCCTTCCTCAACGATAGATCAACCACCCCCCACACACACAAACCAACCTATACCAACCGACCAATGAACCAACCACCCAACCAGTCTACCGAACCATGCGACGGTAGAGGGTGGTCACTCGAAAAACATCATGTTTGCAGGGAAAATAAGTGTGCTACCGGACGAAAACTCCCAAGGCGTACGAGTAAGTCATATGATGAAAATTTTGCAACACAAGAATGAACGTCCGACAACTTCGGGTTTAAGAAGCCAGAAACAAAAAAGAAAAAAAAAAATCAATTCGGAAAAAAATATATTCAAATCCGCTTTTCATTGGTCAACACACGCACCAGCACCAAAGATTAGGATCTTGGGGCATAATATTTGGTGCTGGTGCGTGTGTTGACCAATGAAGAGCGAATTTGAAATTTATTTTTTCCAAATTGAATTTATTTTATACTCGTTAACATGGGCCCTTAAGAAGCCAGAAAAAAAAAAAAAAAAAAAACCTAAAAGTGCTACCTCTCTCGTACGTAGCACTGGTCTGACCACCCAACCACCCAACCAAGCAAACAAACAACAAACCAAACACCACGAAACGGCTCTTGAAACTTGAAACGCCAGTACCCGTCACTAACCTCGTGCAGAAGGAGCTGAACCTTCATCTTGCGCTCGATAAGGACAGGAATACGCGGAAGCATGGTCCCGTAGTACTGCATGTCGCTGGATAGCACGAGAGGAAGAGAAGGGAGGCAGGAGGGAGGGGGGGGGGGGGGGGGGTGCAGAGGAAGGAAGGGAGTTGCAGAGAGAGGGAAGGCAGGGAGCTACGTATGGGTGATGAACTTTTTATAGGGTAATCACCCATATAGGGTCATCACCCATATAGGGTCATCACCCATATAGGGAGGGAGGAGCGGTGGGGGCTGTAGAGGAAGGGAGACGGGGGGGGGGGGGGAGGGGTGCAAGGCCAAACACCGCTTACTATAATAGTGCGCGAATATTAACATTGTGTACGGACGGTATCGCGAGGTGTTAGGCATGAATAGTCATGCATCCATCCCCAGATCTGACAGCAGCCTCGATCACGCACCAGCCGAGCTCCCAATACCGAGGTCGGATAAGCCGCAACAGAGCCGCAAGCCACAAGCAATTAGCACTGCTGCAGTACCCTGAACGTAAATAAACTACGTACGTACCGTATGTACCTGTACCTGGTACACGGCAAAGCGACTCTGCCGGTTGGGTTTTTCGACACAAAAAACTGACAAAAAGCATTTACTGCTGTAGTACTCGTAGTCGTAGACTACGACATAGAAGGGTGCTTTACTGCTGCTGCCGCAGACTACGATTGGCAAACGGGAATTGCTCGCAACAGCCGAGAGCAAAGATGTCGGGAGACAGGACTTTTAACCCTTGACAGACAGCAGCTTTGCCTTGACATGCCGTGACTGACACTAAAATACTAGGTTTCAGAATAGAACACTTCGGCCCTACACCCTTGACAGCGCATGTTTTGCCTTGCTTGACATGTCTCTTATTAATGACATCTTTGGCCGAGAGGTCCCTCTTTCCTCTTCCTGAACGTACGTAAAGGTACGAGGTACGACCATTGCCATTTTGGACGAACCAGCCTGCGTAAGGCGGGGCGATCTTACCGTGGTTTCCCCCAACAAGGCAAAAAAACACGCGCGAACAAGGGGTGCTTTTTTTCTCTCTCTCTCGGGATCGATCTATCGAAGCTCTACATCTTAACCTCTCCCAAGCATGCAAATACCAACGGCACGAGGGGCCTGGGCTCACCTCAAGGTGAGTCGTGATGGCAGCCAGGCCCTTAAAATACTCGCTCGACAGGATGGTCTGGGCGAGCAGGGTGTTCAGGTTGAAAGTGCGGTCATTGCCGTGGAGGGGGAGGACGTTGCTGCGCACTTCCTCCTCCAGTCTCTGCTCCTCCGCCAGGTGGTCATCGACGCTGGACAGGAAACCCGCGGGAGCAGAGGTCGGCGCCGGGAGCGTGCCCGAGCGAGCGGCTCGCGTGGCCTGCCGCTCCAGCGCACTGCGAGACATCCAATTCCCTTGCCTGGCCTTGCTTCTTTGCTTGTTGTCTCGTTGTTGTGTTCTGTGTTTTGAGCAAGCGGGGAGAGCGTGGGAGCGTCCGGCCGAACGGATTGCCGGAACAACGCGGGGTGCTCGTCGAAGACACAACCAGCAGCAGTGAGGACAGTCACGGTGTTGCCACAGACCGTTTGCGTGCTTTGAGTGCGTCTTCCCCTCCTTGGTGCCGCGTGCTACACAGCAGAGCAAACTCGCAGCCCCCAGCCCTGCTTTCAAATCCCCTACTTTCCGTTTATACACGCAAACTTATCTATACGAAACCTATGATTTCCCCCTTCCCCCCCTCGTTTTCATTTGAATATCAACTTGTTCGTCCTTCAACAAGCAAGCGATGCAGTCGAGTAAAGCGTTCGCTGCGGGTGCCTTGGCCTACTCGCTAGCCACCTTCAACGGCGGCTACCTATGGCACATAGTGTTGTTCAACGAGCAGTTTCTGAAGCTCAAGACGTGGTCCAGGTTTGACGACCCAGACGCATCTCTCGCCTTGGTTGCTGTGGTATTGCAGGTGAGGGCGCACGTAGAGCAGCAAGTATGAGTAGCAGCAGTGCGTAGAGCCACGCTGCAGTCCCTTCTAATGGTGTTGCTGCTGTAAACTCAGAGCTCATATTCCCCCGAGCCGGACGGTGCGATATTGCCTAACCAATTCCGCTCGTGAGTGTACTGCTGTTGTAGTTAGCAGTACCAAGCATCGTGCTGTTGACGTGCTCGACAAAATGATGAGTTAATCACATCCGGTTCGCGTTTCTTCCCCCAGCTTGACAGTGAACCGCGTGTGTACTCGTACGTACTGCTGCTGTAGCTGAGATGATGTGTGTTGCTGGCTGCTGTGACTCCGGCATTGCAGTTCGGCGGTCCGCCCCATGGCCCACTTGCACGCACCGAGAGACGAGGCCTCTTCGTAATCAATCTGCGTGCAACAGAAGCAGTAGAGTAGTAGGTTGGTAGGCCTTCCTACTCTCTCGTGGAAGAGGGTCTATTAAAAAATTAAAAAACACAACAGCTGTGAGCTCGAGGATTTCGTCGTCGTGGAAGAGGGTCTATTATAAGCGACGTTGCAGCATGCTCTTCAGGACCGGTACTCGGAATAGAGTGGAATCGTCGTGCTTGAGACTACGTAAAGACCAAAGATGCACCTCTGGTGCGAGACGGCCAGTCAAAGGAAAACTCGCACCCCGGTCAGACAAGGGTGTGGATTTGAGTAGTTGCACACTAAAACTTAGTAGTTTGGCGTCAGTCTAGGATAATAATAAAAAAAACTGGAAAATTGCCGTTTTTCAACAAAAGGGGTGAAGAGTGCCGTCTCCGTCCTTCTTTGCTTGCGACAGGAGTAAAAGCGGCATCTTCGTTGCTGGTACCGCGTTCTTGCAGCTGCAGTGCCTCGATCACGGACTAACCCGACTGACTATAAGGCCAAAAGGACTACTGTCGTAAGGAATCTGTACGTAAGAGAGGTTTCGGGAGCTGTGATCGGTTTTGGTAAACGCATCGCTCATGGTGTGGTACTGCTTGTACCGCTACAACCTCACCAGCAGTCCTGACCTGGCTGTGACTCGGTGACCCTACTCGTATTACTGCTGCTGTACACAATATGATAATGAGCCCATCGTCTAGGTCGGACTGCTGTACGTACTCGTACGCCTTTTGAGTTCGTTCCGGGACAGCAGTGTAGATTTGTTTCGCGCTGCTGCTGTACTACTCGTAGGCGATGCACCCGGTGCGCAGAGCAAACAAGCAAAGGTCTTGTTCCTGCCTACGTACAGCGGTATGAGATACCTGGTACAACTTATCCACACTTATAAATGGTAACCGGCGAATCCACATGTCAATCATCAATCATCCGATTTATTCGAAGAGCGCCGAGCTCTTGACAAAGAATCCACTCCTCGGACACATCACGATCTACAGATAGATCATCTGCAGATTGATGATCTAGATCCTAACCTCCCGTTATGATATGCTGTGCGGGATCTGTACAGTACAGATCCAACCCAGGGCACATGTCCTGCAGCAGATCATTGCAGAGTATACGGCTCCCACCTGGCAGCAGGAGCTACAGCAGTAGATCCTGCAGATCAGAAGTCTATCTTCCCTGGAATATCTAGTTCATCAAATGGGAATGATCTATGATATCTGATCTGTGCGAGGTGACCAAAAACAATCAAAGAAACACACAGACGCACGCACGCATAGCCCTAACCCTCCTCCAACTCTCTCGTACAATCCTTTACGTGCGTACGGTGTGGTGAAGACGGTCGATGCCATCCCTGTATACAATCAACGTCAGCCGCTTGTGGTATACTCTGGTACCTGGTAATCAATTGTATGCAAGGGGCACGCAAAGAAGCGGTTGCCCACACCTATACACCTGAACTTAGCGGGAGCCCCCAAGGCCAGCATCGCTGCTGTATACCCGGATTTATAGACGGACCCAGATCAACACCAGATAAAGAAGCAGAGGGATACCAGATCAAGAACAGAGTGATCCTGCACGTTGCACCATGATTAGAAGTATGTATGCCTACATATCAGTAGTAAAGCCGTGAGGATATCCCAGGAGGCACAATTTACAATACCTGTGCCCGTCTCCCGTGCCCCCCGCGTATCGTGTCCTGGCGCCCACCCCCGTGCCCTGTTTCCCCCATCCCCTGCCTGGTGTGAACACGCAGGCGGTGCTCATATCGTACATGCTTCCGATCTTCCAGCGAGCCATGGGGCTGTCTGGTGCGCTCAGCGGAGCCCGCTTCGGCGTATGGGTGAGTGAATGGGATACCGCTATTGAATACACTCAAGTGTTGAATATCGTATCGAAAATTTCGATAATATTACACATCGATTTTTCGATATACCACATGTCGAGTCTTTTGATATACCGCATGTCGAACTTTCGATATATCGTATATCGAACTTTCGATATACCACAAGTCAAACCTTTTGATATATCGCATATGGGATTTCGTGTATCACATATCGAATTTCTTATATCGGATATCTGCACGGGTAGGATCCGTATGATCTGTATGATCTGTGTGATCTGCATGATCTGTATGATCTGCATGACCTGCATGATCTACATGACCTGCATGATCTGCATGACCTGCATGATCTGTGTGGTCTGTATGATATGTATGACACGGCTCTTGCGCACATGTTTACCCGGTATGATTATGTAGTACGGCTCCTGCACAAATCCCATAACGGCAAAAATAGGATCTACAGCAGTAGTAGATGATGTACTATATTGTCGTATACGTGTCCGATGTGCGAATTACACGGAATGCATCTAATGCGGGGGACCATAATAAATAGGACCAAATATTGATTGTAATAATAGGTAAATACTGTAGATTTTGGTGTTTACCGTAGGTCCTATCGACTAGGTTCCCCCGTGATAGTAATAGAATAACTTTAGGAGTTGCACGAGAGTTACGCTGGGGAAGCGAGAAGAGAGTGGGTGGAAGTGTTAGAAGGGTGATGTACCATACGCAAAGAGTACTTACTCGATTCATACTGGACTCAACATGTGATGTATTCATATTAACAGTACACTGTCAGATGGAAAGCGAAACACTCGTAGTAACAACGAATAATTACCCATGTTCCTGTATAAACCCGTCTCGCGTCCCCGCCGTCTGCCGCCCTCTTCCATCTGTAACTCCCTTTGATTATGTTTACAGGTGGCGGGTTTAGGGATGTCATACGCCATTTTCGGGCACGCGGCCAAGAACCAAGTGTCTTGCCTAGAGGGTTTCATTGCCTTGGAAGGCCTGTTTTTCCTCCTTCAGTTCCCTCTCTCCTGCGCCCTCGCGGCCTTTGCGCAGGAGAGGGTCGGTCGCTCTGCCGCCGCAACTCAAAAACGAGCTTGATAAGAAAAAACGAGAGTCGCATGAGACTAATATACATACAGGGTGCCCTCCCCCATACCCTACAGCAGTCGTACCCTTTTTTTTCCCTTCCTTTTTTTTGCTCTTTTTTCCCTTTTTTTCCCCCTTTTTTTCCCCCTTTTCTTCTACTTTCTTTTTTTTTATCAACCTTGAAACGAGATTGCAGTTCTTAACCTCTTGAGAACTGGTCCCACGTATTTGGGGGAAATATAGTTGGAATTAGTGTGGGATAAGTTTTTCAGTTATGAATGGGTCAAGGGGGTAATATACTACCTGTATCACGGGGGAGCATATATACGTAGTAATTAGAACCAAATCTGGTGTAATATAGGCATAATAGAGGAATAACCTTGGAAGAACTGTTTTTTTTCGGTCCATTGTTGGCTCTGATTACTATTCTTATTACATTAGCCCCCCCCGTAATAATTACGTAGTGCCAGTGCAGAGGGGCGGTCAGGTCAGTCAAGGCGTCAACCACCGGTCGGTCTCCTGTACCTGTAAATGCGTTGTTTTTTTTTTTTACGGCACCAAAACGGGACCCTTTTTGGGCTCTCACTGGAACGTCCGACCCGTGCCGTCCGCCCGCACGCACAAAAGCTGACGACGGTTACAGTTATCCTGCTGCCCGAGTCCCTGCGTAGCGACAGCTATATGCCATTTCAACATGTTAACCCCTTGAGAACTGGTCCCAGGTATTTGGGTACAAAATACTTGGAAGTAGTATGGGATAAGTTTTTTCAGTTCTGGTTGAGTTAACAGCATCGTACCAGGTAGTTGGTAAGAGTGTTGAAACTGGGGGCACGAAATGTCTTTCTCTCGTATATACCTTGGGGGCAGAAGGATCTCTGCCATGATTTGGATCGTTCGTTTCCCGCGTTGGCGAGGATATGGGGTGTAAAACCACGATGTGGAACCAGCCCCAAGCATGACTATTCTTACGTAGGGTGTACCAGGTGTAAAAGTTAACCTTGTACTAGTTGTTACGTTTTCCAGCATTGTGTTGCCCATGTGATTGTTCCGGTGAACTGGACGATTGAGGTTTTCCACCTCTAGTGTAGACGGAGGCGGTGTTAGGCTGTTTTTGATTTTGAAAGCGTTACCTATTTGGTTTTGAAGCGCTATATTTTTGGTTTTGAAGCGTTTCCTATCGTTTACAAGGTTGTTTTTCTCGCGGTGTGCGCTGGCGCAGCGGGTGTTGGCGGCTGACTTTGGATGATAAACGCCTCCTTATACCTGAGGGGGGGGGGCACCCGCAGAAATAAGAGACGAATTAAGAATTTCCTAGGTTTCCATTGTGTCTCTTGTCTCAAGCAGTCCGAAAGTGTGTCTGCCTCTCCGTCTGTCCGCCTGTGTCCCGCCAAAATGAAACATCACCATAAAACGGTATACCGGTAGTTTTCACGCCAGTTAAAGGTGGAAATCAGCTCGAGGCCCAACAATTGTTTTCTGTGACGGTATACCGTTTTCTGTTGAACGGCCCAAGACTCCCAATTCCAACCAATCAGCACTCTCCAATTTAACGCACAATTTGATAACGCCATAAAACGGTATGCCGTGGACCGACAACAGCGGCAGCAGCAACAACAACAGCAACAGTAGTACGAGTCAGTCGCAGGGCAAGCGCGACGCCGCCTCGAGTGTTGGCGGCCGCTGGCGAGTGGAGGGGGGGTCGGAAGGCCGGGGTGGCCGTTTTCGTGTCTAGGCGTCGCGTGATCATCAAGGGCGGAGTGACGGACAAGAGGATTAGGGTTACACGCCCATCATTACTGCTCAAAACCATCTACTATCTGTAGTCCGGCCGAAAATGTAAGGGTCGTTTCAGTCTGAAAATACCCAGGAATCTCGGTTCATGTGGCGTGTCCTGACCACACCACAGAAACATTTAACGATTAGTACAGACAGACAGAAAGAAGCCTGAAGGCTCGGCGCACGCCAAAGCTTTTGTTTCCCTATACTTCGTGTAGTATCACACAGCATTACCACCGCGCCCAACCATTCAACATTGCGAAACACAACAAGCGCGAAAAAACATATACTTCGTACTGCTGTATCATATGATAGAATCGAGAGAAGTCGATGAATCGAGAAACACATGCCTTTGCCCCTCTTCCTCTCCCACTTCCGAAATATCCAGTATTTTCCGCCTTCAAAAGAGCCAGCGACCCCCCCCCCTCCCCGCCGAAAAATCCAGTGATGCACTAAAGATCCTGTGCTTTCCCTCCAGCGACTCCGCCTCCGTAAAATCCAGCAACTCCCCGTCCGGAAGATCCAGTCACTCCCCCTCCGAAAGATCCAGTCACCCCCCCTCCGAAAGATCCAGCCACTCCCCCCTCCGAAAGATCCAGCCACTCCCCCTGCGAAAGAACCAGCGACACCCCCTCCGAAATAAAAAATGTGCAAGCCGCGACGAGCGCGATGGGTCCGGGCAAGAAACTGAATAACACCAGTACCACCCGTACTCGTACCGCCAAACACGCCAACGGCTCTCAGAAATCTAACGGAGTGCTCAATAATGAAATGCAACCACTGTATACGAGGAGACCGCGGTTTGCCCCCCTGTGATCGACCGCCCCCACACTAAAACTAGTATATTAAGGCAAAAATGGCCCTTGACACGTCCGAAGATGCTAGGAGACCGCGGTTTGACCCTTTTGTCTGACCGCTCCCCCTACACTAAAGCTATTAACAGTATATAGAGGTCAAAAGACGTCTTGACGCGTCAGAACATGCTAGGAGACAGCGGTTTGACGCCTTGACTGACCGCTACACTAAGCCTAGTATATAGAGATCAGAATAGGGTCTTGACGCATCCGAAGATACTAGGAAACCGGGGTTTGACCCCTTGACTGACCGCCCACTACACTAAAACTATTAATAGTATATTAAGGCAAAAAAAAGTTTTGACGCGCAAAAAAAACAACCGGTCTTCTACGTATGATAGCATGTGTTACTACTACAGTAGCAGTAAAAAGGTCACACACCCTACACAGCAGTAGTACTGCTGTTGATCCACACCCAAATCGTACCAAAACACCTTCCCAGACAGGACCTGCCCCACCCTGGTCGACGCCCCTACCGCATATCACCCTGGACACAAATATAAGGGCAGTTCGATCTTGGTATCAATGCATGAACGGTCATTATATGTCCGTCCAGGGTGGTAAGACAACAAGATAACACACCCCCTTATCGAACGAAATTCCAAGCCGATTAGATTTTCGGCTACTCGTCGGGGAGAGTACAAACCGCCAATAATAAACGATGCGCCTTCGTACACGGAAAGGTCTCGATGAGATCTCCCCAAAGCTACCATTATTCGGTGTGAGTGTATGTGCCTGTGTCCGCTCTCCCTGGTTTGGAGAAAATCGGCTCCGAAGAATCGTCGCAGGGGGTGTGCTATCTTATCACCCGATGTGGTATCTTATCACCCGGTGTGGTATATTATCACCCGGTGTGATATCTTATCACCCGTGTGATAAACGGTATTGATAACTGAAACCCCACTCGATTGAACGGCGGTGGTGTAACTCGCCCCAGTAGTAGAGCGCTGACCGTGCATCCGTAGACTAAAAGCTAAAAGCGGGGCCTCTCCTAGCGGTGTGTTATCTTATCACCCGTTGTGGTATCCTATCACCCGGTGTGGTATATTATCACCCGGTGTGGTATATTATCACCCGGTGTGGTATCTTATCACCCGGTGTGATATCTTATCACCCGTGTGATAAACGGTATTGATAACTGAAACCCCACTCGATTGAACGGCGGTGGTGCAACTCGCCTAGAGCGCTGTCCGTGCATCCGTAGACTAAAAGCTAAAAGCGGGGCCTCTCCTAACCGCCTACCAGGTATACCTTTACGGAAGCACACCACAGCACCAGTACCGGCTCTTCCAATCAGAAAAAAAAAAACTGGGATACTGGCCCAGGCTCGTACGTACCTAGATTTCCTTTTTTAGAGGGGTGTGTACATACCGCACTATAATCCAGTATAACCGCTCCCAATTTTTTTCTAACTTCTAACCGGAAATCTAAAGGCTGGATTTCTTGTGCGAGGCCTCTTTCTCAAGAGCGAAGGCCGGCAGTAGCAGTAGTGTACCCCTCCTCGATCGACCATGTTGACCAGCCTTACCACTCCCAGATTGCTTATTTCCCCGGGAAACGTCAAGCTTGCAATTCTTACGTAGAACTGCGCTTTAAGAACCTCACCCACGTTTTTTGGGTGAAAAACTACTTGGAATTAGTATCGGTTCATGTTGTCAGTACTAAAAGGGGGCCGGTATACGTATAATAGAGTGTTATGTACTATTCTTCGACCTCCACTAGCTCGAAAAGCGCGTCTCGCAAAAACCGGATTACGTCTTCCGCGGTGCTCAGCAGGACCTTCGCGGCCGCCAGCGCCGCGCTCACAACCTGCGCAAAGACGGCAGTCAAAACCGGAACCAGGCCGCCCAGCAGGGCCTCGACCACGCGCTCCCCTAAACCTCTCGCTGCTCCTCGGTCCACCTTCCCCTTCCCTTCCTCCTCCTTCTCCCCTATCCCCTCTTCCGATACCGCCTCTTCCGCCACCGTTTCTTTCTCGCTTTCCCGCGCTGCATCCTCTCTTCTCCGCCGACGTCGCACAGAAAAGGCGTCCAAGCCTTCCCCGCGTACGACGCTGAGCTTAACTTTGGACTTCGATTTCCGGCGGGAGGAGGAGGAGGAGGAGGAGGAGGAGCCGGAGCCGGAGCCGGCTGATTCCGCTTTGTCGAGCACCTGGTGGAGTCGGCGCCGGTGCGCTCCCCCCTCCCGGCCTCTGCGCCTGCCCGGGTCGGCTTTTCGCCGAGCCTTGCTTCCGCCTACCCGCACCTTCACCCGCTCCTCGCCAGCCTTCTCCTGCGCTAAACTTATGTCTCCCCCGTCGTCCTCCCGCTTCGCCTCCTCCCCCACACCCCTCTTCCGCGCTGCCACTGGCGCCGCCGCCGCTGCTGCTGCCGCTGCAACCTCCTCCCGCCCCTGCTCCGCCCCAAAGACAACGCCTTTTCGATCGAGAAACCCTTCCTCCTCCGGCGTCTTTCTTTCATCCTGACCTTTCTTTGTCGTCGAGCCCGGCACAGTAGCAGTAACCGCTTCCACCCCTCCGACCGCCTCCTCCTCTTCTACCAACTCCGCTTCCGCTGCAGCCGCCGCCGCCGCCGCCAATTCCCTCGCCGCTGTCGTTCGCTCTCGGCTGATACGAGCGGCCACTCGGCGTACGTCACCCTGGTTAAGGAAGGGGTCTTCCCCTTGCACCCACGCGCGCATTGCGGTGTCTACTTCCACCCAGAGAGGGTCTGCGGGTCCGATGGTGGCGCGCGATTCTCCGCCCAGAAATTCGGGGATGTTCTCCCTGGGGATGTATCGCTCGAGCTCTTTCAGGCCTGCCTCTCCCTTCCCGAGGACTTTCACTTTGGCCACTGTGTCCTCGCTCAAAAATCCTGCCAATATTGTGGAAAGTATATGGGGAGGATGTGGACGGAGTTGGCGGGGGGGGGGGCAGGGATGGGGGGGGTGGGGGGGGAGTTGGCGGGGGGGGGGGCAGGGATGGGGGGGGTGGGGGGGGAGTTGGCGGGGGGGGGGGCAGGGATGGGGGGGGTGGGGGGGGAGTTGGCGGGGGGGGGGGTAGGGATGGTGTGGGTGGGGGGTGGGGGGTGACGGGATGAAACGAGGTGAACGCGTTTTTAACAGAATGAGATGGACGGATACGAATGATAGATTCAAGAATGAACGGCATGAAACATATTTTTTAATAAGAATGAGGGAAGAAACGACGTGAATTCATGAAATTGAACAAATTAGGATGCAAACAGCGAATTGAAACGAAACGAACCAGATATCACTGAAGGATATTTTTGGTCCCGACACGCCAACACGGCAGACTATACACCAATAACCCCACGACCACCCAAAACATAGTCCTCCCCCATATAACTCCCACAACACACGTCCATCTCGGGAGGGATGGTAAAATGACAAAGCCAAGCAACAAACGAGTACTCCCCACCCTCCCCCTCCCCCCGCTTGGTGCTAGCAATGTCTGCCTGGTCGGTGAAAACACGACATGCTCCGTCTCGGCATTGTAGGGATGCGAGGGTCTATGGCCATACGACTACGGCCATGCATTAATATCGAGTACCCACCCCCCCTCCCTCCCTCCCTCCCTCCCTCCCTCCCCCCG
>MEHQ01002696.1:43664-62982 GCA_008828725.1 Saccharina japonica | reverse complement strand
GTGAGAATAGGGTTCGTGTTGGGGGTGTACTTAATTTTCATGCATGGCCGTAGTCGTATGACCATAGACCCTCGCATCGGAGCATGTCGGGTTTTGACCGACCAGGCGTTTGTATCGGGGGGGGGGAAGCTGAGCCGCGTCAGAACGAAGCGGCGGCGTACCTGGGAAAAAAAAAAAACAGAATATTTTGCAAACTCGTTGGAGGGGGGGGGCGGGGAGGGGTGGAGTGGCCACGCGGAACGCGGTCGGTCAACTTCGGACTCGCGTGTAGCGGGGGGGGGGAACACGCAACGACAGCGTGAGCAACGTGATAAGGTAAAAGCGTGTGACGTCCCATTTTTTATTTCGTAAAAGACGAAAAATAACTATTGGATGGCGGGTATGTACACACGCGGACAACACGCACACACGGGCAGACCGACAGACACACAAACCGAAAACACATAAAACACGAAAAAAAAACACAGCAAGAAAACACAGAAACACAGAAACTCGACAACGCTGAAGCACAGCAAGAGAAAACAGTTGAAACCGCGCAACACCCCTTCCCCCCCCGACATTTTCCTCGCCCCAACTCCCCGGTCTCCCCACCACCAGCACAGCTAGTCACCCCCGCCAACCCACTGCTGCTACCGTAGACCCCCTTCCTATCGCGCGCCCCCCCCCGCACTAGTAAAGGAGAGAGGGGAGGGGGGGGACGGGGAAAGGGGGGAACGGGGGGGGGGCGGTCGTTAGCCCTTACCAACACCAAGTGCCTTTGATAAAATGGATGGCACTATATATCCCCGCGACGACAATGCGAGCGACGATCATGTCCAGGTTTTTACGACCATGGACTCGCGTAGGCGTTACGCCTCCCCCATAGTAGTGTCGCGCCCGTCGCTTCAGTGGTTGGTATGTTGCTATCCATAGGGCCCAAAACGACCATCACCAGCAAATTACGAGAAAAAAAAAAATGCAAGAATAGGCTTTCTATAGTCGTATTGCGGGCGAGCTGTTACGGGGGACCATAGTAAATAGGACCTACTTCAGACCCAAACACCTAAATGTCTACCTATTTTTACTAGTAATATTTGGTCCTATTTACTACCACTCTGTCCAGAAATATAAGCACCGTTTTAACATAAATATTCAATAAATAACGGTGCTTATATTTCTGGACAGCGTGGTATGTTCCGCGGTAACAGCCGACTTTACGTCGCCGCCCTGGGAGAACTGAGCCCACGTTAGGATGAAAAACCTGCTTGGGAATAAGAGCTGGACAACTTTTGCCGTAAAAAAAAGGGCCAACCACAAAAACCACTATTATACCAGGTATTCATAGTGATGGGAATGTGAGCGCCGTTCTTGTATAAATACCAATAACCTAACGGTGCCCTACATTTCCGCCTAGAGTGTTACCAACACTTTTATACCACCGCGTTCCGGTTTTCGGGGACAAAAACACTTGGAATTAGACTACGAAAAGGGTTAAGCTCGCTATTAGTAGTATTTCTTCCATTTGGATATTTTGGCTTCGCGTTCGACGTCGTTGTCGTCTCCTCGGACGGGCGCGACATTTTTCGCCCCGAGAAAAAAAAACACACGAGGGTTATATATTAAGGGTCGTGAACCGGAGCCGATTCATATTCATCCGTCTCAATCCGGTCCGTTTTCAAACAACATCGGCCTCGGAAAAAAAAAAAACGAGAAAAAATTGCTGCAGGAAACGGCCAGCTTGCCACCCTTACGCTATAACCCTACAGCAGTAGTAGTGGGGACTACCAGGTATGGAATTCTACAACTACCGCCCATAAGTATCAAGCATACACACCGTGAAAATGTCATCGATTCCCACCTGATGAGATGTACGAGCTCTTTCAGGGCAGATGATCTGTATGATCTGTATGATCTGTATGATCTGTATGATCTGTATGATCTNATAGATAGATAGATAGATAGATAGATAGATAGATAGATAGATAGATAGATAGATAGATAGATAGATAGATAGATAGATAGATAGATAGATAGATAGATAGATAGATAGATAGATAGATAGATAGATAGATAGATAGATAGATAGATAGATAGATAGATAGATAGATAGATAGATAGATAGATAGATAGATAGATAGATAGATAGATAGATAGATAGATAGATAGATAGATAGATAGATAGATAGATAGATAGATAGATAGATAGATAGATAGATAGATAGATAGATAGATAGATAGATAGATAGATAGATAGATAGATAGATAGATAGATAGATAGATAGATAGATAGATAGATAGATAGATAGATAGATAGATAGATAGATAGATAGATAGATAGATAGATAGATAGATAGATAGATAGATAGATAGATAGATAGATAGATAGATAGATAGATAGATAGATAGATAGATAGATAGATAGATAGATAGATAGATAGATGGATAGATAGATAAGATAGATAGATAAGATAGATAGATAAGATAGATAGATAAGATAGATAGATAGATCACGATCTGTCAGTCCGAGATGTGCAAGAATGTCAACACCTCTCTCTACAGTAGGTCTACAGTCTGTTCACCGCTGGCACACCGCTGGCATGCGAGTATACAGCAGTAGTATACAGGAATGATATCATATGACATGTTGTACCTGGTACAGGATTAGGCACTTACCTCGTGTTCCCTCCTCCAAGCGCAGCACCGGCGTATCGACTCCTTCGCCTTCGGCACGTCGAACTTGGAGTGCCTCAGGAAAGCCAGCACCACCCCGTCGCGGTCGCCGCAAATCGCCACGGTGTCCAACGCGCGGACATCCTCCTCCGACAGGCTCCCCTTCTCCTCTGGGCCCCCAAAGGCAAACGCCTTCACATCGTCGAAGGCCTCTCGCTGGAAGGCGGACAGGTCGTCCACGGCTAGCGCAGCCGCCTTCTGTACCTTCACGTCGAGAGCGTTCCTTCGGTTTAGAAGCTCTCGGATCGCCGCTGCTTCCTCCTCTTCCTCCTCCTCCTCTGATATGTCGTTCTCGTCTTCCTCCTCCTCCTCCCCCTCCTCGTCTTCCCCTTCCTCCTCTTCCGAGCTCTCCTTCTCCTCCTCCTCCTCCTCCCCCTCCTGTTCCGATGTGCCCTCCTGCTCCGATTTGTCTTCCCCAAAATACTGCTGATGTTGGTTCTGCCACGGCTCGCTATGCTCCGCTTCGGCTTCGTCGTCTTCGGGAAGCGGCGTGGCACGAGACGCGGTAGTACTGGTAGCAGCAGCAGCAGCAGTAGCAGCAGCAGCTGAGTCAGCAGCGGCGGCAGCAGCCGTAGAGGCGGCAGTTGTCGGGGATGTAGCGAGATGGTGGCCGGCAGCAGCAGTATCATGCGATGCGGCTGCGCCTTCTACCACCGTCTTCCCCTCCCTTCCCCGTTCTCCAGCGCCAGGAGCTACAAATGTTATACATCTCCCGTTCCCCTTGACCCCCCGCCCCTCCTGCTGCTCCTCCGCCTCCTCCTCCTCCTCCGCCTCCTCCTCCTCCTCCTCCTCCTCCTCCTCCTCCTCCTCCCTCCCTTCCTCTTCCTGCCCCCCCTTCTCCCAAATGCCCTGGTCCGAGTCGTAGCCAGCGAGAGCACCATCATCCTCTGCCGTGGAATCTGTAGACCATACCGATTCGAGCAAGCTCGGAGATGGTGTCGACAGGTGTTCCTCACTGTGAGCTCCGCCCTCCTCAGCAGTGCCTCCCCATGACGCGTGGGCAACACCCGTCGAACAGCCAGCAGCAGTAGCAGCAGCAGCAGCAGCAACAGCTACTCCAGCAGAGAGACTCGTACTGCTGCTGCTGCTGTCATCCCTTTCCGAGGCAAAACTAGCATCGGGTTCTGCTCCCGTATGCATCGCCGTTTCCGCATGATCCTCTCCATGATCAGGATGATGGATGGAAGAAGAGAAATCTGGATGTGATGGCGATTGAGTTGGGCCCTGCTGCTGGTGTAGCTGCTGCTGCTGCTGCTGCTGCTGCTGCTGCTGCTGCTGCTGCTGCTGATGTTGATGCTCTCTTCGCAATGCCTTCAGCGTTCGCCCTAGGTGAACCGTCGACATGTAACCATGGCAGACGTTATTGCCGAGAAGCAACACCGTGGCGAGAATCGCTACGAGAAATTGGCCGCTACTATGCGGGCGGTGTAGGCATCGCACGACTTTTTCGTGCATGGTGTGGAAAGAAGGTGATCCCCGGCAATCCCAGTACGCGCAACACGCTTCGCACAGCTGGCAGAGCTGAGACGGACATGCGAAAAAAGTTCAATTTTCGAACGACGTAGTAGCCCCTCACCCCTATACGCAAAAGCTTCAAACATACATAAGAAACCCCTGTTCGTGACACCGTGAAGGCCACACACACCACGTCTGAGGTAGGACTGGACTGCTGGGCTGCGAGAGCTGCAACTATGGCCAAAGACAGGACGGCAGGATCTGCGCATTCCTCGGAGGGAGGTAGCCGTGCTGCAAAGAAGCGCCGCAAGCAAAAGGACAGGTCGCCTGCGGTGAACCCAGCACCACCAACAGGACCGAAGCGCGACAACGACCACAACAGCGATGTTCCACAATCCAACCTCTTCAAGAAGAACGGTTCAGCCACCAGCCGACCCCACCAGGGTGTAAGCAGCGCCGCAGTTGCCAAAGGTTCCAACCCCCTCGGCAACCAGGTGGTAGGAAGCAAGCGCAAGCTTACGGCCGCGATCTCCACCTCCGCCTCCTCCTCCTCCTCCTCCTCGTCAAACCAGACTGGAAGGCAACTGCTAGCCACATCGGCAGCAGCAGCAGCAGCAGCAGCAGCAGCAGCAGCAGCAGGCACCGCTGCGGGGGGAAGCAGCAGTGCTGATGGCGGTGGTGGCAGCAGCAGCAGTGGAGGAGGGGGGCGTGTACGAGCAGGAAGGGGAGACCGGTCGGCCAATACCCCACCACCGCCTACAACCATCGATGCATCTGCCGCAGACGATCGGTCTCTGCTGCTCCTGGAGCTAGACGCTCAGGGCGTCCTGTCCGACGTCGACGTCGAGAGCGGCTTGAAGGCAAGGCAGCTGCTGCAGTGGATGATTGCTCCGCTGCCCGTGGAGGAGTTCTACAGCAGCTACTGGTGAGTGCAGTAGAGGATGGAAGGGGTGGAGGGAAGGGGGGAGGTTCGGGTGGGGGGGTCGTTGGGTCAGTAGGTGGGATGGGTGGGGTGGTGGGGGTTGTGGGTCGTTGGGCCAGGTGGGATGGGTGGGGTGGTGGGGGGTGGGTAGGTAGAGGTGAGTGGGGAGGTCGGAGGGGGTCGGAGGGTGGGTGGGGTGGTGGGGAATAAATACCAGGTATTGAGGCAAGACGGCCTAATACTTGCAGTCAGTGATCTTATCGAGGAATAATGGTGTGTGTTGTGTTGAAAAATCGAACGACGCACAAGGGTCAACGCACACCCGGGCAACCAACGAGGCGAGCTACGGTCCGCGTTCCTCCCTGGTGCGCCGCGGCCAGCGGAAGATTATGCCTGCCGGCACCGGCTAAGAGGTAATCGGTCTTGGGATGTTTTGGGTGGCTGGCGCAGCCCCGAAGCCGCACGCGGGCAGCCGCGACGGGGATACAGCGATCGAGCTTCTGAGCGAAATCGTGACCTGGTCGGTGCTCGTGTGGTTTGGGAGGCAAAGAGTGATATAAAAGTGGGTATGCGACGGTCCCGTGATTTTCTGATGCGCCGCGGCTGGTCTACTCTCTGCTACACACAGGGGCCGTCGGACCTCGCGCTGCGGCTGCTCCGGTGGCCCCTGCCTCTCGGGAATGAGGGATCTCGCCTCTGAAGCGTTCTGAGGAGCGAAAGCGAAAACCCACGAACAGCCGTCATGAAGCGCTCTCCCCTATTGGCTTCTGACACAGACCATCGAACAATGGCAAAAAACAAAACAAAACACAAAGAGCAAACCGTGACACAGCTATTCAATAGCATGTTCTCTTCCCCCCCCTCCTTGTCTCGAGCACACCTGCCTTAATCAACACCAGTCGAGCCTATATAGCGTCCCCTCTCGCCGCCGAGACGATCACAGTGTGCAGAACCTTGTCCAAATCCCTACGTACCATTAAAATTGACGTCCCCCAAGGCAGTACTGGACGAAGCATGATAAGTAGATATTCCTGAGGTACGAGCTATTTTGGCACTCTGATTGGCTACGAAAGGTTATGTTTTACACGGTTCAATCAACTTGAAGTCTTTCCCAGCCACAGAATCCCGAGTCACCCTATATAGAGTATTTCCAAGCCCAGCATCCACGCCGGCCGAGTCAAACCTGGAGTCTTACCAAGTACTGACCACAGCCATTAGGGTTATAGGGTTCGGGTCGGAGGGTTGGAATCAGGCCCCAAGCACAAAACCACCGTAAATATCTACTGTCAAGGTTCGTCCACCCCTCCCCCAAGGTCAACATCATCTGACTACAAATGCGCAAGAGGGGAATGTGGAGAGCTCCTGGTCTCGTGCGCGAGGCCGACCTCATCTTGGCCTTGGTGCTGGTGCTGCCGCTCCGGGCGTCCTCCAGTCTCCAGCCCGGCCTGGTTCGCTCCACGCCTCGCACTCTATGCTGCCGCCCCTTCCCAGTGGTGTTCCGCTCTTTCATATATGTTTCACTCTTTTTGCTTAAGTAACAATATTTGGTTCTATTTAGGGCAGCGGCCAAAAACAGGTATACCTGGTCCGTTTGCGGCCAAAAACACGTACATGTATCGCCCCGATGGTCTAGAGGTAACCTCGAACACTTCTGAACGTTGATGTCTGGAGTTCGAATCTCACGTGGGTCGGACTTTTGAGTTTATTTGCAAAAATAAAATAAAAATAAAAAACGGAATCAACTGCTGAGAGCGCCAATTAATAGTAACGTGGGTTAGGCCCAGGCGCAAATAGGCATATGGAGATAGGCCCGCCGCAGGCGAAAAAAATTGAAATAGGCACGTAGATAGGCAAATGCCTGAAATGCCTTAAACGTGCCTATATCTATGCCTGAAATAATGCCTTAAACGTGCCTGAAACCGTCAAGGCACATCCCACACTAATTTCAAGTAGTTTTAGGGTTTCAGGCATAAATGCCTATCTTCAATCCCATACTAATTTCAAGTAGTTTTGGGTTTCAGGCATAAATGCCTATCTTGCTCAATCCCCACTAATTTCAAGTAGTTTTGGTTTTCAGGCATAAAATGCGCTATCTTGCTCTACTAATCCACACACTGAATTTCAAGTAGTTTGGTTTCAGGCATAAATGCCTATCTTGGCTCAATCCAGCACTAATTTCAAGTGTTTAGGGGTTTCAGGCAGAAATGCCTATTTCAATCCTATTCATTTCTAGGTTCAGGTAATGCTATCTGCCAATCCACACTAATTTCAAGTACCGGTAATCATGCGAAGTGGCACCGGGGTGCGATCGGACGATTTAAAATGTTTTCTAGTTGTGTTGTTTTATCGCACCCCGTGCTATCTGCTCGATGGGTGCCAACCTTCACGATGGGTGCGGCGAAATACAATTAAATCATGGCCGTTCTTCAATTTTGCGCGGCACCCCCGGTGCGATCTCTCGATGGGTGCGCTGCTGAATGCGAAATCACCGGGCCGTAACTGGGGAACCCGGTGCGATCTCTCCGATGGGTGCGCTGTGAAATCGAAAAAATACACCGGCCGTACTGGGCAACGGTGGTGCGTAAATACTGCAAGAGCTACCTAAAACGGCTTTGACCTACGATGGCGTTGGTAAAGAAGGCGTTGAGAGGAAAGTGGCGCACTTGGTGATATTCATTCGAAAATGAAAAGAAATGAGAATATTACCTTACCTAACAAGACCCAGCTGCGGTGGCCGCCTCCAAATTTCTATTTATGATCGGAGAGATGCGCACGGGGTGCGGAATCTCTCCGATGGGGGTGGCGAAACTAGCGATCAAAATGTTTTCTGACGTTGTGCTTTGTTATCGCACACCCGGCGCATATGCTCTCCGATGGGTGCCCACCTTCCGATTGGGTGCCAACTCTGCGCATCGATTACGGTAATTTAAGGGTTCACGCATAAATGCGCTACTTGGCTACAACGCCAACACTAATTTCCAGTAGTTTAGGGTTTCAGACATAAATGCCTATCCTTGCTCCAACACCGACTGTGTAACACATTGTTGAACTGCACCTCTTTTCGAGAGACGGAACCACTAACGAACTACCTGGTACTTGAATAGTTTAGGGCATTTTCCTTTGGAACTGCACACGCTCCGCGTTTTTCCTATGAATACTTGATTGAAGTTTTGAGCAACGAAATGCAAAAACAGCTAATAATACGATTACTAGCTTAAAAACATATGTATATACAAGCAACAAACAAGGCTGCAGGTGTGGCGCGTTTACCCTATGTTAGCAATATATTCACACAGAATAATGGTGTAGCGGCGCTACGCAAATTCCTCGAGACTCGACTATTAAATAGGTATTTTGTACTGGCTCAACGTGAACCATCGTACGTTTATGCCATCATTCATCGTTTGTGTACGGCTTGGGAAAGCTACACTCGCCAGCTTGTGTTTTTGGCTTCCGCGAAGTGTTTGGCGTACCGTATTAATAATGGAACAGGGAACGCTCTCTAAAGCCATAACTCATATAGTATGTATGAAACAAAACGAGCTTTGATTCGCACTGGCAAATAAATCATCAATTTCGAATCCAAACCTTGTGCATGCGCGGGCGAGCAAATCATCAAGCCCCAGCGTTGGTCCTGTTCTGCCCCATCTTGGCCCCATCACCCTTCAGCGATATGATCGGTCGATTCATCGGACACAAAAACCACAAGAAAGGACGCATCCAAAAATCATTGAAAACCCGTTGCCTAGTTCTACATGCGTTCCGTAAAGAGCCTGCGTAATCAGAAGACGCCAAGCAAGAGTGTTGTTCTAACGTCACCCAATGACGCCTCACTTGACGGCACACTACGATTGGTGTTGAACGCGTTTGACACCCAGAAGTGGTAACGTGATAGCTCTGGACGACACTATCCCTGCTGTTAGCAGAGCTGTGGCCGTGGCGGGATGCCTTGGCTGTGCGCTGTGCGTCTGTGCGTGGCACTGATGCACTGTGTGACCGCGTGACCGACAAAACAAACACAACAAAATAACCGCCCTTTCCCTAAATTTGGGAAGTTCGCAATATAACGGCGTTATTTTTTTTTATGCCTTTTTTGTCATTTTGACATGCTGAGAAAAGATAGGCAAGATAGGCACGAAAATCGCGTTCAGGCCACGCTGTTTTCAGAAAAGGTCATTCAGGCATTATTTCAGGCATGGCCTTAAAGGCCTGGGCTAGCGTGGGTAGGCACAATTCGAATGCGAGTCGACGGAGGGAAGGAAAGGCTGAAGTCTTCTCGGCGATAAAAATGCAAGGCAAGCACCGTAGTGGGGGAGGAGGGAGAGGAGCCTACTTTGTGACCCCGGATCTGAGTTACGACTAGGGAGGAGAGAGAAAGGAGGGCGAAGATAATAAATGGGATGGCACAAAAAAAAAAAAAAAAAAAACTTAAAATCAAGTCAAAACAGCACTTCCACGTGCCCTGCCATTGGTCCAAAACTCGTTGTGCCTGTTTTTGCCTCTTTAAAACCCAGGTATACCTGATTTTGTCTACTCTGCTTGACTTTCTCCTTTTTTTGTCGTTTTTAAGCCAATCAGAGGCCCTTCATAGTTCCACCCTATGCCCCGTATACAAATGCCGACGTACGCGGAGACCCCCTCCTCCCTTCGCACCTCGCACCGCACGCTACTCGAGCGACACACATATCTGCCTGCACACCTCCGCCGAAATAATACGAGATAGAAGGCTCCCCTTCGGGATTGTGGTTGACTTGGAATACCAGGGGTGTCGCAAGCTGAGAAGGGAGAATACAGCAGCAGGCGTTCGTTCCTCGTACAATTAATAGCAGCTACTCGTATACGTAGCCACCGGGCGAGCACGAAGAGCATGAAAAAACTCTACGTTGCGTTGCAAGGAACGGCAGGTTCGTGGGGTGCGTTTTAAACTTGATTTTTTTGTATGTACCTGATTTTGGCCCCGAACGGACCAGGGGTACCTGTTTTTGGCCGCTGCCCTTCTATTTAGTATGATCCCCCGTACTAGATCATCTAGTGCCTCATCTGCGTAGGAAACATGTGCTAAATTGTGCAGATTATAAGGCTCCTACCCAGCAAGATGAACTACGAAGCTCATACAAGATCGGGAATAGATAGAATCTGCTTTGAAAGGTCTACTGCTTATAAATCATGAAGTGGATATGGTCTATATATATTAGATGATCTGTCCGAGGTGTGAACGAATTATGAAAATTAAAAAAAAAAAAAACAGCTGTGAGACGGAAAATTTCGCCCCGAAACTCATCTTTGCAAGCTGTGTGTCATACTTCGATCGCGCGTCAGTCACTAGTATCCAAAAATCGGTCGGAATTCGATTTTTGTGTGTTTTTAGATCACCATTCGCAGGCAGTACCCTCAATATCGTCGGAATTCCATATGGCGTTTTTACTTCTCGTCATTATGTATATACGAATATAGACTGAGGAGGCGGGATTGGTGATCGGGTCAATCGTACATTTTTTTTCTTGAAGCTAGTTTTCGGGTGCGCTTGTACTTTGGAAGTGCTTCTGGAGCGAGGCGGCTCAGGCAAGTAGTTTTTGGTGCACCCACACCGTAACAGACGTTTTTCGGTAGCGGCTGCTCCTCGAAGTTGCCATCGGTCCATGCTGGAGGAAGATCGCAATCGGACACACTCAGCCGGGTTTGGCCGATATATCAACCTGCCGCTTGCCGTACGCACCCGTCGCTGCGTCTTCTCTGTAAAAAATGAACACAAATTTAATTATGGTGTTCAGTTTCACCCCTTTATCGTGCCGCTTTTGATTTTACGTCGTATGTTGTCGGGCGGCAAATATACTCGAGAGTTTTTTTTCTTGTTTTGAGCGGTTCCCAGGCGATTTTACTGCTGCTGCACACCATTGACAAAAGCCACTGGAATAGCAGTAAATATACGTACAATATTCACAGCCCCGTAGTCATAAGCGAATAGAGGTTGTGTGTCTGATACATATTATATATACTTGCTTCCTATTAATATCCTGCCGTGCACTCTACACAGCAAGTACCTGGCTGGTACGTACGTATCATATGATACACCGTCATCCCTTCCTCTGACAAAAAAATCGAAGTACAGTATTTGCAGGTGTAATAGTGGGGGTAAGATAATTAACTTGTTTTTTTTTTTGTCAGACGTTGATAATTCCCACCCCCTAAAAAAGGGAGACAGACGACAGACGACGACAGCGCAAACAAGGTTCAGAGCGGTACTTTTTTTTCTTTCCGAATTTGGGGAGACGAAATGGCGCAATAGACCGTTTTTTTCGTTTTGCTTTTTTTTTCCGTACGGAGGCCGACGAACGTGTCGCCACTGCCACCAGCGCAGGCAGTAAGTAGTCCAGTCAACCCGTGCATCTCCTCCTACTTCGGCGACCTGCTTAAAAAAAAGGGGGAAAAAAAGGGGGGAGTACGGTCCTCTAACGGAGTTAAGTTAATAAGTTGAAATATGGTTAATAAGAGGGGCGTGATTTACGTAGTCGTTTAGTTTACTCGCAATGTAATGATGACATTTTGTATTTAGGCAGGGCAAGAACTGTACGCACTGTAGGTATGTTATAACACTGCGTATGTACCCTGGTGAGAGCGAGAAAGGGCCACGGCCTTGCTCACTCTTCACGAAACCCTCCCGGCGCCGTTTTTTGTTGCACTCGGTGTTTCTTGTCGGTGTGTCTGTCGCTCTTCGCCTTTCCAGCACCGGTGGCTTGCGGCGCGCTCGTCAGGCTCTGTGGCTGTGTCTTCCGTCACCGACCGACGACGTTTCAAGGCACACCCGACGTGCCAAGGCTTTGGACGCAGGCGCCAGCCCATCTACGCCGATCCCCGGCACATCGGCTGCGCTCTTGAAACGCCGTGGGTCCATGGTGGAGGTCATTGCTTCCGAGGTTTTCGAGCGTGCCGCGACTGCCGGCGCTGGAAAGGCGAAGAACGCCACCGCCGCATGGAACGCCACTCCCGGCAAGCGCCCGCCCCGCAAGGGCCCGGTGGAGGGTGAGAGACCCTGGACCTTTCTTAGGGCATAAGGCGTAGACTATTGGCTGCTCCCTGGAACGCCGTCGGTTCATGATGGAGGACTGCAGTACCTCCGACTAACGTTTACCTAATAGTCGGCTACCGCTGTAGTATGTGTTGCGATTTGTAAGTGCAATAGTTGTAAAAGTCCTGCCTTTTTATCGATTCCTTGCGTAGTACTCTTCTGCTAGTTTTCGTGCGCTTCGGTTTTGCTCGGTACGTATACGGAGTGTACGCTCAAGACTAAATGCTCTTGAGCAAATGTGTTCTGTTCATAAGTACCTGGTGTATTTTTCCGTTCACTGACTGACGCCGAAAGTGGAGCATTCTTGATCTACGAAAGCACCACGGCCTCACCCTTCAACTACCCGTCGCGTGTAAAGATGATATGTACGGTAGGTCGGGTTTTTTTGGACCGTCAAGACCTCTGGTGACCATAATATACTAGTTTTAGTGTGGGTGCGGTCAGTCAAGAGGTTGAACCGCCGTCTCGCAGAGCGGGTCAAGACTTATTTTGGCCTTAACATACTAGTTTTAGTGTAGGGGGCGGTCAGTCAAGAGGTCAAACCGCGGTGTCGCAGGGCGCGTCAAGACTTATTTTGGCAATAGTATACTAGTTTTAGTGTATTAGGAACGGTCAGTCAAGCGGTCAAACTGCTTGGTGGTCGTGGCGTTCTTCGCGGCAAAATGTCGGTCTTCGACTTTGTCAGCACTTGTGACAGCGGCACGGTTGTGGTCCGCTGAGCTGATTGTCTCGATCCCGGCCTGACGGCGTTTGCGGGCACAGCCGATGTGCCAAGGCTTGACGCAGGCGCCAGCCCATCTACGTCAAGCCCTGGCACATCGGCTGTGCCCTTCAAACGCCGTCGGGCCGTGATGCGAGGCAATCAACTCACCGGATAACATACGTGCCGCAGCCACCAGCGATCTGAGAACGAGAAGACGACATGGGTCAGTAGGGACGCAACGCTCTCTCACCAATGCGCGATCGTCCTCGCTTAGGCGGCCAGTCCGTGCACCTCTTGGCGACCTGCTAGAAGACGCGGGTAGCGAAAATAGTGCAGCCCTAGGCCCTCGGAGGGGAATAAGCTTGGAGGCAGGAGTCTTTTTGTGCGCTTCAGGGCCGATTTCGGCCTTCATTTACTAGTTTAGTCAGGGGGGGGGCAGGGATGCTACTGTATATAGGAGGCCGTTGTTTTTTGGGCTTGCGGAGGTCTCTTTTGGCCTTAACATACTGGTTTTAGTGTAGGGGAGCTGTGAGTCAAGACCGCGGTCTCAAGAGCGCGTCAAAACCTATTTTTTTCCTTAAACATACTAGTTTCAATGTAGGGGGCGGTCGGTCAAGGGGTCAAACCGCGGTCTCGCGGGCACGTCAAGGCCTCTTTTGGCTTTAACATACTAGTTTTAGTGTAGGGAGGGCGGTCAGTCAAGGTGTCAACGCGCTTGATTGGCGGGCGTGGCTCTCTTCGGGGCAATATCGTTCTTCGACTTTTCAGATCGCCGGTGACTGCGGCTCTCTCGTGTACCGGTCAGTTTGTTGTTTCGATCATGGCCCGACGGCGTTTTAGATCGCAGCCGATGTGCCAGGACTTGACGCAGGCGCGAGCCCATCTACGTCAATCCCCGGCACATCGGCTGCTCTTTGAAACGCTTTCAGTGCCATGATGGAGGAAGCAAACTCAGCGGTGAACGAGAGTGGCGCAGCCATCAGCGATTTGATATCGAGAAGGACGACAAGCGTCACCGGAAACGCCACGCTCACCAAGCGCTCTCTCTCATCGCCCTCGCGTAGGCTGTCAGGTCAGCCCGTGCACCTCTTGGCGGCCTCTGCCTGAACACGTGGGTGCCTAAAAAAACACCCAGCGTGAAACGTCCAGTCCTAAGCCCTCTCAGGCAAGTTTACGTTTGGGGGGGGGGGGGCGGTCAGTTAAGGGGTTGAAAACCCGCGGGTTTTTTTTTCGCGTCAAGACCTCTTTTGGCCTTTTGGCATGTATGCTTAGTTTTTGTTCAGGGGGGTCAGTCGAGAGGTCAAACCCCGGTCTCACGCGCGCTCCAAGGGGCTCTCTTTGGGCCTAAACATACTACCGTAGTTTTGGTGTAGGAGAGTGGTCAGTCAAGGGGTCCAAAACTGCGGCCTACACTCGGCTTGGCGTGGCGTTCTTCGCGGCAAAAATGTCGGTCTTGGACTTTGTCAGCACTTGTGACAGCGGCACGTTTCTTCTCCGGTGAGTTCATTGTCTCGCATCACGTCCCGACGGTGTTTGCGGGCACAGCCGATGTGCCAAGGCTTGACGCAGGCGCCAGCCCATCTTCGTCAAGCCCTGGCACATCGGCTGTGCCCTTCAAACGCCGTCGGGCCGTGGTGCGAGGCAATCAACTCACCGGACAACAAACGTGCCGCAGCCACCAGCGGTCTGAGAACGAGAAGACGACATGGGTCAGTAAGGACGCAGTGATGCTCACGCTCACAAGGCCTTGTCGTCCTCGCTTATGCAGTCACCCCCGTGCACTCGTTGGCAGCCTGCGAGATCGTGTTGATGCCGAAAAGCATACCGTTCCAGATCCTCGCGCGAAAGTTTTTTTTTGTTTGTGTTACTTTGGAGACTGTTTTTTTTTTCGGGCTCGTTAAAGCCTTTTTTATTTCCTCAAGCCCTTAAGAACTGGTCCCACGTACTTGGGGACAAACTACTTGGAATTACAGTAGTGTAGAATATTGTTTCTAGTTCTGGATGGATTAACATGCTGGGCTAGTATGGGGAGAGGGAGGAACATGCTACGAAAAACCTTTTTTTTTTTGTCGTGTGGAGGCCTTTTAATATACTACTTTTAGTGTAGGGGGCGGTCAGTCCAAGGACCAAACCGCGGGTCTTCCATTTTACGGGGGGGGGGGCGATATTGATCAGAACCAAATATTTTTGGTAAAATATTATCAAATATGGTAGTTTTTTATTGTACCGTAGGTCCTATTTACTAGTATTTACTATGGTCCCCCCGTAATAGCGTAAATAGAACCAAATTTTGCTGGTAAAAATGCGTAAATATATGTTTTTTTTTGGGTGTAGCGTAGGGGACCTATTTACTATAGGGTCCCCCGTTACAATAGCATAATTGGGGCGGGTCAGGGCCTCTGTCGGCCTTCGATTTCTGGTGCAGATTATCCGGAGAGGGGAAGAACGTTTTAAAATTGTTTTTTTCTTTGTTTCTTTCTAATCACCCAGATTGACGTCGTATTTTAACAGGCTATGGTCTGGGATACCTTAGCATACTATTTTTTAGTCCGGGGGACCAGGCGCGCGAGCACGGGCGTGCTTGCTCGGCGGGCGCGGCGTGGCGCGGCGTTCTTTCATGGCAATGTCTTTTTCTTGGAATTTTCAGATCGCCGGTGCGCTGCGTCGCTCTCGTGAACCAGTCAGATTGTTGTCTCGGCCATGGCCCGACAGCGTTTGCGGGCACAGCTGATGTGCCGGGACTTGACGCAGGTGCCAGCCCATCTACGTCAAGCCCTGGCACATCGGCTGTGCCCTTCAAACGCCGTCGGGCCGTGGTCGAGGAAACAATCTGACCGGTTCACGGGAGCGCCGCAGCGCACCGGTTATCTGAAACCGACGAAAGACGACAGCGCTTTTCAGGGACGCCGCGCTCACGCTACGCTCACCAAGCGTTATCGTCCTCGCTTAGGCAGTTACAGTAGTAGGTGCACCTCTTGGCGCGGCCTACCTGAAGACGTGAGTGGCGAACATCAAGATAGTCCTAGTAGGTCCTCGCGGGAAAACCTGCTATTTATTGTTTTGGAGACCTTTCTGTTTCTTTTTGGGTGGCGCACCAAAGCCTCTTGTTCAGTTTGGGGGGGGGGGGGGCGGGGAGGGTACTGCGGTGGACCATAGTAAATAGAACCAAACACTGTTAGCAAACAACGCGTAAGTATATAGGTTTTTGTGTCTACCGTAGGTCCTATTTACAATGGTCCCCCGTAATATAATAGCATGCATAGAACCAAATATTGTTGGTAAATATTCCTGAACATATACCCGTAGTTTTTTAGCATAATTGAGGCGAATCAAGGCCTCTGTCGGCCTTAGCATACTATTTTTTTTTGTTGTCTGGGGGAGCAGTCGATCAAGATGCCCGCAACAGCGGTTGCACGCAACCACGGACGCGCTTGCTTGCCGGCGTGTGGCGTGGCGTTCTTTCATGGCAATGCATTTTTCTTCGAATTTTCAGATCGCCGGTGCGCTGCGGCGCTCTCGTGAACCAGTCAGATTGTTGTCTCGGCCATGGCCCGACGGCGTTTCAGCGCACACCCGACGTGCCCGGGCTTGACGCAGGCGCCAGCCCATCTACGTCAAGCCCTGGCACATCGGCTGTGCCCTTCAAACGCCGTCGGGCCGTGATCGAGGAAACAAGCTGACCGGTTCACGAGAGCGCCGCAGCGCACCGGTTATCTGAAACCGACGAAAGACGACAGCGCTTTTCAGGGACGCCGCGCTCACGCCACGCTACGCTCATCAAGCGTTTTTGTCCTAGCTTAGGCAGTTAGTCGGTGCACCTCTTGCCGCGGCCTACCCGAAGACGTGAGTGGCGAACATCAAGATAGCCCCCGAGGTCCTCGCGGGAAAAGCCGCTATGTTTTATTGGATATTTTTCTGTTTCTTTTTGGGCGGCGCCCCAAGGCCTCTTGTTTAGTTTGGGGGTGGTGCAGGGATGGTATTACTACGGTGGATCATAGTAAATCGAACCAAACATTGGTAGCAAACATGCGTAAATGTATAGGTTTTCGATCGACCGTAGGTCCTATTTACTATAGTCCCCCGTAATATAATAGCATATATACAACCAAATATTGTTGGTAAATATGCGTAAACATATAGTTGGTTTGTGTGTAGACCGTAGGTCCTATTCACTATAGGGTCCCCCGTTATAATAGCATAATTGGAGCGGGTCAGAGCCTCTGTCGGCCTTCGATTTCAGGTGCAGATTATCCGGAGAGGGGAAGAACGTTTTGAATTTTTTTTTTTTTTTTTTCTAATCACCCAGATTGACGTCGTATTTTAACAGGCTATGGTTAATACCTTAGCATTTTCGTGGAATTTTCAGATCGCCGGTGCGCTGCGGCGCTGTCGTGAACCAGTCAGATTGTTGTCTCGGCCATGGCCCGACGGCGTTTGCGGGCACAGCTGATGTGCCGGGACTTGACGCAGGCGCCAGCCCATCTACGTCAAGCCCTGGCACATCGGCTGTGCCCTTCAAACGCCGTCGGGCCGTGATCGAGGAAACAAGCTGACCGGTTCACGAGAGCGCCGCAGCGCACCGGTTATCTGAGACCGACAAAAGACGACAACGCTTTTCAGGGACGCTGCGCTCACGCTACGCTCCCCATGCGTTATCGTCCTCGCCTAGACAGTTAGTAGGTGCTCCTCTTGGCGCGGCCTACCTAAGGACGTGAGTGGCGAACATCAAGATAGTCCCCGAGGTCCTGGCGGGAAAAGCTGCTATTTTGCTGGAGACCTTTGTGTTTATTTTTCAGCGCGCGCCCCAAGACCTCTTGTTTAGTTTGGGGGGGGGGGGCAGGGGGGGTATTACTACGGGGGGTCATAGTAAACAGGACCAAATATTGTTGGTAAAAATAGCATACTAGTTTTTTTTTTGTCTGGCGGGGCAGTCGATCAAGGGGGCCCCGCCACAGCGATGACGCGCAACCACGGGCGCGCTTGCTTGGCGGGCGTGTGGCGTGGCGTTTTTTTATGGCAATGCATTTTTTCTTCGAATTATCAGATCGCCGGTGCGCTGCGGCGCCCTCGTGAACCGGTCAGTTTGTTGTCTCGGCCATGGCCCGACGGCGTTTGCGGGCACAGCTGATGTGCCGGGGCTTGACGCAGGCGCCAGCCCATCTACGTTAAGCCCTGGCATATTGACAGTGCCCTTCAAATGCCGTCGGGCCGTGATCGAGGAAACCAACTCACCGGTTCACGAGCGTGCCGCAGCCACCGGCGACCTGAGGTCGACGAAAGACGACAGCGTTTTTCAGGGACGCCGCGCTCACCCTATGCTCACCGAGCGTCATCGTCCTCGCTTAGGCAACTAGTAGGTGCACCTCTTGGCGCGGCCTGCCTGACCAAGCGGGTGGCGAAAATCAATGCAAGTCCTAAGTCCTCGCGGGAACACCTGCTATATTTTATTGGAGACTTTTCTGTTTATTTTTTGGGCACGCCCCAAGGCCTCTTGTTTAGTTTGGGGGGGGGGGGGGGGGGGGGGGGGACTACTGCGGCGCCGGCCATAGTAAATAGAACCAAAACATGTTAGTGTTGTGTGTGCTGGTCTTCACATTAAAACCTTCTTTCTACCCGGTCGACATCCAGCACACAGTGTCCGTGCCGATTCTTTTATCTAAAAAGGTAACCAGTTCTGTGCGTCACAAAACTTACGACACAGCGGATAAGTACACATTTGCTAAATACATGGTGTTTTTGACTGCTACACGTAGGTCCTATTACTCATTATTTTAATAATAGCTATTTTACTGATATGGTCCCCGTACAGCATGAATATATAACCATATATTTGTTGGTAAATATCCCCTAAATGTTATGTGTTCCGTTAGCGTCCTATTTATATATGGTCCCCGTTTTTGCGTGTGTGTCCGTACGATCCTATTTACTATATGGCGTCCCCCTGTTTTAGCATAATTGGCGGGTCAAGGCCTCTGTCGGCCTCTCATTTCAGGTGAGATTATCCGCGAGAGCTATCCGGAGAGCGGAGAACGCGTTTGAAAAGTTTGAAATTGTTTTCGTATGCATCTTTCAATGTAAGATAATTGTAACTTACTAATTAAAACAGACCATCCAGCATGAAAGTAAAAAAACCCTCTACCTTCTGTGGAGCCTTTTCCCGTCAGCAAATGCGTGGGAAACGTGAAATGTCGACTTATTTGGAGTTTTTTTCTTCTCCTCATTCACCAGATTTTACGTGTTATTTTAACAGACTATGGTTGTAGGGATACCTTAGGCCATACCAGTTTTTAGCCTGGGCGGCCAGCTTCCGCCACTGCTGCTGGTGCTGCGCGAGCACGGGCGCGCTGCTTGGCGCGGCGGTGAGGTGTGGCCGTTATTTTCATGGCCAATGCCATGTTCTTCGAATTTTCAGTATCGCCGGTGGCTGCGGCCACGCTCGTGTTGTACCAGTCAGTGGTTGTCT
>MEHQ01002696.1:23318-43640 GCA_008828725.1 Saccharina japonica | reverse complement strand
GGGGGGGGGGGGGGGCAGGGATGGTACTACTACGGTGGACCATAGTAAATAGAACCAAAACATGTTAGTGTGTGTGTGTGTTCTTCACATTAAACCTTCCTTTCTACCCGTCGACATCCAGCACACCCAGTGTCCGTGCCGATTCTTTTATCCTAAAAAGGTACCAGTTCTGTGGTCACAAAACTACGACACAGGGATAAGTACACATTTGTAAAATACATGGGTTTTTGACTGT
Source organism: Saccharina japonica (assembly GCA_008828725.1). Lineage (NCBI taxonomy): Eukaryota > Phaeophyceae > Laminariales > Laminariaceae > Saccharina > Saccharina japonica. The sequence continues at coordinate 43,405 of MEHQ01002696.1, read as the reverse complement.
ACCGTAGGTCCTATTTACTATTATTTAATAATAGTATTTACTATATGGTCCCCCGTAACAGCATGAATATAACCATATAGTGTTGGTAAATATGCCTAAATGTATGTGTACCGTAGGTCCTATTTACTATATGGTCCCCCGTTTTTGTGTGTCCCGTAGACCCTATTTACTATATGGTCCCCCTGTTTTAGCATAATTGGGGCGGGTCAAGGCCTCTGTCGGCCTTCGATTTCAGGTGTAGATTATCCGGAGAGTATCCGGAGAGGGGAGAACGGTTTGAAAAGTTTTGAAATTGTTTTCGTATGATCTTTCAAATGTAAGATATAATTGTAGACTTACTAATTAAAAGACCATCCAGATGAAGTAAAAACCCTCTACCTTCTGTGGAAGCCTTTTCCCGTCAGCAAATTGGTGGGAACGTGAAATGTGGGACTTATTTGGAGTTTTTTTTCTTCTCCTATTCACCCAGATTTTACGTGTTATTTTAACAGACTATGGTTGTAGGGATACCTTAGCATACCAGTTTTTAGCCTGGGAGGCCAGGTCCGCCACTGCTGCTGTGGCGCGAGCACGGGCGCGCTTGCTTGGCGGGCGTGAGGTGTGGCGTTATTTCATGGCAATGCATGTTTCTTCGAATTTTCAGATCGCCGGTGGCTGCGGCACGCTCGTGTACCAGTCACCGCGCTCACGCTACGCTCACCGTGTGGTGTGGCGTTATTTCATGGCAATGCATGTTTCTTCGAATTTTCAGATCGCCGGTAGCTGCGGCACGCTCGTGTACCAGTCAGTTGGTTGTCTCGGCCATGGCCCGACGGCGTTTCAGTGCACACCCGACGTGCCTGGGCTTGACGCAGGCGCGAGCCCATCTACGTCAAGCCCTGGCACATCGGCTGTGCCCTTAAACGCCGTCGGGCCGTGATCGAGGAAACCAACTCACCGGTAAGTGAGCGTGCCGCAACCACCGGCGATCTCTGAGGTCGACGAAGCACGACAGCGTCAGCAGGGACGCCGCGCTCACGCTACGCTCACCGTGTGGTGTGGCGTTATTTCATGGCAATGCATGTTTCTTCGAATTTTCAGATCGCCGGTGGCTGCGGCACGCTCGTGTACCAGTCAGTTGGTTGTCTCGGCCATGGCCCGACGGCGTTTCAGTGCACACCCGATGTGCCGGGGCTTGACGCAGGCGCCAGCCCATCTACGTCAAGCCCTGGCACATCGGCTGTGCCCTTCAAACGCCGTCGGGCCGTGATCGAGGAAACAAGCTGACCGGTTCACGAGAGCGCCGCAGCGCACCGGTTATCTGAGACCGACGAAAGACGACAACGCTTTTCAGGGACGCTGCGCTTACGCTACGCTCCCCATGCGTTATCGTCCTCGCCTAGGCAGTTAGTAGGTGCTCCTCTTGGCGCGGCCTACCTAAGGACGTGAGTGGCGAACATCAAGATAGTCCCCGAGGTCCTGGCGGGAAAAGCTGCTATTTTACTGGAGACCTTTGTGTTTATTTTTCAGCGCGCGCCCCAAGACCTCTTGTTTAGTTTGGGGGGGGAGGGCAGGGGTGGTATTACTACGGGGGGTCATAGTAAACAGGACCAAATATTGTTGGTAAAAATAGCATACTAGTTTTTTTTTTGTCTGGCGGGGCAGTCGATCAAGGGGGCCCCGCCACAGCGATGACGCGCAACCACGGGCGCGCTTGCTTGGCGGGCGTGTGGCGTGGCGTTTTTTTATGGCAATGCATTTTCCTTCGAATTTTCAGATCGCCGGTGCGCTGCGGCGCCCTCGTGAACCGGTCAGTTTGTTGTCTCGGCCATGGCCCGACGGCGTTTGCGGGCACAGCTGATGTGCCGGGGCTTGACGCAGGCGCCAGCCCATCTACGTTAAGCCCTGGCATATTGACAGTGCCCTTCAAATGCCGTCGGGCCGTGATCGAGGAAACCAACTCACCGGTTCACGAGCGTGCCGCAGCCACCGGCGACCTGAGGTCGACGAAAGACGACAGCGTTTTTCAGGGACGCCGCGCTCACCCTATGCTCACCGAGCGTCATCGTCCTCGCTTAGGCAACTAGTAGGTGCACCTCTTGGCGCGGCCTGCCTGACCAAGCGGGTGGCGAAAATCAATGCAAGTCCTAAGTCCTCGCGGGAACACCTGCTATATTTTATTGGANCCACCAAAGGCCAGCCGAGGCAGGTTTGTGCCCGTAGTACAGGCAGGTACCAGCTAGTCGGTCTGGCACCTACTCTGTTTGCCGTCTATTTCCTGCTTTCGTCCGTCCTGGTTTCCCTATGACCCCCCCCACCCTCCGTCTCCCTTCCCTTGGGCGCCACCCATACAACCGGTACGTGGCACTTCCAACTCAATTCCGTTTCGTTCTCGTGTAACACACGAGAGTCCCGGAAAGAGAACGGGGAATGTAGGGAGCGCGCAACAGCAGCACGAGTGGCATTATGCTGCTGCGCACATATCGGAGGTCGGAACGGAGATCTCCGTGCCCTGCTACGAGTATACCAGGCATACAATAGTTCGGGCACATATACCCTACCCCAGCAGCCGGGGCTCCTTCGTGTGGCTGATGCTATATATATATGCTATACACATATGTATACATGCATATACATATATATATGCTATATATACATACATACTATACAGACATATATATGCTATAATATATAGACATATGTGTTGGCCGCGTAGCCATTATGGAGGTCGCCTCCTCAGATGATGTTGGCCAACCCTGCTCAAGACCCCGACACGGCCGACATCATCTGAGGAGGTGACCTCCATACATACTTCAGTATATATGCTATATATACCTGGTACAAGGTTCCCCGTCGGGATTGTGTGTGTTCTTCACATTAAACCTTCCTTTCTACCCGTCGACATCCAGCACACCCAGTGTCCGTGCCGATTCTTTTATCCTAAAAAGGTACCAGTTCTGTGGTCACAAAACTACGACACAGGGATAAGTACACATTTGTAAAATACATGGGTTTTTGACTGTACCGTAGGTCCTATTTACTATTATTTAATAATAGTATTTACTATATGGTCCCCCGTAACAGCATGAATATAACCATATATTGTTGGTAAATATGCCTAAATGTATGTGTACCGTAGGTCCTATTTACTATATGGTCCCCCGTTTTTGTGTGTCCCGTAGACCCTATTTACTATATGGTCCCCCTGTTTTAGCATAATTGGGGCGGGTCAAGGCCTCTGTCGGCCTTCGATTTCAGGTGTAGATTATCCGGAGAGTATCCGGAGAGGGGAGAACGGTTTGAAAAGTTTTGAAATTGTTTTCGTATGATCTTTCAAATGTAAGATATAATTGTAGGCTTACTAATTAAAAGACCATCCAGATGAAGTAAAAACCCTCTACCTTCTGTGGAAGCCTTTTCCCGTCAGCAAATTGGTGGGAACGTGAAATGTGGGACTTATTTGGAGTTTTTTTTCTTCTCCTATTCACCCAGATTTTACGTGTTATTTTAACAGACTATGGTTGTAGGGATACCTTAGCATACCAGTTTTTAGCCTGGGAGGCCAGGTCCGCCACTGCTGCTGTGGCGCGAGCACGGGCGCGCTTGCTTGGCGGGCGTGAGGTGTGGCGTTATTTCATGGCAATGCATGTTTCTTCGAATTTTCAGATCGCCGGTGGCTGCGGCACGCTCGTGTACCAGTCAGTTGGTTGTCTCGGCCATGGCCCGACGGCGTTTCAGTGCACACCCGACGTGCCGGGGCTTGACGCAGGCGCCAGCCCATCTACGTCAAGCCCTGGCACATCGGCTGTGCCCTTAAACGCCGTCGGGCCGTGATCGAGGAAACCAACTCACCGGTAAGTGAGCGTGCCGCAACCACCGGCGATCTCTGAGGTCGACGAAGCACGACAGCGTCAGCAGGGACGCCGCGCTCACGCTACGCTCACCGTGTGGTGTGGCGTTATTTCATGGCAATGCATGTTTCTTCGAATTTTCAGATCGCCGGTGGCTGCGGCACGCTCGTGTACCAGTCAGTTGGTTGTCTCGGCCATGGCCCGACGGCGTTTCAGTACACACCCGACGTGCCGGGGCTTGACGCAGGCGCCAGCCCATCTACGTCAAGCCCTGGCACATCGGCTGTGCCCTTAAACGCCGTCGGGCCGTGATCGAGGAAACCAACTCACCGGTAAGTGAGCGTGCCGCAACCACCGGCGATCTCTGAGGTCGACGAAGCACGACAGCGTCAGCAGGGACGCCGCGCTCACGCTACGCTCACCGTGTGGTGTGGCGTTATTTCATGGCAATGCATGTTTCTTCGAATTTTCAGATCGCCGGTGGCTGCGGCACGCTCGTGTACCAGTCAGTTGGTTGTCTCGGCCATGGCCCGACGGCGTTTCAGTACACACCCGACGTGCCGGGGCTTGACGCAGGCGCCAGCCCATCTACGTCAAGCCCTGGCACATCGGCTGTGCCCTTAAACGCCGTCGGGCCGTGATCGAGGAAACCAACTCACCGGTAAGTGAGCGTGCCGCAACCACCGGCGATCTCTGAGGTCGACGAAGCACGACAGCGTCAGCAGGGACGCCGCGCTCACGCTACGCTCACCGTGTGGTGTGGCGTTATTTCATGGCAATGCATGTTTCTTCGAATTTTCAGATCGCCGGTGGCTGCGGCACGCTCGTGTACCAGTCAGTTGGTTGTCTCGGCCATGGCCCGACGGCGTTTCAGTACACACCCGACGTGCCGGGGCTTGACGCAGGCGCCAGCCCATCTACGTCAAGCCCTGGCACATCGGCTGTGCCCTTAAACGCCGTCGGGCCGTGATCGAGGAAACCAACTCACCGGTAAGTGAGCGTGCCGCAACCACCGGCGATCTCTGAGGTCGACGAAGCACGACAGCGTCAGCAGGGACGCCGCGCTCACGCTACGCTCACCGTGTGGTGTGGCGTTATTTCATGGCAATGCATGTTTCTTCGAATTTTCAGATCGCCGGTGGCTGCGGCACGCTCGTGTACCAGTCAGTTGGTTGTCTCGGCCATGGCCCGACGGCGTTTCAGTACACACCCGACGTGCCGGGGCTTGACGCAGGCGCCAGCCCATCTACGTCAAGCCCTGGCACATCGGCTGTGCCCTTAAACGCCGTCGGGCCGTGATCGAGGAAACCAACTCACCGGTAAGTGAGCGTGCCGCAACCACCGGCGATCTCTGAGGTCGACGAAGCACGACAGCGTCAGCAGGGACGCCGCGCTCACGCTACGCTCACCGTGTGGTGTGGCGTTATTTCATGGCAATGCATGTTTCTTCGAATTTTCAGATCGCCGGTGGCTGCGGCACGCTCGTGTACCAGTCAGTTGGTTGTCTCGGCCATGGCCCGACGGCGTTTCAGTGCACACCCGACGTGCCGGAGCTTGACGCAGGCGCCAGCCCATCTACGTCAAGCCCTGGCACATCGGCTGTGCCCTTAAACGCCGTCGGGCCGTGATCGAGGAAACCAACTCACCGGTAAGTGAGCGTGCCGCAACCACCGGCGATCTCTGAGGTCGACGAAGGACGACAGCGTCAGCAGGGACGCCGCGCTCACGCTACGCTCACCAAGGCTTATCGTTCTCGCTTAGGCAGTGAGTAGTTAGCAGGTGCTTCTCTTGGCCCGGCCTGCCTGACCAAGCGGGTGGCGAAAATCAATGCAGTCCTAATGGGTCCTCGCGGGAAAACCTGCTATTTATTGTTTTGGAAAAAATTCTGCTTTTTTTGGGCGCGCCCCAAGGTCTTTAGTTTAGTTTCGGGGGGGGCAAGGATGGTATTACTACGGGGAACCATAGTAAATAGAACCAAATAATATTACTGTAGAACAAAATGCGTAAATATATCCTTTTTTGTGTACCCTAGGTCCCCTATTTACAATGGTCCCCCGTAATATAATAGCATAAATAGAACCAAATAGTGTTGGTAAATATGCGTAAACATATAGTTGGTTTGTGTGTAGACCGTAGGTCCTATTTACTATATGGTCCCCCGTTTTAGCATAATTGGGGCGGATCAAGGCCTCTGTCGGCCTTAGCATACTATTTTTTATCCTGGCGGTGGCGCGACTACGGGCGCGCTTGCTTGGCGGGCGTGGCGTGGCGTTCTCTGATGGCAGTGCATTTTTCTTACAATTTTCAGACCGCCGGTGCGCTGCGGCGCTCTCGTGAACCAGTCAGATTGTTGTCTCGGCCATGGCCCGACGGCGTTTGCGGGCACAGCCGATGTGCCGGGACTTGACGCAGGCGCCAGCCCATCTACGTCAAGCCCTGGCACATCGGCTGTGCCCTTCAAATGCCGTCGGGCCATGGCCGAGGGAACAAACTGACCGGTTCACGAGCGTGCCGCAGCCACCGGCGATCTGAGGTCGACGAAAGACGACAGCGTTTTTCAGGGACGCCGCGCTCACGCTACGCTCACCAAGCGTTATCGTCCTCGCTTAGGCAGTTACAGTAGTAGGTGCACCTCTTGGCGCAGCCTGCCTGTCCAAGCGGGTGACGAAAATCAATGCAGTCCTAGTAGGTCTTCGCGGGAAAAGCTGCTATATTTTATTGGAGACCCTTCTGTTTCCTTTTGGGCGCGCCCCAAGGCCTCTTGCTTAGTTTTGGGGGGGGGGCAGGGATGGTATTACTACGGTGGACCATAGAACCAAATATTGGTGGTAAAAATAGGTAAGTATATAGGTTTTTGTGTGTACCGTAGATCCTATTTACTATGGTCCCCCCTCCGTATTAAGAGGCCATGCTTTTTTTGGTGTGTCAAGGACGTCTCTTTCTGCCTTCATGTTATAGTTTTAGTGTAGGGGGCGGTCAGTAAAGGGGTCAAACCGCGGACGCGTCAAAGCCTATGTTGCCTTTACCATACTAGTTTTAGTCGAGAGGGGCGGTCAGCTAAGGGACAAAACCGCAGGCTGTGTTCCTCGCATTTTTTTGCCCTCTCAATTTTCTCGAGGTCAGATTTTCGGCGACTTACTAATGTTACCAACGACGTACTAACAGAACGTTTGACTTACTAGTAGTACTGATAACGTAATAATACGATGTTTCAGGTGCCCCTCTGTCGTACCATGCTTCAGTTGTTACGGGGCGGTTTTGAGCTGGGGGGTCATTTTTTCGTCCTCGGGTGGTTGGAATTGTAGAGATACGGAGGGATGTCTGAACTGGGGATGGGGCCCTATCGTCCCCGGGTGCGGCGAGACTGGGGGGGTTCCCCCAAGGGGCAACTCTCGCCGTGCGCGCCGCGGCCCCTGATTGGCCAAGGGCGGGGGGGGGGACGATCGACCAATGAGCGTCGGACTCGGAAAACGCTGCATTGAACTGTAATTCTTGTTATATTATTAATAGTTATTAGTGCCGGTCGCCCCGGTGGTCTAACAGGTAGCCACGAAGCCTGTTAGCGTTGGAGGTCGGGGGTTCGATTCTCCTCGTACGGAGATTTTTATTCTCAAAATGACACCAACTGTCGAGAGCGCATATTATAGCGTTGGTAAGCACAATTGGACGAAAGTTGACGAGGGAAGAAAGTGCTGAAATCTTCTCGCGATAAAAAGCAAGGCAAGCACTGTAGTGGGGGAGGGGGGAGAAAAGCCTACTTTGTGACCCCGGATCTGAGTTACGACTCGGAAGGAGAGAGAAAGGAAGGGCGAAGATAATAAATGGGATGGGAAAAAAAAAAGAAAAAAATGTGGGGAATGACGTAAGACAACGAACTGACTCTTCAATGTTTTTCGTAATGGTGTGAAAGCGTTTCGAGCAGCGAATGCACTAATCAGAGGCAACGACGTATTAATAGCACACTCCGCGAATTCCCGCTCTCGACTTGTCGTGAAAGAGGCTTTTTTAGCGACACCAGTGAAGATGCCAAATTTGGCGAAATTTTCGTCAGCAAGGTTTATTTTCAACTCTTGCTTCGTATGAATATCATGCGTATAAACTTGCCAAGCGAAATGGCAAAAGTCCAATTTTTTCACAAAGTTGCCAACGAAGGGATTGCGGTCGGGGGGAATGAGTGTCCACAAAAAAAAAATTGGCAAAAAATAAAACTTGCCAAATTGACAAAAAAAAAACCCCGAATTTCCATAAAACGTTTGCGCAACTTGGCAAACTGTCAAAAAACATCAGTGTCGTTAAAAACGATACTAACTGTAAATTACCTGCTACTAGCCAGCTATTTTTTCGTTGGCGACTTGTCGTCAGCCAACCCACAGCGCTATACCGACAGCGCTACCGACGAACGTGTCGTCGCCACCAGCGCTTAAAATCCTGAAGATGTCGTCACCTAGCGCTCCAAAATCGAATAATGTGGTCACCAAGGAAGGACGCTATATATATACGTCTATTCACAGCCCTACCGACAGCGCTACCGACAAGACTGCCGACGAGCGTCCCGCCGCCACCAGAGCTCAAAAACCTAAAGGAGACGTATTTATCTAGCGCCCCAAAAACTAAAAATGGTGTCACCAATGAAGGACGCTATCTGTGTCTATTCACAGCGCTACCGACAGGACTACCGACGAACGTGCCGCCGCCACCAGCGCCCAAAAAGCTAAAGAAGACGTATTTACCTATTAATAGCGCTCCAAAATCTAAAAATGGTGTCACCAATGAAGAACGCTATCTACGTCTATTCACAGCGCTACCGACAGGACTACCGACGAGCGTGCCGCCGCCACCAGCGCCCAAAAACCTAAAGAAGACGCATTTACCTACTCGTAGCGCTCCAAAATCTAAAAACATGGTCAACAACAAAGAACGCTATGCGCAGACGTTTACGCCCACCAAAAGCGTCCCCCTCTTAATAGTGCCGGTTGCTGATATAATGCCGGTATGCGCCAGGCAACAATACCGGCACTATAATAGCGGCAAACGACACTAACAGGACTACTCGGCACACTATCACATTGGCTTGTCCCATCTGTGAGTGGAAAGCGATTTCTAAGGCACTATACGTAACCGGGACCACTATGATACGGTACTTTTTCTTCTTCTTTTTTTCATCGCATTTATTATCTTCGCCTTTCTGTTCTCTCTCCCTCTTTGACCTATTCAGAACCCGAAGATAAAAATCCTCACTAATTCCAAGTACTTTGTACCCCAAAATGTGGGACCAGTTCTTACGCGGTTAATAATAGTCGTAACTCAGATCCGGGGTCACTAGGTAGGCTCATCTCCTCCCTCCCCATTACGTACGTACGGTACGAGCCTTGCTTTTTTTAATCGCGAGGAGATTTCAGCACTTGCTTCCCTCGTCGACTCTCGTCGAATTGTACTGCATTACATTTATACCACTGTACAAGGTAGGCTTTAGCCCTATTTATATAACCCCCACCGCTGGGAAAAATCTTGGAAAAACTTGTCATGAAGAGTTATTATACTGTTGTAGTGTGAACTATCAAGCCAACCATGTTGATCACGGGTCCGCTCATACCTCGAGGGGCTGTACTTGTGGTACATACGAGGCCCGTATTACGATACAGGACTTACGTTGAAGTCCGTACAAAGGTCAGCCGCACGCGCGCTTTTCGTGACAACAGAGGGCTCTGCCTGAGCTGCCACGGTGCAGACCACTCTCTGGATTTCTGCTCGCTACCTTTTGCAAACCGTAGCGGCTGCCTTAATCCCCAGCTTGATACACTCGGAGACAATGGTGATGCTCTCCCATCATAGCCGTAACCACTCTGTAAGCGGCGAAAACATACGCTCGTCGTCTACCTATGATCGTAGACCCGTATATACCTCCCAGTCGAGTTCGATTAGTAGTCATACGCTCCCCTTGCATCGAGGCAATTTGCATCTACTGCTGTAGTGCCAGGATCAATCTCCAGTTTCCCTAGTGCTAGGATCAATCTCCAGTTCCCCTAGTGCCAGGATCAATCTCCATTTCCCCCCTCTTTCCTTGCGTGCCCTAGAGAGACTACCATCCCCAGTGCTGAGGTCGGGTCGTGTAAAGGGCGCCCCGGCCCGACCCGTGAGGGTTTGAAAACCTCCCGACCCGACTGGACCTGACCAGTAATATTTCAAAATGGAAAAAAAAAGTAACTGGTAATGATCGCCCAAATGTCAAGAGGTATCTGTCTCTGTTAGTAGAAGTAGGGGACCGGTGCGCTCCGTCTCGAAAGGGGTGCGTGTACGGTGGTCACACGAATGACTAAGGCAAGCAGCGAATGAGTACGGCCCTCCCCTGTCTGTCAGGAGTAGGAACGGTTGCTCCGGCGGAACAGGAAGGGGCTAATGGGGTTTAGCGAAACAATGATATGCAATATATAGAAAAACGACGTAAGTAGCGCCCCAATGTTTGGAGGTGTCTCTATTAGGAGTCGTAGGAACGGTACGCTCCGTCTCGAAAGGGATGCGTGGTCAATGGTCAAATGACTAAGGCAAGCAACAAACGAGTACCCCCCCCCCTCATGTCTACCGCCTCCATCATCGCCACCGGTGGCCGATGGCCACCGGCGAACAGGGAGCGTCACCCTTTCGTCGTGCGTGGGCGCGGGCCTGACTACTTCTCCGGCTGGCTCGAGACCTCCGACATCGAGTCCTTCATCTCCGGGCAGTCCATGGAGTACGGCACGGACCTCGACGTCACCAACTACGTCAACAAGCGCAGGGTTACCCTTAACCCTCCCGCGCCCACTGCTGCTGCGGCGGCGGCGGCGGCGGCGGCGGCGGCGCTGAATGGGAAGGGGGGGAAGGGTAAAGGGGGGTCACGGAAACGAGCCGTGGGGTCTACCGGTCCCTCGCACGGTGGAGGCGGTGGTGGTGGTGGTGGTGGGAGTGATGCGGCGGGGAAGGCGGGGGGTGCCGGGGGNGACGTGCTCATTTGCTGCTTGGCCTTACGTAGTCATTTGCTCATTTGTTGCTTGCCTTACGTAGTCATTTGGGAGGGGACGGGGTGGGGGGTTGAAGAAACAGGTCCGGAAGTTTAGTAGAACAGACGCCGGAAATAATTTTGAAAGGGCGTGGGGTGGGGTGGGGAGGGGGGGGGGGGTCGAAGATGGTATGATACGACATTCCAATATAAATAATTCTGGTGAAAAAATGGGGTGGGGGGATCGAAGAAGATTCGGAGTCCAGAAAAAAATGAAAAAAACGCCTCGATATCGTCCCAGTGCCCCCTCCCCTCCCGCCTCCCCCCCCCTTTCCCGACCAACCCCCGCTCTTTTACCTCCCCCCCCCCCGCCTCCCCCGATGTCATCGCCCTTTTTGCCTCTTTATTTTGGAACTCCCGCAACGGCGGCCCCAGGTGGAGGGGCGGAAACGGTGGAGGGTGTACCCCCCTGCGGACGAAGACGCCGCCCTTCCGAGGCTGTCCTCGCCGAACCTCACCGATGAGCAGGTGGGAGAGCCTGCCCTGGAGGTGGTGCTGGAGCCCGGAGACCTGCTGTACTTCCCGAGGTGCGGCGGGAAATTGCGGGGTGATTATTTGCGGTGTAACTGCTGAACTTTCCGAGGTCCGGCGGAAAATGTGGGGTGATTATTTGCGGTATAACTGCTGTACTTTCCGAGGTACGGTGGATAATTGCGGGGTGATTATTTGCGGGTGTATTTTTTGTGTAAGTTGGCGTTGTTATTCTCTGGGGGGACGAATTGGGTCAATGTTAGTATATAGCATTGATGTGTGGTTCTGCGTTGCTTCATATCACCGTGAATATTTTGCGGGGTAATTTCTGTTATTTGTTCTTGCTGTTCTGCTGCAGTTTCGGTGCCTCATGTTTTGCTTCGGCCTCAACCCTTACAACTCTGACACAAAATTAATGACCCTCACTAATTGCAAGTAATATGCCTTGAAAAAAAAAGTGCAGTTTCCTTAGGAGGATTTTCTTAAGGGGTTAGGCTTTTCTTCATTTTTTCGATCGTTTTTTTCCCCGATGAACCGCGTTATTTTCGATCGAGAAAAAACCCAAAAAGCTTACGCGACTGAGACCCGTTGTTTTGGTGCAGGGGCTGGGCTCACCAGGCTGAAACCGTTGGAGACGAGGCTTCGCTCCATATCACCGTGTCCGCCATGCAGGGTAACTGGTGAGAAAAGCGAGATGGTCCGCTGACAACTGTTTCGCTCGTCGGACAGATCATCTACAGATACATCATCTAGATCATACTAAAGGGAGATCATGTAGATGATCTAGTAATAGATGATCTACACGTAGATCATCTTGTCCGTCTACAGATAGATCATCTACATCATCTACAGACATATCATCTACAGATAGATCACCTAGAACATAGATGAGATAGATCATCTACAGATCCTATTCTGTGCAGGATCTGTATACGTAAGTAGTACAGAGCCAACCCAGGAAGCATGTCCTACAGTAATAGATGAGACCATGCAGGTTATACGGCTACCACCCGGCACCATGAGCTAGATCCTGCAGTAATACAGATCAGGGATCTGGGGGCTCTACCGTCGCCGCCCTTGTGACAGGGTGCATATTTGACGCTAATGGCACGCACGTTCTTTATCTTGTCTTACATTATCTTATATTATCTTGTCTTGTCTTGTCTTGTCTTGTCTTATCTTATCTTATAACAGCCGATTTTCCTAATTGAGAATTGCCTTTCTGATGAGAATGGAAATCGAAAATATTGTTTTTTGAATTGTAAGAGATGTACTTCCCTTACAGTCTTTTTTTTTCACTGTAAACTATTGTCAGTTGTGACACACGTCGACGTCAAAAAAAAAAACGAAATCGGCATCGGCAGTCTTAAGATATCGAGGATCCCAGAAAATCTGTAGTTATGGGCGAGGGACCTCGCTCATAAATTCAAATTCCCTTAAATCCCTTGATTTTTCGAGCCTGTCGAGGCCGATTTCAGTTTTTTTTTCGTGGATCGATACCTACCATCGAGGAACATATTTTCTAGGTCAAATTTTGATCGTGAGCGAAATACAACTCTTGAACTATAACAAAGTACTAAACTCGATTTCATTCTCATCGGAAAGGCAATTCTCAATTAGGAAAATCGGCTGTTTTATCTTGTTTTATCCAGCTGGGCATATCTTAATTTATCTTGTATTGTGCTGTCTTATCTTATCCTACCATATCTTACACCATATTATCTTAATCTTGCCTTATTCAGCTGGGCGGACCTAGTCGAGGGGCTGGTGCCCCAAGCGTTGGCGAGCGCGATCCAAAGCAACCGAGGGCTGCGCAGCGGGCTTCCCCGGGACTACCTAGACTACATGGGTGTGGTTCACAGCGACGAGGTAAGAGAAACACTTGCCCGATTGCTCCTTCCTCTCTGATGGTATGGGTAGATGCGATGCGGCGGGGAGGGATGGAGCTGCGGCGGAAGAAACGACAAAAGGTTATAATTGCATTTTTATCACTTTTGTCGGAACCAAGCGTCTGGCGAAAAATAAAATAATAACGATAAACACCGTCCGTCCGTTAACGGGTTGATAGGGGGGGTCATAGAACACGCGCGTAAAAAACAATGGAGACCCATTTCCCAAAAACGGAGTGAACTTCCGAAATGGGTCGTTCAGCTTGAACCAGCCAGCCTCTGTACGTACTTGATTTTTTTCAAAATTTTGGATGGTATTACGCGTAGCATTTGCAGCTGTGCATTATCATTGCGCGCAATAAACATACAGGGGGACATGTGATTTTTGGGTCCAACGTGGAATCTGAATAATTATTGAAGCTGTCATCCATATGCAAGTCCGCCTCACACGCGGTTCTTAGTCGGATGCAGCTCACACTCCTTCATGCGACGGCGCTTGGCGCTTGGCGCTTAGCATAGGTCTTCACAGGGGGGTGGGGGGGGCACGTACAGTAGCTAAATACAGCACGATTACGGCACACAACTGAAGTGTCGGGGACTGCAATTCGAGGAGTTGTGAAGTCGTACGGCATGCGTGCAACAATCATTGATAGCATGATGCTCAGCTTTCCTAAGGTATCATAGCACGGCACGGCGGGGTTGTGGGCTATATATGCCGCGCTGGAAAAGTCACCGACGCACGAGCAGGCCTAACGAAACCCTCCTGTACTGCTGTAGGCCTTATACAGCCGTTTGGTCCGGCAGTAATTAGTAGTCGCCATGCTGTATACCCGACGCAAGTCGACAAGGGAAGAGAGTGCTGAAATCTTCTCGCGATAATAATGCAAGGCAATTAACATAGTGGGGAGGGGGGGGAGAAGAGCCTACTTTGTGACCCCGGATCTGAGTTACGACTAAAGAGGGAGAGTGAAAAGAAGGGCCAAGATAATAAATGGGATGGACAAAAAAAAATTATAATATATATATATATGCGTTGCCCTTTAGCACTCTCATCTGCGGTTGATACGGCCGGCCGCCCCTGAAGTATACCGGTAACTACGCATTTCTCTTCTTTATCCGCCGCGTCGCACCGGCAATAATTTTGTTTTGCCGTCACGCCGCAACGCCTTCTGGCCTCCATGGAAACCCCCAGGCGGAAGACCGACGAAGGGAAGCTTTCAAGATGCGGATGAGGAAGCACCTGGGAGTTATAGTGGAAGAGGCGTTGGAGCTGCTGGATGCCGCCTCCGACCAGATGGGCAAAAGGTATCCCCTATCCCCTACCCCCCCTGGTCGGTGAAAACCCGACATGCTCCGTCCCGGCATTGTAGGGATGCGAGGGTCTATGGCCGTACGACTACGGCCATGCATTAAAATGAAGTACCCCTCCTAAACATGCCACTTACAGTAAGGGGATAAGATAACGCAAAAAGCTTCTATGTAATGTATGGACAAACAAACGTAATGAGCGCTTAAACTACTGTTGGAGGCGCCTTTGGTAGGATGGTCAAATTACTATTAGTAAGTAATTCTTACTGTTAGTAAATCACCCAAAAGCTGATTTTGATAACTGAAAGTGCAACGTTAACCCATGTTGCAAAAAAACAAAAAAGATATTCCGATGATTTTGGATTATAACCGTTCTTCAGAAAAAAAATGCCTCATTACAAGGCAAAAACAAAAGTGATCGTACCCCTATTATGTCGTGTACTACTACATGCTGCCTGTAGCCACCGAAGAGCAAGAGCAGCAGCAGTGTGTGTTGCTTGTGGCAGCAGAAGATAAGTGGCACCAACCCCCGCTCTCACCGACCGCCTGCACGTATTTCTAACGCAATGGGGAACTTAACTACAGCACGTTTTTTTTTGTATGCTTGTTACCTTTGTTCCTTCCTACCAGAGGTACTTTATTTATAGTAGTGGTGAGCCCTACATTACTTATTTCTTCCCTCCGTCCCCCCCCGACGAACGAACACGCGCTTTGCCGCTTGAAAGGTACATCTCGGACCGCCTGCCGCCGGTTCTGGAGGAGGCAGAGGAGGCGTGTTCCGTGATGGAGAGAGGGGACGCGTCAATAACGCCGCTCACCAAGGTAGGGTTGGTCGCTCGCGGTGTGCATTAATTACTATGATTACGGGGGACCATAGTAAACACTAGTAAATAGGACCAAATATTGTTACTAAAAATAGGGAAATGTATAGGTTTTAGTGTGTACCGGAGGCCCTATTTTAGTGTGTACCGTAGGCCCTATTTACTACATTAGCCCACCCCGGAATAGTATATACTCGGTACAATTTTTCGCTGTGGTGTGTATTTAACCACTTCAGAACTGAAACAAAATGTCCCACACTAATTCCAAGTAGTTTGTCCCCCAAATTCGTCGGACCAGTTCTTAAGGGAGCAATAACCACCTTGGGCGTTTATTGAAGATAACGACCAAAACTATTGCAACATTGGTTGTTATTCACCATCTACGGGCAGCGTGAGTACCAAGCAGTACGGGTAGGGTCGTGTTGCTTGCGCGTGTGCCGTGCGTGCGACTCCTTGCATTGCAACTCTGGCACCAATTTTCCCGTAGTAGCCGTAACCGTCTCTGTCTGTCTCTTACTAGGAGTAGATGGTAAAATGACGTAAAGGCAAGTAACGAATGACTACGCCCCCACCTCCGCCCCCGCTCTAGGTTGGGTTGGCGTCGGTTGGCAACGACGCTGTAAAACACGCCACTCGCTGCGTGAGCTAGACAACCAGGGTGCCGTTTTTTTTTGTTATTTTGTTTTGGCGGTCACCAAAGCTGGCGGTCGAGTAGATCATTTGTGCGGGGTGGAGAACCTTTGTTCCGCACAAGGGGAATGGTCGTATCACGTAGTGTTAATATGGTAAGGCGTCCGCGAGGCAGTTACATAGTAAAACCCATTGCTGTCTCCGGAAGTGGCCACACCAGAAATTAAATTAACTCATTGAAGCTGTCGTCCATATGCAAGTCCGCCTCAGAGGCGGTTCTTAGCAGGATGCAGCTCACCCTCCATGCGACTCGCCCAATACCTCACGGCGTTTCGCGCTTGGTGCAAGCAATGTCTGCCTGGTTGGTGAAAACCCAACGCGCTCCGTCCCGGCATTGTAGGGATGCGAGGGTCTATGGTCATATGACTACGGCCGTGCACAACATGAGTACACCCCCCCCCCCCCCCCCCCCCTTCCCAATAGAGACGTGCGCAAGTTGAAATGGCAATATAAATATGTAAAGAACATGCCAAACAAGAGGTTGCTAGCCATAGTTGATAACGCTATATGGGAGAACGTAGCCAAAGGGCACGCTGGAATAAGGTGGGATTCCTTCGCAGTCTTGCACTAGACAGCAGCGATAAAACGATCGTTATCTTAGGAGATAGATGGTGGCCACAGGCGGTGAAACAGGAAGGGGATAGGATTAGCAAAAAGTGTATTTGTACTACAGTACATGGAAACAACGTAATGAGCACCCAAATGTTGGAGGTGTCTCCATTAGGGGTAGGAAAGGTGCTCCGTCTCGAGAGGGATGCGATGCGTGGTCAATGGTCAAATGACTAAGGCAAGCAACAAATGAATACGCCCCCTCCTCCCCCCCTCGCCGCAGCCTTACGCTTTCTCAGTAATGTTGTTGACGTCCCTAAAAGGGCAACTTAGCTCACTACCGGCAACAGAGGCACGCTTTGTTTTTCAGTTGGTTGACCCGCCCCTCCTCCCCTTCCTCCTCTCCTTTTATCGCCTCCGCTATCCCCCCCCTCCCCTCGCTACGGTTACCGACGGAACGAAACATTACCGACGAATTCACACGCCCCGCAGCCCCCTTCAGTTCGAGCTCGACGACGCCCCAGCGATCGAGGCTCTGCTATCGGCGTACCCGCACCCCGTCACGGTTTCGGAGCTGCCGCATCCGCCGGCTGAGGATCTCGACGACAAGGTGAGAGGACAACTTACCTCGGCTGGAAAAAAAATAAATAAATAAAAAAGCCTACGTATGTACAGACTTTGGAAACCCTTCCCTTCTGTGGAAGCAAAATAAAAAATAAAACATGCAGTGCTGTATATACGTCCATTTCACAGGAGGGGGTATATTGACGACCCCGCCTGTGTGTCATGTCACTATACGTATAGATACCCGGATTTTTATTTTATTTTCGGAAGTTTGGACTGCCTGTGATGGTAATGTAAACGACGACCCCGCCTGTGTGTCATGTCACTATACGTATAGATACCCGGATTTTTATTTTATTTTTGGAAGTTTGGACTGCCTGTGATGGTAATGTAAACACGGGGATGATATTTTCCGGACAGAGTGTTTCAGCATGTTTGTTGGAAACCCTTCCGTTACAGAAGGGATTTTGGCGTGACAGAGCCGTTTGTGTCTGTTTTTTATATATATCTTGTTTTATCTTTGGTTTGTGGCTGAACTTGTGACTTACCAGGTACCTATTTATAGTATATCTCTCGTTCTGGGGTCTACTATTTAATAACTGTTTTGATTACGTTGTATTGCAATTTTATTCGAGAATATTGTTTTGATTACGTTGTATTGCAAATTATTCGAGAACCACAAAAAAAAATAAAGGAAGATAAAAAGGCGAAAACACTTTTCCCCGCAAAAAAAAACAAACGACAACAATAAAAACAAGAACCAAAACAAATGTCGTTCCCACCTTACAACAAACAAGAAAAAAACATGCCGTTCCCACGTGAAAAAAAAAAAAAAAAACGTTTTCCGGCGCGAGTTTCCTGTGAAAAAAATAGGAGAACACGAAAAATGTCCCCCCAACAACAATACGATGTACACCAAAAAATGACAACGCAATGCACTGCGCCATCCATCCATCCGTTTCCCGTTCGCCCTTCAGGTGGGAGTTGCGGCGGCTCTGTACAAAGAGGGGTTCTTGCTCGTGGTTGAGGACGAGGAGGAGGAGGAGGAGGAGGGACATGCCTCTTCGGGTGGCAAGGGGACCGGGGCAGGGGGAGGGGGGGGGTCTGGTTCGAGCCCGCGGGAAGAAGAAGAGGAGGAAGAAGAGGAGGCGGACGAGGACGAAGAGGGGTTGTGATTTGTCGAGAAGAGGTGGAGGGAGGGGGAGGAATAGCGGAGGAGGGAGGGGTTGTGATTTGTCAAGGAAGAGGAGGAGGAAAAAGAAGAGGACCATAGACCCTCGCACCCCTACAATGCGGGGGGAGGGGGGGTGTACTCGATATTCATGCACGGTCGTAGTCGTATGACCATAGTGTCGTGCATGGCCGTAGTCGTATGACCATAGTGTCGTGGATGGCCGTAGTCGTATGACCACAGTGTCGTGCATGGTCGTAGTCGTATGACCATAGTGTCGTGCATGGTCGTAGTTGTATGACCATAGTGTCGCGCATGGCCGTAGTCGTGTATGACCACACTCGTCGACCCTCGCATCCCTATCATACAATGCCGGGACGGAGCGTGTTGGATTTTCTCACCGACCAGGCAGACATTGCTATTAGCAGTGGGAGGAGCAGGGGTTGTGATTTTGCTGCAGTGGCACGAGTAGCCGTATGGGGAAAAAAGGACGGTCGGGCGTTTCTGCACGCGTCCTTAAAGAGTAACACAGTAAGAGTATTACGGGAGCATGGCATAGTAAATAGGACCTACCCTGGTATGGTACATACAAAAATCTATATGTCTTCCTAGTTTTACCAACAACATTTGGTCCTGTTTACTAGTGTTTACTATGGTCCCCCTGAATAGTATTAATAGTAGCTTTAGTAGGGAGTCGTCTTACCGTACGCAGTGAGTGTTCTCGCGCAGCGTTCTCAAGCATCTCTCGTTTTGACAAAAAAAAAAAAAAATGTTTTGAAGCTCTCGATTGTTGCTGGAAAAAGCGCGGAAGTTTTTCCCCCCACAGCAGTGCGCGTTTCTTTTGAGAACGCCCGAAGGTCGCTTTTGCAAGGTCGCGGACGGGATTTTGCCGTCTGGCGTAAGAGCTCATCATGTTTTTTTTTGTGTTTTCAGGTACAGAGCCGAAAGAGTTCCAGAGCCATGCATGCCTTCTAGGGGTGGCGGCTTATTATTTTCCGAGTTCTCTCGCGTGAGGGGCTCAATACCTCACCCCGGAAACATAACCTCCTTCGAATATGTTTGTTCGCGCAACCCGGGTCCTGCCGACGACGCCGACCACAAAGGTCTGCCTCAGAAGGCAAAAGCTAACTCCAACCCCTTTGTGGTATACCGTGGGACGAGTCTAATAACAGTAGGGCATATAGACGCACGCTTCCTGAATTCTACAGCCTCAGATTGTGTCCCCCTCATAAGGGATGTACACCATACATGAGGACATATAAAATCCGTAAGTACGCGCGACCGAAGTATTACACTCAGCTAGCAAAGATGAGCTTCGACGAAATCCTCGAGCTCACAGACCAAACGTTATCGTACCACTTTGTGGCTCTTTTTTCTTCCCGACTTTTATTTCGGCAAACAAAGATAAAGGCTGTGCAGCAGCAGTGCCTATGGCCAAAGCAACATAATACTCGTATGTATTCAAAATATGGTACGTATCGTTTTCGTATACGTACTCGGTGTACGTCATACGTACATATTATACGTATCGTTCTCGTATATAGTGCAAGGCATGTATTATCGTATATATTTGCGGAACAATAAAAGAGCCAACCAAGATAATGGCGTATTGTGCCTGGCATCATCTCAGGGGTCAGATGATGACGAGACACCCCTTTTTGTTGGATTTTTCAATCTTGGGGAACATAGTGGCCAACTTTATGCTCTATACGAGGGGTACACCCATTTTCTTTGGCACTATGTTGCTGATAAGATTATGAA
>MEHQ01002696.1:11209-21732 GCA_008828725.1 Saccharina japonica | reverse complement strand
ATTTATATTAATTCGATATGCAACCCTTAAACAAAATACGGTATGAAATCTATTCGATGATTCTTCTTCGCTATGAGACAATGTGACAACATTTCTGTTTGGCGTACCAATCATACCGGTACATTTTGATTTGGTTGCCCTATATATACCGGCGTCGTAAGATCTACAGTAAGATCCTTTACTGGTAAGAGCAGAGCAAAAGCTCGTACTCTGTTGGGTGCAGTATGCAACGCGCTCGTTCACCGTCTATTAATAGCCAGCTCTGACAAAACGCGCACTGGGAATTAGCAGGTCAACATCGTTCATTGGCCCTGCATTACAGTAATATATTACGGACTCCTGCTTGCTGACACAGACAGTAGAACTGTAGTTACTGTACGGAAAGCGAGCAGTTCAGTCTCAAATTAACTCGATGTTTTGTTCGTATGCTATCAGGCTACGACTATAATAGTTCTCTTATCAGTTGAAAATAACGTTAGCGATAAGCCGTTCGCCGTTCTGCTCACTGGTTCATCTTGACGTCGAATACGATGCCACCATTACTAGCTCCGGTTCATCTATCGCCGTCGAATACGGTACCACCATTAGCTCCGTTCATCTCCTACCTTCTTCGTAGAGTCGCGCCCCTTTGCGAATAGCCTTTTTTACCATCTTCACATATTATATAACTATATCGAAATTCCGCTATCATTTACCCACGTATCACCGGTTCATACGTCCACGTATCTATAATACTCTAATAATGCATTCACCTTTGCGCAAGTCTCCGTCGTGCATCGTAGCGTTCGTTGTTGAATATGCGAGCGAGCCGTATCATCCCATTTATTATCTTTGTACTTCTGTCCCTCTCCCTCCATAATCATAGTGGTAACACAGATCCGGGGTCACAAAGTAGGCTCCTCTCCCTCCCTCCCCACTACGGCTCGCGCCTTGATTTTTATCGCGCAGAGGGTTCAGCAATCCCAACGCTCGTCGGTCTTCATCGAATGTTGCTAACTCACGCTCTTCTCGCGCTTTCTGCTACTACTACTACGTATATAGTCAACATATTTTTTTGCGAGAAAAAGTCTTTGACGCTGTTGTTATTGAATACATATTATACGTGGTACCTCGTTCTTCATCACTGATGGCTGTACTGCTACTATTATTGTGGCTGTATCCTATTATTAGTATATTATCAATATTTAATAGCAGCTGAATCTTATTTATTCATTGGTGTAGAAGTAAGTGTAGACTACGTACAATGTCCCATCATTTACGCAGTATATACATACCTCGAAGTATATATGCCAATTGCACAATTATTAAATCGCGATCAGCATTGTTGTTGTATTTCGACGTAAAGTGGGTGCTTGGTTTGTTGGTTCTCATCAGTTATTTAGCCCTCAGACAGTGTATGTCAGATACTGCGCCAGGTAGCAGGCCAAGGGTGCGCTACTACTGTAAATACTACCAGGTACGGTATTATTGCGCCGCTGCTGTGTATTCTTTACTTCAAGCAGTAGTACGTACTGCATATTAGGTATTTTTTAGTACGAGATAGTTATTGTTTAGTCGTTGTGGACTCCGGGCAGTATTGTGTTCAATCTGCGTGGAGTATCGTGGGCTTTGTTTTCTTCTTTGTTTTTTCTTCAAAACAGAGTGCCTGACGTGCGTTGACTTCGTAGGGCGTGTATTCTTAGAGGCATGTTGTTCTTTCAAGGGGTTTTATAGCGGAGGTATATTATACTGGTGGTGTGCGAAGTTTTATGGCGATATGTTGCGGAGAGGAGCCATGAGTTCAAGTTTGTTCGCGGTTTTTGTGTTTTTCAACCGCACCGAGAAACTATCGTCTTAATGCCAAGCGTCCACATGCTCTTTTCTCGTTTGGCGTCATCAGATTCCAGCCATTGTTGTCGCTACTTATATATCATCGCTGTCAAGGTCTTGGGTTCGATTCGTTGATCGGGCGGCGTCAGGCGCAAACCCCTTGTATACATACGTATTATACCTGGTACAACAATACGGAAATACACGTCGCAGGATTGAGTGTGATCACGAAATCAATGAAAGCATACGACAGATATTAATACCCGTACTGAAAATAACATACAACATTTATCAAGAGTTTGGAGGACACACACACATTCGCTATCATTCTGCTGTTCAGGCGCAAATTCAAAAGTATGTTTGATTATTTCTCACAGCCAAAAGGTCCTGAAAAACACCTTTCGTGGCGTGCGTGTTTCACTTGGTTTTAGAGTGTAACTGTTTTTGGCACCAAAGTGACCAGGTGTACCTGATTTTGGCAATCGCCCTTTTTTAAATATAATATATACCTGACCCAGACGCGTGCTACGATACGATAGGGGGTATTATACGAACCGTACGAGCACTTTTTTTTGGCGTAATTTTTTTTTTTGGGGTGGGGGCTCCTTGACTCCTCAAAAACTGGTTCCACGAATCTGGGGACAAAATACTTGGAATTAGTGTGGGACACTTTTTTCAGTTCTGAATGGGTTACTAAAACCTAAGGGCCCGTTTTAACGAAGAAGAAAAAAAATCAATTTGGAAAAAAATATATATTCAAATCCGCTTTTCATTGGTCAGAACCCGCACCACCACCCAAGATTATACCCCAAGATCCTAACATTTGGTGCTGGTGCGTGTATTGACCAATGAAAAGCGGATTTGAATTTTATTTTTTCCAAATTGAATTTGTTTTATACTCGTTAATTTGGGCCCTAACCTAAAAATCTTCGGAAGGAGATGCCCTTTTTTTTTTTTTTTTTGGATTGATTGTTCGTCGGGTTATATATTTTTTATTTGTGTTTCTCTTGAAAATATATATTTTTCTTGGGGGTGACTTACTGATGACTTACTAATAGTATAGGGCTCTTTAAAGTGAGACATCTCGGGGGGGGGGGGGGGGGGGCCTGTCTGCCTTAGCTTTATGTACGTGTCACAAACAAGAGACCCATACAGCCAAAAGTTACGAGCTGCGTCTTGTCGACCCCCCGGTACACAAACGGGGGGACGTGGGGCGGGGGGGTGGGGGGCCCGGGGCCCGTCTAGCAATACAAAAACTACTCATCTACAACAACGACCGACCAATGGCCGTACCGCGAGGCCGCGAGCGTTTTTTCCATCAACTATTTACTGTACGCGCCTACTGCACAAAAATATCCTGCTATAACTGCAGTTCCATGTACCAGTAAGTCTGTCTCTAAGAAACGTGAAATGACGCAGAAGAACCTGCTATACCTGCAGTTCCAAGTACCAGTAGTCTGTCTCTAAAAAGCGTGGGTGACGCAACTTCGAAAGGGGGGGGGGGGGGGGGGGGGTCAGGTTCAGACCGGCGGCGGCAAGAGACGGTCACGTATCGAGCAACCCCCACGCACGAGCCCCCCGACCTCACGCAGCTCCACGGCCTCGCGCAAATACCTCCCGACACTCCATCTCTCATCGCCGCCGTCACCAACCCCCCCCCCCCCCCCCCCCCCCCCCCCTCCCCCCCCTCGACTACCACCACCATCTCCACTACCGCCGCCGCCACTACCACCACTGCTGCCTCCTCGCCAAACCTTCCAGGTGGCGGACAGCCCGGGAAAATCCCCCCGCTCCGCACCCGCGGGGCTTTGTCCGGGCCCGGTCGGCGAACCGCGCACCGGGGCGGAGGACGACGGGGGCGTGTCCGACCACCTGTCGGGGAACCTGTCGTCGAAGAAAGGTACCAGGCCGTTGCCCTCGATGGCGGAAACAGGCGACCGCGACCTGCTTCCACTGCCGCCGCTGTCGCGGCCGTATCGATCCCCGTAAACATCGGCACCACCGCCGCCGCCGCGCTTGGCGATGTACCCACCGGGAGGAACGATCCCGCCGGGGAAGTCCGGGTCGAAGAACTGGCTGCAGAAAACGCAGAGCCGGAGGCGATGCAGCGCGCACAGCCGGGAGGCCTTGCGCTCGAAGCGCTCGCTGGGGGCGCCGGCTCTCGAGAGGAAAGCCCCGAGAACTTTCAGGCTCACGGTGCCCCTCAGGCTGTCCACGGGGAACGGCGCCTGGCACAGGCCGCACGGCTTGTACGCCCGCGTCGGCTCCACGTCGGGCTCCGGCGCCCGCCGGAACGCCTCTCTCTGCCGCCCCCGCCGCCTCGACACTGCCTCCCCGTACCCGCGAAAGACTTCGTGCCTCGCTTGCGGACGAAGGAGCGACCTGAGAGCCGCGCTGCTCCCGCCCCGCGCTCGTCTTCGCCCCCTCGCCCCACTCCCACCCCCCCCCCCCCCCCCCCCCCCCCCCCCCCCGCAACTCGCCGATAACGGTTGTCCTCGGTTTTGGCCGGTGCCGCTGCGTGTGCCGGGACTGGTGCCGGGACCGGTTCCGGCACCGGTGCCGGTGCCGGTACCGCCCGCCGAGAATGAAAGCTCCATTATGTCGTCGCCGGTATCGCCGGAACCTCCCCCCCCCTCGCGAAGAGAACCTTCGTCCGCGCTCGATGCCGCCGCCCATGTCCCCAGGCTGCCGCCGCCGCCGCCGGCATCTACCCCCGCGGATGCGCCCGCTGTTGCGTCGCTCCTTGCCCCCGTCGTGGACGGTGCGGTCGTCGTTGTCGACCCTAGTCCAAACCGTCCTGGAACCCCGGGTCCCCGGGTCCCGCGGCCGTCGCCGCCCCCGCCGCCACCGCCTCCGGCGGGTGGAGAAAAGCCGCGCTGCTGCTGCTGCTGTTGCTGCTGCCGGCCTGAACCTTGCGGTGTCCCAGAAGACGGTGGCAGTCGGGACCGCTTGCGTGTGAGAAAGTCTAGCTTTTCGTCGCGGGTTTCCTCGAAGAGGTGGGCGACGGCGGAGGCGGCCACCGTCCCCGCCCCTCCGCAGGCCCCCTCGAGGCACAGGCCCATGACGCCGAGGAACCGCGTCCAGTCGAGGCAAAGCGGGCGCTGGGCGGCGGGGAGCTGGGCCTCGGCTCTCGCGAGGGCGTCCGGCAGAGTCTCAACCACGCCCGAAGAGAGAAGCTAGTCGTGTGGGGGGGGGGGGGGGGGGGGGAGGGAGAAAAGGCAGGGAGTGTTTCTGTTTGGGAGGAGGGCGGTTGAGGAGAGCGACGGGAAGCTAATAATGTCAGGAGACGGTAATTCTGGGCGTCGCCAGTCGCACCTTTAGGAGATCCCGCATCAGACCCAACAGGACTGCTGGTCACGGGTCCGGTCAAAACTCGTGGGTCGGGTCGAGTCGGGTCACTTAATCCGACCCCGACCCGACACGTGATATTTTCTAAGACCTCTCGACCCGACCCGCCCCGCCCCGCCCCGACCCGCCCCGACCCGACACGACCCGACCCGACCCGACCCGACCCGACCCGACCCGACCCGACCCGACTCGTGGGTTGTTCCATGATCCGTGAACAGCCCTGAAAACTATTAAATAGTGCATTTATATCTAGACCGCCGTCCGCCACAGGGCTAAACGTCGGTCTCCTGACGTATTTGATGCTCGTATATAAGAAAAATTGTAGGACGCAAAGGACGAGGACGCAAGAGCGATGAGCAGTTGGTCGAGGAAGAATGCGGCAGTGTTTTCTTTTTTCGAGGGTAAAGAGAGAGCGAAGAGCTAAGACTGTGTAACAAAAAAAAAAAAAAAACGGTGAGAGCGCAAGGGCGACGAAACTATTTTAATTTTGCTCGCGGGCGGGAGCGCCAGAAAGGGGGAGTGCGTCTGACTCATTCTGTGCACGGCCCGTTAGTCATATACCATTAGACCCTCGGCATCCCACAATGCCGGGACGGAGCACGTTGGGTTTTCACCAACCAGGCAAGACATTGCTTGCACCAAGCGCCGAAGCGCCGTGAGGTTATTGGCGAGTCGCATGGAGGGTGAGCTGCATCCCGTAAGAACCGCCTGTGAGGCGGACTTGGTGATGGACCGACAGCCTCAAATGAATGATTTTATAATCTGTGTGTGGCCACTTCCAGAGACAGCAATGGGTATCACTACGTATCTGCCTCGTGGATGCCTTGCCATATACACACTACGTGATACGATCATTCCCCTTGTGCGGAGATGAGGTTATCAACCCCGCACAAATGATCTAACAAGACCGCCAATATGGGTGACCGCCAAAAAAAAAACAAGAAAAAAAAACGGTACCCTGGTTGTCGAGCTCACGCAGTGAGAGGCGTGTTTTACAGCGTCGTCGCCAGGCGACGCGGGGGGGGGTTCGGTTGGTCTCTACACGAAGAATGGAAATACCAAAACCACCACCACCACCACCACCAAAAACGTAATGTAGTTTAGTTTCGAGGGATACGAGTTATACCGAGGGGATGGCACCCCCCCTCCCCCCGTACATACTAGCTGAAAAACCTTTCGCCACCCGAATATCTGCCTTCCGCCCCCCCCCCCCCCCCCCCCCCCTCCACCCCCGCCGCGACGACCACTTGGAGCCAGCATATCGAACATAACCGAACGCCCCTCAGCCTGACCTGGAAAAGGTTGGGGCTCTCTCGAACAGCGATCAGTATCGGCGTCTTGCTCTTGCCTCCGGCGTTCGTCTGGACCTGGGAGGCCAAACGTCAAGGCCAAGATTGGGGTTTACGTTTAAATGAGTCAAGGTTTGCGGTTAGCGTTTAAGGTTGGGGGTTGCGGTTTGCGTTTAAGAAAGTCAAGGGTTGAGCTTTTCATTTAAGGCCAAGGTTACGGTTTTCGTTTAAGGTCGGGGTTGCGGTTTGCGTTTAAGTCAAGTCTAGGGTTGAGCTTTTCGTTTTAAGGTCAAGGTTTGCGGATAGCGCTTAAGGTCGGGGTTGCGATCAACGTTCAAGTAAGTCAACGTTGCGGTTTGCGTTTTTAGTAAGTCAAAATTGAGCTTTGAGTTTAAGCAAATCAAGGTTGAGCTTTGCGCTTAAGTACGTCAAAACTGAGCTTTGCGTTTAAATAAATCAAGGTTCAGCTTTGCGTTTAAGTACGTCAAGGTTGAGCTTTTCGTTTTAAGATCGAGGTTGCGCTATGGGTTAAGACCGCGGTTGCGATTTTCGTCAAGGTTAGGGAATCGTTTTGTGTTAAGATCAAAGGTGGCGATTTTCGTTTTTCGAATCGACAGCTGCAAAAACTTATCCCACGCCTACTCGTACGGCAGTAGTTCCAAGGAGTTGGTGCAACGGTAGCAGTTTTCAAGTTCTTAGGGGGCTAGGCTAAGCGAGGGAGGGACGAAGCCGAGCAGGGTTATCGTCACATCGCGGCACCTACACACGCACTCACAGGTGCCCCCCCCCCCCCCCCCCCAGCCCCCCCCCCCCATCATCCTCTTGCACTGTATGGATGTAAAACATATCCTAGTGGAGACATGGAACAATGCACATACAGTAGCAAACCCCCACATAATGTCGACAATAACTCAAGTCGGTATGCCTACGTAATGGTGTGCTTTTTCAACGTCTCGGTAGGGATTGGTTTACACCCAAATTGTGCAAGGGGGCGGGGGGGGAAGGGGAGGGTCCCGGTCACCTATGATCTTGTCCCGGGGTTTCCGAAGCGGGTAATATGGCGTTTTTTGTCCCCCGAAATGCTTTGAGAACGCGGTGGCGGTGGTGGCGGTGGCTGCGCCGCGGTAGACAGGTAGCAAGCCTTACGTACGTATAGCTGTTGAATTGCTGGGTGTTCAGCGACACCGACGTGGACAGGGGGGGGGTGAAAGTACGGCTAGCAAACACTTGTGTGCCACCACGGCACTGCTTAACCCCACCTCTCCCCCATACGCTTCTCACTGCTGCTCATACACTGCTTTTGGTTTTTTCGTCGGGGATCCCCCTCATGCCGGATGTGGAGTTGCTCTGGAAGGCTTCGTAATGGCATTCAAGGTGGCCCCGGAAGCACGCCACGCCACACGGCTGCTGAATACCGACTACAGAACGCGCTACGTACTCGGAGAGGAATTTCCCACACCTCGGACAAGGACAACCGTAAACGAAACGATCTCTTCCCTTTCCCCCTGGCAGAGCTGGGAACGCTTGCTTCGTGCAGCCAACGCTTGCTGAAACCAAAAATCCTCATGTATTTCGTTTCACTTTTTACCCTGTCGTTATATCGCGAACACGCCGTTTGATACCAGTGGAAAGGCTGAGAGAACCGAAAGCAGCCTACATTTTTTTTTGTTCTTTTTGTTCATCCTTCTTGTTATCTTCGCTCTTCTTTTTCTCTCTCCTCCCTACTCGTAACTCAGATCCGGGGTCACAAAGTAGGCTCCTCTCCCTCCCCCCCCCCCCTACGGTTCGTGCCTTGCATTTGTATCGCGGGAAAACTTCAGCCCTTTCTTCCCTCGTCGACTCACATCGAATTGTGGCTATGATACCCACGCTGCTAGGCACTCTCAGCAGTTGATTCCGTTTTATATTTATTTTGGAAAAATAATATCACACGTCCGACCCACGCGAGGTTCGAACCCCGTAAACCAACTCTTATATGATAGAAGCATTCGAGGGCACCACTATACCATTTGGGCGACCGACAGCCTATCGCTTCGACAAAAAAAAAGTACATCCAGGGTGAAAAAAGGCGGCGAAAAACAAAAAAACAGTCGATGACGGCGAGTGCATTAACTTTCGTACCCCACCCCCCCCCTGTTGCAAGCTATATGGTATTGTCGACGCACCTGCAGCTGCAGGCGCCGGAGGTTGCCGCAAAGCTCTCCCGCGTCGAGCCGAAGCAGCGGGTCCGAGACAGTCGCGGCCGCTCTCGCCTCGATGTCGTCTCCAAACGCGCAGCGAAAAAATAAATCCTGCTCACGACAAAAACCCGGGGGGGGGGTGAAACGGCAAGGTAAGCGCGGCCGTCCCTCAATACGTACAGGAACACAAGTATTCCCTCCCCTCCCCAGAGAAAAATAAGTAAACCGTTCAATCGGTAGTACTCACTCACAGCTGACGTATTTTGTATATACGAAGTATTTCATTAAAAAAGTAAGGGTATGAGATATGTAGGCAACACATTTTAATGTAATACGAAGTATATATATGGAAAACGTGTACCGAGCGCCCCAAATGTTGGAGGTGTTTCTGCTAGGAGTACGAGGAACGGTGGTGCCCCGTTCTCGAAAATAATGTATGGCGAATGGTCTAAAAAAAGACACTACGCACCGTAGGGAAAGCAACAAATGAGTACTCTCGTCTCTCCCAAAATGCATCAA
This sequence comes from Saccharina japonica, assembly GCA_008828725.1. Lineage (NCBI taxonomy): Eukaryota > Phaeophyceae > Laminariales > Laminariaceae > Saccharina > Saccharina japonica. The sequence continues at coordinate 12,587 of MEHQ01002696.1, read as the reverse complement.
CTACTTCGACGCTGTCATCCATCTCTGTGGAAGAAAGTTCGCACAAACTGCCGCAGTCCGTCTCACAAGCAGTTCTTAGTAGGATTAATCTCTCGCCCTATACATAGCGACTCGCCGAACAACTCACGGCGCTTGTCGCGCTTGGTGCCAAAACAATGCCTGCCTGGTTGTAATGAAAACCCAACGTGCTCCGTCCCGGCATTGAAGGGATGCAAGGGTCTATGGTCGTACGACTACGGTCATACATGACATGAGTACACCCCCTCCCCCCCCCACCCGTCCCGGCATTGTAGGGATGCGAGGGTCTACGGTCAAAGATGAGTTTCGAGGAGATTTTCTATCTCACAGCTGATATGGTTTTTGTTTTTCAAAATTATTTGTTTATACAGCCGACGCCGACCTCTGTATGTGTGCATTTTATTGCGATGTCGGCACCCCAGTGCGCGCGGTTCTCCATCACGCCAGACCCAACGTCCTCTAATTTCTCACGACAGGTTTTACGAAAACGCCTCATGATCTAGAGACGAAACCCGAGCGTAAACCTCTCTTTCTCTCTCTCTCTCTCTCTCTCTCTCTCTCTCTCTCTCTCTCTCTCTCTCTCTCTCTCTCATCTCTCATCTCATCTCCTCTACGATCTTCTCTCTCCTCTCTCTATCTTCATCGGCCCGGATCCCGGGCCCCATTCAGCGCTGCATCGGCCGCTCTCATTTGCGAACATTGAGCTGCAGTAAAATGATTGCCGTCTTACCTCGAGAAATGACGACATCTGGCTCGGGAACGCTCCTCGAAACCCGCATCTCCGTGTGCCCGTTCAAAGTCGATTCTACCAATCCGCTACCCCACATGGCCTCAGCAAGAGGGTGCATCACGTCTCCCCCTGCAACGCCGCGCCTTCCTGAGCCGCCCGCCTCGCTGCCGTTGCTGCCTGCTGTCTGCTGTCCACCCAGCAAGTGCGCACGCCTCCACCACCCACCGCCGCCGCCCACCACCAACCACCTTCCAGAATTTCGACGGGATGAGCTTGTCGCAAGGCTCTCGGACAACTCTGCGGGGCGGATGTTTCTGCGAGGGCCGCCTCCGCGGACGCTGATCTGTATCCGACGACGGTTTTACGATACACCTACCACCCCCTCCGCCCGCCGCGCGGGAGCCTACAACATTCCGGCCGTCCCCTGCCTCCCCCCCCTCCTCCCGCCGCCGCCGGCTACCACCGCCGGTCCCCAGCCGTCTAACTAAAGGTACCACACCACGCGACGGCCAACACACCATCGCTATCACGGCGGCACGCTTGCCGCCCGCCCCAGCGCAATTAGAGCAGCCCGTCCTGCGGGTTGGGTGAGCAGTCGGCGATCGGCCGCAGGGCAGCGCCAGGGCGAGT